>VXBL01007953.1:2534-165391 GCA_013400195.1 Aramus guarauna | reverse complement strand
ATGGTTTGGGGTGGGTGCTGACGTTGTGATTTCTGTGTGCTGTCACGAATGTCAAGGTGAGGAAATATATTTACACAATACTGAGTAGAAGTTGTAATTCAGGTAAAAAGAAACTTAAGAATGATTTGGCAAAGGACAGTTGATGCTTATCCCATTCACGTTCGTACACTTTGGGGAGGTCATTGGGGGAGTGCCAACATAAAGGAGATCACAGATCAGATTTGAATTAATTTTGTAAGTCCTGCAATGTCAGATAACATAAACGATGCGGTTTAGGCATACCAAACAATTTTTATGATCCAAGCTCCCTTTCTTCCACATTGTCTTTGCACAACTTACTGAATTTTCTAAGAATACTTAATAGGTTTTGTTAAATTAATATTCTATTAATTTAAATTCATTACAGCTTTATATCAGCTTGTTAAAGCTGTCGTTGTGCAGTGATTGGTATTGAAGAGGAATTCTGGGCTACCTTAGGCAAGGAGAAGGAGTATAGGTTTTGGTCCCAGCCCAAACCCATCAACTATTAATAGCTTAGGCATAGACAATGGTATCTAAAATGGATGTTAAAGTAGAAAAGCAGACTTAGAAGTTTTTAGATGAAGTAAGGAGACAAAAATTTTCTTCAGGTCCTTTGACATGTTTTTAGTCCACCAAGGCTTTTTAACCGAAACAACGACTGGATTCTGTTAAGCTTCAGATTAAAATAACCCTGAAGCAAAAGTATTGTAAGGAAACGATGTTCCTTTGTTAAAGACAGTTCCTGCTGAGGAACAATCTGGCTTGCTTCCTCCGGTAACTTCTGTAGAGGTGCATTAATGGAAGCGTTCCCTCAAGTATGAATGGGGTGGAAGAAAGCGCAGCGGGGAGGACAGCAGCGTTCACCTTCCCACCCTCCTCAGCCCGTCACTCTCCGTGTGCTCACCCACCCCCACAGACAAAAGCTCTCTCAGGGCCCATTTTACCTGGCAGATAAGAGGGTTGGTTTTCAGCAATGAAGGCAAAACCCAGTTTTTGTAGGGTTTTCATTCTCAGACTCCCACCTGTTACTGCAACATTTTCTGTCTTTCCTAAGTTGTAGATGTTATTGAGAAGCTTCTTTTTGTCTGTGCTGGGTTAGGGACTGTGGAAGCACCTGCCCGCACGCAGAAACTTCCCTTACGATTCAGACAGAGCCCCTTCACGCAGGCGCATCGTGTAGTTTCTCGTCTGCGCAATGGAGTGAAGGCTGCTGCTGGGGGCACTGGTACCCNTGGGAGCAGTGGTACCCAAAGGGCAGTTTGCTCTGGTCTGGACTGCTGCTGTGGGCTGCAGTAGCACCTCACTCTGTGGCTTCTCCCATGATGGGCTCGGGGATCCCTTTCAGGAGAATGGCATCAGGATGAGCTGCAGGAGCTAGCATGAGCTCGGGGCCCCGGTCTGAGGTGTCATGGGAGGGAGAGGGGTTATCCTGACAGGAAGTGTAAAGAAGCAAGTTGGAGAGGAGAGGGAAAAGGAAAAGGCCTTCTCCTGTGCCTTTTTGCAGATCTACACAGAGGTGGGAGTGAGCACACTACCAATGGCAATGACACCTGCTGCAACAAGGGATGGATGAGCAAAGGAAGTTGGGAATTGCACCACGTGTGGAAGAATTTCAATTCCTTTTCAGCCTGAACAAATTCAATTCCATATTTCCCAGCTCCTTGAGAAGATTCAGTTATGGACTGCTTTGTAAAGAAACCACACTACACTCTTCATGGTGAAGGTGTTCCAATTTCAGAAAAGATTGCAAGATTTGTTGGTCCACAGAGAAAAAGAGAACGACAGGAACTTCACTGTACAGCTTATTAATTAGGCGTTCCCATGACCAAAAATAGGTATAGATTTTGGTCCCTACTTCTCAGAATATTACTGTGTTTCCCAATACTGTTAAATATATTAAAAAACAAATATTGGAGATGAATCTGTTTTTCCCAGTCAAAATAATTGACCTTGAAAGTCTGAACCTCATAATGTATGGGGTTAATTGTTGATGTGGCAAGAACTGCTGAGGTTTCTTTTCATGTTAATATCTTACGCTTGTCTTTAAGTCAGCAACACTTAAAGAGATATGGGACTATGGCAAAAGTATGAGGATGCTTTGAAAAATGTTTCCTGAGGAACTTCCTAAGGCTTGGCACAGTGCTCTGTTAGTCTTACAGTATTTCTTTCTGTAATACTTCTTTCTGTTTTCCTTCCAAAAAAGATTCTTTTCATTTTTTTTCTATCGCCTAGATGATTTCCTCCCATAGAAATATTTACCTGTGCTTGGCAGTGTTTAAGCCTAACTTAGAGACTTTTTAAGATGCATGACTTTTTCCATTGACTATGTAGGAAGCTGGGGAAGATTAGGGTTTTGCATCATCTAATTTCAGATTTCTACAATATCTAGATCTGCACTAGTTTTCTAGACTCCATTTATCATCAAGGGAGAGAAATGTCAGTATAAGAAATTATTTGATTCATTCTAAGTGACATATAAACTGGATCAGAGGAGCCACTGCCTAGAAATAAATACTTGTCTACACTGTGAATATCTCCATGCAGACCTGTACCGAGCTATGGTTCATTGCAAATAGCTGTGTTTGTACATATGCATATCGGACTTAGTTGCGTGCCTGCTGTTGCACTGAGTAGTTTCAAGGATCTCCTAAAATGTGAAACCCAGTGAAACAACTGAAATGGTTTGGGAACTAGCTAATGAGATATCATCACTGTACACCTAATACAGTGCAGGATGTTACCAGTCAGCCAGTCAGTTACTGATTATTGACTCTAAAGACTGATGTCCACTGGTAGGACAATTGCAAAAAAATAAACTGAATGTTGACTCTCATCTTTGACTTTCTAAAACAATCACTGCTTATTCTATACATCTGTTGATTTGGGTTGCTAAAAATATATAGGAAGTCTCCTTTTAACTCTTGGTGGTCTACATGCGTCTTCCTTTGCAAGACACTGGGAAGAGATTGGTGTTTCCAGTACTGTATAAAAGGAGTGCGAGTTGAATATAAAACTAGAAGCTTTGGTCAGTACGAGGCCAGGCAGCAATCCTTCCAGTCGAGGGGAAGGGGAGAGGATGTAGCTACCAGTTTAATGAGAAGCGCAGCCTTGCACGGGAGCACATGACAGCTTCCTTTAGGAAAGGCAACAGCTCCCCAGGTACAGGAACTCATCAGAAACCGGGAGCCAGGAGGGGCTGCCTCTCACAGAATAAAATGCTGTTAATCAGCAGTTCTCTGGGCAGACTGCTTCACCATGCCCAGAGGAGCTCGAGAGGCCTCTAACTCTTATCTGACTGTCTGTACAAGACAACAATTCTCTCTGAGTTTCTGCAGACATTTCTCTCCTCCTTAAAATGCGATAGTCCTGGAAAGGTTGAAAACTTTTTTTTTTTTTTTTTTTTTTTTTTTTTAAGTAGTGGTGTTGAATGCTGCTCTGCTTTGTACTTGTTGAACAATGTGGAGGTCTGCAAGAGTTGACACTACAGGCACTTTAGGTCCTGATTTGACTTTTAAAGTCCTGCTGTGCTCTCAGTGCAAACTGACGCTTGGTTGCAAATGGTTGGTTCCCTTCTATGCCTAGCCTGTAGGCTGAGGACATACAGAGTGTGTACATTTGGCATTTGGTATGTTTTGAGGTTCTTTGGGGAGCTCAACAGCCTTGCATTGCATGTTCTGAGCTAGCTTTAAGAAGCCATCGTGTGGCGTGGTGCTATGCAAAGATATTAATCAGTCTCCCAAAGAACAAGCAGCTGTGACGGGCACTCTGACTAATAAACCTTTCCTCTTCACAGGATTAGCTTTTCTATCAACTGTGCTGTGCTGCTGGGGTTGCACTGTTTCCGACTGCAGACCTTGCAGCGGTCAGTGCAGACACAGCTGTGTGCACCGTGCTCCACTGCGTGCTACGTGTGACCTTTTCACAGTTAGTGGTGAAAGGAAACTAGGCAGAATAACTGCCCTGGGCATTCAAATATTGCTTTCAAAGCTTCAGAAAACACAGAGGATTGTGTCAGCAGTCATGAGGGTTTTTTGGTTGAAGTATCATCGCCAAAGTGCTGATTGTGAGCATGATTTTAGAAAATTCCAAACAGAAAAGGAAGATATACCACAGTCTAAGCCCATTTTACATTGATACAGAGTGAATGATAGAGTAGCCCAAGTGTTTGCATTCACACAAGGAAAGAAAGAAATAGAATTTCACTGAGTGGCAAATTTAAATGTGCATCAAGTGGAGAGATTAAAAAAAAAAAAAAAGTGGACTAAAGCCTCACTAGAGACAGATGCTGTAAATCATAGAGTCCTTTTGATAGCATCAGTTCAATAACTACAACAACAAAAAAGATTATTTTTTAATAACTTGGTATCCAACTAGGCCAGTACCTTGTAAAATCAAGAGAATGACTGACAGACGCAAATAGCTTTCAAAAGAGACAGAGTCCCTTTTTAATAATGCAAGTTTAACTAAATTATAAATCATTTCATGGTCTTTGCCCAGAGAAATCCCATGTCACCAGCCTCACTGATAGCCTGTAGCTCAACACCTATGATGCCAAAACAGCTGCTCAGATACAAGCTTTCCCTTTTTTGTGTGTGCCATTTCCCCATCATTTTTCCCTCTGTCAGTTTAATTGCTTGGAGACCAGATTCCAGATCAGATAGCCCCCATGGACAAATATAGAGAAGTGACGCTATTGCTGCAGGAATGGAAGTCATGGGAGCTTCTTACAAGAATTATTCTCTGCTTTGGGATCACTTTAAAAGTTTGCCAGATTGCCTTTGGGCCTTATGGATGTTTTTTAGGGGAAGTATACACAGGTGAAAGGAATGTTAACCTGATATATTGTTCAGGTTAGGGCAGTCACAACCTCTATGCTCGATATAGAGTGGGAATTCTTCCATGCACACAGTGTCTCATTGCCAAAGGACACTTGGACTCTTTGTGCCTTTCATGGCATATTCCATACCATGTGGCATCATGCTCAGCATATAAAGCTGGAGGAAGAAGGAGGATGGAGGGATGTTTGGAGTGATGGTGTTTGTCTTCCCAAGTNCAGCACAATTTCTTACCACCTAAAGTTGATGCTGAACTAGACCCTGAGCTGCCCTGCCTCTTGGCTCAGCCCCCAGGTATATACAGAACATGACATCATAAGGTATAGAATATCCCAGTGGCTAGTTTGGGTCAGCTGCCCTGGCCATGTCCCCTCCCAGCTTCTTGGGCACTCCCCACCTTCTTGATGGCAGGGCAGTATGACAAGGTGAAAAGTCCTTGACTGCTTGGCAACAACTAATAACATCAGTATGTTATCAACATTCTTCTCATCCTAAATCCAAAACACAGCAATAACCAGCTGCTAGGAAGAAAATTAACTCTACCCCTGCCAAAACCAGGACACTTACTTTTACTCTTCTGATTCTCTCTCCCATCCTGCTGTGGTGCGAGCAAGCGAGAGGCTGCGTGGTGCTTAGCTACCAGCTGCGGTTAAACCACTACAGTACTCTTGCTGGGAAGACAGCAACGTGTGTTGATTGTAATATGCTACAGAGTATTAAACAAAAAAGTATGATTTTTTCTGGGCATATAACTACCAAATGAAGGCTTGATAACAAAAATAGTCGATGATAAGGCAGATAATAAATGAGCAGTTTTGCAAACCCCAAATATTCAGAAATCTTGAGACTGCCTCAAAACATATGAACAATTTAAAAAAAAATATTTTTTTTTTAGGTTTGGTTTTTTTAATACCTTTGCTCTTTATTTCTGTGTTGCTAGTTTCCATGATGGTAATATTTTTTTATTCTTCTCAAAAACGTGTAGGCTGGAAATTTTTTTTAAAGAAAAAAAAAGATAGCTGATATATTCATACATTCTGATAATTCTGGCACCAAGGACTACTTGAAGGAATAAAAAGTAAATCAACCAACCAGCCTGCCAACCAAAGAACAGGACTCCATGAGACAACCAAAGTGCTAAGATTGCCAATCTTGACTGAGGTTCCTCAGCTTATATTTTGGGAACCTTTTTCTGATTTAATGAAAGTGTTACCCAGCAATAAAAGAAGAATGGCAGTTTTTTGGCTAGCAAGTGTTTGAAATACCATGTCACTAATAAAATCTTTCTTACCACTCTCAACCAATCCCTTTTTCCCCACTCTATCTATGAACTTGTTGACTTGCGTATCTATGTAGTCAGTTCCCTTTCATAAGATGGGGATGCCATGTTGAATAGACACAGGTTTTCTGCAGTGATGAACTCTTGTCTTATTTTTGTTGTATGTTCCAGATTAAATTCTCTATTTTCTGTCCTTAATTGAGGACTGCAATAGTATGAGACTTCCTCAACTGCATTGATTTATTCAGCAATATTTAAACCCCCTTTTTATGTCTGTGTAAGAATGAGAATATTACGTGTTGTGCAACTGTGTACACATGCTTAAAGAAATTGAAAACCAAGAAACTTATTAAGGATGTCAAAAGGATGGTTTGTTCTCCTGAGGGTTTCTGCAGTACTTCTGCTTTTGTAAAATATAGTCTCAAAAAAGAGAAGAAAAAAAAAAAAAAAAGGAGAAAAAAATAAAAAAAGGAAAAAATAAAAGAAAGGGAAAAAAAAAGAAAAAAAAGAGAAAAATAAAAAGCCACCCTAGAAATTTAATGCCATTGCCTGACTTGTATAGGAAAAAAAAGATTTAGTGAGGTGCTATATTCTCCCAGCCAACACATGTTTCTGAGATGTTTCTAGTGGGTAATAGTTTGTTAGTGGGATGATGTATGTTACCTTGTGGAGGCAACAGTGTACTGTCATTTCTGCAGTTTGTCCAAAGAATTTTTGCCAGCCATATTATTTTTTTCTGAACAGAGCATAGCTACCCATTCTGCTCTGACAGGGCAGGATATGCTGATATAAATCACACTGTGGTTTCTGAGCTCCGATGAATCTCATAAAATGAGAGGATAGTCTGCTGTAATTAAATTGTGGAGCAATCCCTATAGAAAAACATACTTGCCTTAAGGTATAATATGTTTTTAATAAAAAGGATAGATCTCAATGCAATGTATTCCATCCCAGCTGCCTGGCAGTGCTTAGGTATGCAGGATGTTAAATCAAACCCTTGCAATAATAAAATTTGAATTCTGAGATGCTGTATTTCTTTTTGATGAGGAACTAATTGTACCATATCACTGACATACTGAATAAATGTTGCTTAAAGATCAAGCTCCAATATCAGTAAGCACTTTTTGAAGTTGAAATGGCATACTTTCAACTATGAGGACTAGTTTGCAATCTGTCAATCATGTTAGGCAGTGATTTTCAAAACCACATCCGAAAGAAGTCTATTGAGGTAGCAATGTGAAATATGTTGGTCTTTTCAGTTCTGATTGTTTTACTTAATAATTTTTAATTTTAATATACAATATACAGAATTACTGAAGATGACTGATATAGAATAGTTCTCATAAAGCAAATCAGCTAATTAAAAGATGTAAAAATTCTACATTTGAAGAGCCTAGCCAATATCTGTCACCATCAGAGGTCTTCATTTCATGAAAAAAAAGCCCTCCAGTGAAATTCCAGCAGCAGCTTTCTAAGCGGACTGTTTAATTTAGTTGTCTCCTTTGGGGGTCCTGTGGTTTTAATAATGAACGCTGTCCTGCCACCTGGAAATGTGCGTGTGCACATGTGCGTGCACCCACACACGAGAAGGCTTCACATAAGGAAGGACCTTGCCTTTGCCACCTGGAAACAACACATGGAATTACACACTTGAACATGGCCCTCCTTTCTTCCATAAAGGCCAAAATAATTGTCACATTTGCAGCTGGGAAGGAATTTTCCATTTTGCCAGTTTGGTAGACATGTTTTGGGTTTTTTTGGGTTTTTTTCCCTTTCCCAGCAGGACTGAGTAAAACGCTGATTCATTCTTATCTACTTTTTCTGAAATGTAAACTATATCAGGATATTTCACTCTGGCTTTGTATGAAGGCATCTTTAAGAGACAGTACTGACTCATTGGTTCTTCGGTTGGCTGACCAGACTGCCGATTTTTTATAAAATTGTAAACCCAAGGGCAGGGTGAGTCTGCCTATTTCCAGCTTGGCTGGCCACTTGCTCTGCCTTTCTCATGGATTATACTTCCTGAGCATTTCCAGTTGGAATAGGAAGGTGAACAGTCAGGAAGAAAGAACAATCCTGTATTTCTTTCTTTAACATGCCTATCTGATTCTCCCATTACTATGGTGTCTGAGCAATTCCTCGTCTCTACTACAGTTACATTCACAAAACTCGAGTAGTGTGGAACATCCCTGTTATCTGTATTTTACTGATAGGAGCTGAGAATCAGGCTACCTCTGTGCGCATATCAACAGATTTCTGCAGGGGCTGCACTTTTATGCAGAAGTGTTATAGTTAGACCACTTGAATGGGAATTTCAGCCTGAAGAGGCTGAATTTCCACCATCTAGTTCCTCTGGTTGCGCTACAAAGGCAACGCTGTTGGGTAGCTAGGCTGAGAGAGGAGCATGGACATTGTCCCTCCTGGGAGAGGTGGCACAGGGTGCACCACAGAGTGAAAGATTCAGGATGTTAGGAAAAGATACTGGGAAAATGGTAACCTGACGTTACAACCCAGTGAGGACAGGTCTCCCTCAGAAGTGTGTTCAAGGGTGTGCGCTGTGCTCAAGGGACTGAACTGGAATTTTTCAATTTAAGCATAATTGAGTGAAATGCATAAACGGATCAGATTGCAGTGCTGAGAAGTGGGGACAGCTCTGCATGAGACTCTTTTGAATGAGATAAAAATAGGCTGACTCGAATCAAAACTGATTCCGGGGTGCATTATGAAGGACTGCCTTCCACTTAGTTTCCCGTCGGCCTTCCTCGAGGCAAGGATCGAAGAAGTGGATGCTTTTACTTCATTATTGCTGTTGGTTTGTTTGTGTGGTTTTAAGCAGGAATCCATGCAGTCTTAAAGACAGAGGTGTAGTGTCATTCAGTGAAGATCAAAAATGCCTCAAACAGCAAAAGGTCAAACAAAATTAGATACCGAACCAAATCCAGTGGAATTCAGCAAAACTGCTTCTGAGCAACGGGTTGTGACTATTCATCCCTGCTTTGCCCTTTCCGGCTCTGTTTTTCCAGCTGATTGTAAGGACTGTACTCAAGCACTTCAGGGCCATGGGTGCCACTGAGCGATGGCAGTGTTTATGTACAATATTCTAGGGACATTCTTCCTTCAGGTCTCATAAGAAGCAGTTTTTGGGGGGTGAATGAATGGGCAAGGAAAACCAAAGTGTTGTCGATGACTTGATAAATATCATTGTTTGGGGGGATTATTATGGGCTCAATACTTTACACCATGACCAGAACCACAGACTATGTCTGTTAGCAAGATACTGTATCTCAGATGAGAGAAAAAGCTGTATTTCTATACAGGAATATTGAGCTCAGTCTCATCTTGATTTTCAAAATATAGTCATAGGCTAACCACAATATTCTGCCTATTTGATTTGATGCTTTCGATCTGCTCAATTTATAATGGGTTGTATTTCCTTTAATTGCATGGGGACCTAAAGTTGCAGACATGCCAGTATAAGTTCATAAACCTTGAGGATTAAATTCCCGCTGATACTAAGTCTCTGAAGCGGCAGCATTCTTTATTCTTTTCCTATATTGTTGTGCAGTGATCCTCTGTGCTGCAAAAGCACTTCCAAAACTCATTGCAGCCATGTCTGCATTTTAATGATAGGTGAAATGATCCTTGCCAGCAGTTTGTTAAACACTTTGACATCCTTTTGAATTAAAGGTGTTATAGAAATGTAAGATCATTATGTGGTTTTAGCTTCCCAAACATCTCCTACGTGTATTTGAATATTGATAAACCCGTGGCTTAAAAATGCTGCGATTGCAACTTCAGAAATTTCTTCTGTTCTAGTTTGTTTAACCAAAGCTTGTTTAGCATTAAATATTTAGCAATTTTCTTTCTTCAGATCAGCATAGTCATTAATAACTTAAAATATAAACTATCACACATTAAACATGCAAATCAGACATTTTATTCAGACTGGGTCCTCAGTCTCCTACAAATAGTTATGATGAATAGCACCTTCTGCGGTGAGTCACGGCACTGTTTCTGTCCAAACTGCTCCCTGAGCAGTGCGCGAGGCAGGGAGAGGCAGCGGAGTCCGGCTGTGTCTTTGGCCGGTGCCGACTGCCTGTTGCAACACACCTTCAAGCTCTCGGCCTCTGTTTTCCTGTTACTCTGCTCTGGCAATACGTTATATTTAACTGGCTGCATGGTGTCTTTACGTGGGGACAGTGATATAACTTTTGTTAATGTGAGGTTTTGGGCAGCTCGGTCTGTGGCATGTTTAGCGAACTATTGCCGCAAAACAGCTTGTGCATTTGAGGAACAGCGGGAGTTGAGGACCAGCCAGCCTGGTTCAAGCTATAGATTAGTGAGAGAAAGTGAGGCTGGAATATGTAGATGTCTGGGGGAACAGGATCTGTTTCATGATGCCGCCAGACTGCGTATAGATACATAAGACAAGCTTATACTATATCTTAGTCATTGGCACAATAAGAGACCCTAGAGCATTCGTAGGTTGAAGATACCAACTTTATGTGGCACTTAGCAGGGCCACAGTGAAATATAAGGAAAAAAATCCAAAAACCTAGACAGATTTTTTTCTCTGAGTGAAGCGTTTGTAGTAGATTTTTGAGAAGGATTCCCAAGGGAATTGTGAAGGATTGGTAAAGACTACAAGAACTATTGAACCCCTGGGGGGACTTGGACACTGACAAAAATATGCTGAATGGTGTTGACTTTGAAATAAGTTACTATTTAGTATAAACAAAGTGGATCCTGGAAATAGTAAGTAATCCTATCCAAGCTTAAAAACTTAAATAAAACGTAATTAGACTTTGTAGGGAAAAAGGAAGTTCGACGAGACAGTTCATACAGCCTGCCAACTCAGTGTCTTTTGGCAAGGAGGGAAACTGAGGCAACCCAGCCCTAATATGTGCAAGCACCTGTAGTCAGATTGAGAGCATTTGTTATTTATCAAACTAAGCCCTACCATAATGCTGAGTTTTCAGATCACATCACATCAGGATTTAACAGACGTGCTGCTCCTCTGCCTCCAGCACAGCCTGCTTGTGTGCCCTGCCAGCATGCCAATGGTGAGCACACAGCCATTTCTTACATTACATGACTTCCAAAAAATAGTGAAGTAATTTCATGCATACACTTTTTTACTTGAGATGAAACAATTATTTTTAAAAGACTGGTTTGAATATGTGAGTATTTAATTCTGAAAAATGACATGCTTTCAATATTTCTTTTAGATGAGGCTTAGCTATTTGATAAAATCCTTATTTGCAGAAAAGAATTTCAGCAGCGTTAGCCAATGCTGCATCATATCTCCTATTTCAAATTATGCTTAAGCTTGTAGGTCCCAGGCTGTAAGACTGTGAGACAGAGGAAGATGCATACAAGGAAGGAAAACATTAGCAGGACATGGATTGTGCTAGATTCTACCCAGGATTTTAATTCAGATATATTTTCTGGGAATTGGTATTCTTATTTTGACTCTGGCACAATATTGGTAAATGGCAGCCTCTAAATTCTGAAATCTCTATACTCTGTAATAAGGTGATTTAGTTTATATGAGCTCTTTGTTTTAAGCGTATATAGGTCTCACCTGGTTATCCTCTTTTTTCCTAGGTTTCATACCAGTGATATTTATTAAAACAGAAAGGATCTAAACATTGCCCTTCAGCTTTCAGAGCATTTGGCTAAATGGCTATCACACTGCAGGTTGCCTTTTCTTTTAAACTATTTGTATTACATCTGAGTATAGAAGCTGTTTAGTGCACCACAGCCATGTGAAAACTGTTGTTTTCCTTAATTCTTTATTTTCCTTTCATCCTAACTGATTACCACCTCAGTCAGAATTTATCAGCACTGCTCTGTGCACTGGACTGTGTGACCTAAATTTTATGACCTTGCGTCCAAAATCTAATTCTCTGGTACAAACTCATATTTCTCTGTTGATGCTTTAAAGACATTTTCCTCATTAGCATGGCAGGAAAGCATGTGGAAGCCAAGTGAAACAATATGCAATTTTGCATTACACTCAAATTCCTTGCTGCAGTGCACTCAACTAACCTTCTATTAAAATTGCATTTTCTCCCCATATCCTTGTTTTCTCTTTTGCAAACAAATACTCTATCAGTGCTAAGGAGTTATTTATTTTGTCCATCTTTGATTATTCCTGTTAGCTACCAGCCTTCACTTTGGCCATTTTTCTGTGGCTACTCCGGTAACCACAGTGCTATCAAAGCCTTTCCAGTATATTAAAAATCCCCAGCAACTGTGTTTCCACTGCAAGGGTATGTTTACTTAAAATTGTAATATTAGCAAGAAATTATAGATAATAAGAAAATAAATCTAACTCTCAGTGTAATGAAAACTTCTGGACAGTAAATTGTTATTATGGACAAGGAATATCAAATACTTTTAACACGTATGACAGTGGGAGAGCATGAAAGAGAAATAGGAGGTAGAGACAATTAAATGACAAGGCTCTAATGCCATCAAGAAGTTTGTGCAGAAATCAGATAAGTGATTGTGAGTAGCAGCTTTTTCTTTTTTCCCTCACAAGTGCTTTATAAGAATTTAGATTATTTTGATAAACGTGAAATGAAGGACCTCTCCCAGACATTTATATATCCATTCTTAGACAAAGAAAGGTATTTGTATATAGCTGTCAACGCAATTTTATTTTATCATGTCACTTCCTAAGACACACAAATTCTTATGGGTCACTTGCAAAGTTGTGTAACAAATTTCCCTCCAGAAATAGTTAGGATCATCAGCTGAACAACTTTAGATACAAATTTAAGGTGCTCTTTATAATCATAATATTTTCTAATCCACATCCAGTGATGAAAAATAGGATTTGTACTCAACGTATGTACAGTAAAAGTTGGAAATAAACAAAAACAACAACAACAAAAAAAAAGAATGAAGATCATCTAACGGCTATTACTGCGATGCATGGCATAAGCTCAGGCTGGTACATTTTCATTTTCACTTGTTGGTGAATTTACTGTTTGTATTTAAAACTGATGAGGTGACACAACACCTTCAAAACACTGAACTGGGAAAAAAGTCTTGCTTCCTGGTCTTGTGTTCATCTCTAAGGTATTGTCTGACCCTGGAATACAACACCTAAGCTGGGTCCAAGTTGAGTTCCTGCTCAATAAGCTACAGTTAACAGGAATTGAACACAAGTGAGGTTTTTGCTCTCGTTCACATCAGGAGACACTCTTCTTGTTCTGTGGTACCTAATATACTGCATATTAAGTGAGTAGCTAGAGAAATTATTAGTATTAGAGCTATTTGGGGGAAGGGAGGGGAACACACCGATGATGAAAATGTCTGAAATTTACACATTTCTATGGTTTTTATTAGAAAGAATTGACAGATCCTGGGACTCTGTACGAGATAATGTGGTCCTTGTCTAGTAAGTACAAGAGAAGAGCAATTTTATGGAGTTATAAAGTTAGGAAATCCTAAAACAAAAACTTTTTTTTTTTCTTTGTTTGCTGCTATTAAAATATGTGTAGCTTGACTAGCTTCAGAGAAACTGTTCACTGTTCACAGTTTATTCAGCATATGATAATGCACTTGATTAGGTACTTAACCTCCTGTTAAATTCATTGACTCTTGCTGAGTTAAGGAGGTTTGACTTGTGTGCATGCTGAACTGGATAGATTGTTGTGGGGGGTGTTTTTCTACTAGCTGAGAAGATCAGCATCCCAAGATTTCCTGCTGTCTCTCATAGGTGACAAAAATTCCTGCCATGTTCTTTGTCAAAAGTGACCTGGGAGGCCCCGGTTCCCACCATGTTTATCCTCTAGAAATGACCCTGAAGTATCTTGCCAACAGGAGCATCCCAGGAACCAGTATAAACCTCCACAGTGGTCAAATTCAAAAACTAGTTTAGCTGAAACATGCTGAGATCATAATTCAAAGATCCATGGCATCATTTCAGTCTCAAGAATGCAAATACCTTAGTTTTGAAATAATTGCATACAGAAGCATTCAAAGCACAAATAATAACGAGACAGTACGCAAAGTTTGCTATGGCAACATAAGTTCTAAAGCCAGCAATACAGTAATGATGCCTCTGAAGAGAAAAATGTGGAATTGTTCTGGAAGGCAGATTTGGAGACAGCCGGTGAATGCCAAAGTAAAAAGAGTGCAAATCCATACAGGCAGCACTTCTAACGTTGGTGTAAGGTAAACTGAAATCATCATGTGGCCATATTACAGAACCATATTATTTGGCTATATTTGCACTGCTACAGTCCTCCATTCCAGGAAATAATTCTGGCTCTAGACAAAATGGTGCAGAATGGCTTGCATCCGCACTGTCTAAGGGTATCTCAGCACTGCTTAGCACTTGATCCAGCCCTCCCCTGGGCCCTGTCGTTGCACCTTAAACAAGGTTATTTGTATGTATGTGGTTCCTTCCCTAATTCAAAATATCTTAAATAATGTTAAAGCAGCTTTTAAAAGAAGTATTTTTATTCTAGCATGAGAGCCAAGGGTCTGCGTTACATACTTTGGGACACAGCAGGAAAGCGTATAGAGATATTTTTGGATGCTGCGGTAGTATTGGAGGACTACACACAGTGAGGAGAACCAAAGAAGCGCAGTGTTATCCACAATGCAATATAGACAACTGTCCCTGGAGTAAAGCATTTGGAACAACTCAATTTTGGTTTGGTGAAAACTGTTCAGTTGACTTCAAAAAAGAACCTAGAATTAAATTAACTTGTGTACAGTTTGGGCAAGGAGGGTACCAGAACTTAGGGCTGAACTGTGGAGTGAAGTTGATAACAAAGATGACAAACCCTTTATTGTGTTTGCTTCTGTGTTCAGTTGTTGAAAGAAAGCATTTAGATGCTTATATACAAAATTCAGTCCAAGTGTTACATTCCCAGGAGGAACAATTTGCAAATGTTTTTATAAGCCTGTGTAGAAATCAAAGGCCAAAATACATCAGAAGCTTCTGATGTATCTTTTATAACCTCTAGGGCCATAGTATCTTGAGTGACAATAACAAAATATTTCAAAACCAGCTAACATCAGATCCAGACTTTGTGGTGCAAAAGAGATAGCTGAACAAGTCAGATCATTCTGATAGCTGAATGATCACAACCTCACTCATGTGTTGACTAGTGTTACGTTTCAGTAAGACTTGAAAAAGTATTGTCAGAACCCATCTGCTACCACAGATAATGTGGTTAACATGTTGACCGCAATTAAAGAAGCAGAGCTGTCCTCTCATATTAGATGCTTTACGTACTCTCAGTTCACTCACTGAAAAGGGCCTATATGTGCACCAGGTTAACAATGTTTGCATCATTTTTCCAAAGCATCCACGCAGCAAGTACTGTGCTGGAATAAAAGCAGCTCCTGCTGGCTGTTTCTCAATGTAAATTAATAACAGATGTTCCAACAAAGTTATGACATGTTATCTAGATAGTTAGAGCAACAATCAGCTATTAGTGGCACATTATTGTCAAAATAGGTCTGGAGAAATGGATAAGATCTCATGACTCCTTTGAAGGTGATTTGACAGAAGTTGAAAGTGTCATCAAGATCCCAGAGCCCCTGCAAACTGTCATTACAGTTCTCTGTGACAAAGACACGCCTACAGTTTCAGTGACCCATTCATGTTATGAAATGATGCATATGTCACTGAAAGTTACTATGCCTGGATTGGTAGCTTGCTGGTAACAACAGTGAAAACCTAGATGTTTAGCCACCAAGGCAGATATTATGAGGTTTATTGTTTTATTTATTTGGACACACATACACGCAGGGTGGTGATGGGGAGGAAAAGATGTTTTTTTTTCTGCAGGGAGACGTGTATTAGATTCCAGATGCAAGATCTGTTCCTATGAGGAAGCCCAGAAAATTAAGATTTATGATAGATCCTGTCATTCTAGGTCTATAATATTGCATGGGCAGAGAGAGACACATGTAGTGGGTAACAGCACTTCTGATAAAAGTTTAGAAGGCAAATCCTTGCAATTTACCCCCTACCTGTGAAGTCCTCAAGTGCAAGGATTCCAAAATGTGCACTTGAGAAGATATTAGTGGGTGTTCTGGTACAAGTCAAGAGGGTATTAAATACGCTCATGTATGAGATTACCGGCTGAAAATTGAAGACAGTAAAATGCGATTCCCCCATGTGGTTGAAGCTGTGCAAAACCAGGTATTCATTACTGTCAGCGCTAGCAAAGGAATACTCTACATGTTCCAGCAATTTCAAGTAGTTAGTGAAAGAATCTTCTGCTCAGCTGCTGGTGATATTATCAGTGCTCAGAAGTCTGGCTCTCTGGGGAGTATGTCAATCAACTCATTATCATTAAAAAAAGAAGTAGAGAGAAAAGTTTGAAATGTAGATTCTGCTACCCTGATTTTACAGTGGTTTTGACATGCTCCTTGTTCATTAAAAACAATTAATCTGCTTTTGTCAGAGACAATTTCATTTTGAAACATTTGCAAATATCTTGCTTTCTATAGAGGCACATACCTTAAGCAAAGTATTGCGATATGTTTAATATTGTTAGGGATGCTTTTTCCCATTCCTTTTTTTCTAATTACTTTAAATAAGCTGCAAAATTCACAACGGTTTAGGAAGACTCTGACTGTTTATAAATGGGCTATCTGAAGCACAGTTAAGAGATGTGACAGTTGATTGATAGAATATGTCATGAAGGAGAGGGAAAGGCTGATGATCACCAAAAGGAAGAAATAAGAATATGTTGTATATCTAAGTGTATGTGTATGTTTTGTGAAAGCTTTGCTTGATAAACTTTCAAGATGAGCTGTAAAACTCCAAGATTAGGATACTTTTAAATGTGATAGCTGAGATCAAAGAGAAAATCACAATGTTAAATATACAAAAGCACTCATATCTCTTGAATACATTACTCAGTCTTGGTAAGCAACCCATTTTAGATTTCATGATTACTTGAAAAACACTTTGCGGCTTACACTCTCCAGACATAGCACTTAAGATATGCTGTCATTCATGTATTGTAGGAAAGAAGCTAGGAATTACATAAAAATCTTAAATCTATTGCATAGGAAATCATCTAGGAAGCTTAACAGTAAAGATTGCATTAAAGTGTCAAAGGGAGCTGTGTTCAAGTATCCTTTGGGGGTTTTTTTCAACTTCACAAAATAGACATATAGTGGTCATTGGCCTTAATATTTCAATAACTCACTTCTTAGGGGACAGAAATAGTGTTAAACAAGTGAGAAAGAGTAAAAGTTGTATGAGCACAGCCTTTCCAACTCTGAGACACAAAAGATAATGTGTGTTCTACTAGGTTAATACCCTTGGTCAGGAACAGGAGTTATTACAAAGGCTTTTAATTAACATCCCTGGAGCACTTGTTACAAAAGCAGGTAATCAACAGTACAGAGAAAGTTCCTATTTGTATCTTTCTCCATATGAAGGAGTGCTTAGAGAAATAAAAGTAATAAGAATGAAAACAACAACAAAAAATAGGTCTTTTTCCCAGTGGCAATAATTGTGAGTGTTTAGTGACTTAAACACACTAAACGGATGTTTCATAAGAGGTGGTGATGATCCCCTTCAAGACTATGTCTGGATAATTACCTATGCAAGAGGAGAGAGTGGGAGAAAAAAAGCACCTTATGTTATATAGTCAATACATAGTTTAGGCATAACTATGCACTGATGGAGAAAGAAGTAGTGTCATAGGGAGAACAACCAGTCATCTATTCTTAGCATTTATATAGCACTTTACAGGCTTAAAGCATTAGACTGAAAAATCTGTATTTATAAAAGTGATTTTAACTCCCCATAGGCCTTCTGGATAGTGTTAATACATGCTATTTTTGCTGCTGTTCTTGTGTTTTGTTTTGTTTGTGGGTTTGGGTTCCCCCCCCTCCCCTGCAAAATTACAACCTCTTCAACAGACAACCATGTATAATTATCTTGATCTGTTTTACCAGAAGTATTGTTTGACAATCTCATCTCTGAGTAGTCGTCTATGGATACATGTCAACTGGTTCTTGCTAATGGAAAGTGCAGTCTGTCATTCCTTTCTTTCTGTCTTCTGGGCTCTACCAACAAACTTGTCTCACCTTTTCACATTTCAGTAGGAACTTGTGATGGATTTGGAGCTGCTTGGTAAGAGTGATGTGATAGATTTGGAGCTATTCAGAAGTAATTTGTTAGTTCAGCCAGGAGACTGGTACCTTTTCTGCCTGATAAGAAAGTGTGGCTTCAGCTTCTCCTCGTAAGAGGCACTGTAATGGTCCATGACTCTAAAAATCTTTTCTGTATAGAACTGGCACGTCCATTTTCAGTCTGGTGCTTTCTTTTCTTGTCTTCAGCACTGAGGGGCTTTCTCAGTGGAGCATATAAATCAGTCTGCTTTTTTACTGCATATCCTGTCTCTTACTACTTTGTTATTTATAAAATTATGAGCATTCACTTGTATTTTTAAGACCACAATCTGAATAATGCTTTATGCTTGCATTATATGTCAATTTTAACCCCAGAGTGGCAAAATGTATCCTGCTGTTCCTTTCATTTCTACTGATGACAAGCTTACTAACAGGCATCCATAGTCACGCTAAGTACGGCTACTCTTTGTTTATTTTCATTCTTTTCTTTCCTTAATCTTGGTTGCTGTTGTCTCTTTCTCCATTTGCTGGAACTAGTCTTATTTCTCTCTGCCTTCTTCTTTCCTGTCCTCCAGCCTCTCATCCTAAATATCATATGTGGCAAATTCCTTTTCTCCTCCATTAGCCCTCCTTCTTCAGCATTGCCTTCCTAGCACTCTTTCACCTTCCTGTCCAGAAATATTCCCTCTATGTCTTGGCGCAGAGGCAATCAGTGAACCATGCTCAGTATCTCTTCCAGTATTTCTTTGGTGTATTTGAGTATCTGCTGTATCTCTAGACTTGGGAAATTCTCTTCCATGAAGTTCATTAATGAAAAGTTCACAGAGGAGCAGAATATGTCTGATTGTGTATGCTGTCATGCTCCAGCTCATCATGTTTCTTTGCTGAATCATCACCTTAAGAGCAATGAACTCTTTCTAGACCTTGTCAGAGGGTCAAGATATCTAAGGCAAATGTCTGTTTAAAATTTCCTGTTCACATAGGCTTCAACTGGTATGGTACTGCACAGCAGGTAGTATCAGTCCTGACACTTTACATCTCTAGCTTTAAGAAATGCATCTGTGAATAGCTATGCTTTAATTTCTACAGAGGGTTGGTTTTGGTTTAGTTTAAGGCTCCTGCATACTTCTGAAAGGTGGCAATTCTTTTGGTTTAAATCTCTTGAAAACGGTGAAGTAAACTACGTGACACAAAACAGTCCATTCCTGTGAAACAGTTTCTTTTTAGATTAAAAGCAAACTTTTGTTTTTGTGAGCTGGGAAAAAAAAATATCATGGAGCTGTGTTGCCCAACAGGGAGTGGGTGTTGGAACTTTACAGCTATTTTCACTTACTGAAATGTGAAGCCAACTGTTGTGCTTCAAACCATGACTATATATCTTCCTTTTGGCTTGGGGAAAGGCATGCTCCTTCAGTTTTGAACTATTGCAAATCTTTCCAGTGCTGAAATTGCACAGGCTGCATATGTTTCAGTTTTGTATCTATGTGGCTAATTTGAGACAAAAAAGGATTCATTGGCAGGTATCTCTCATTAAAAACATGGGTGCTGCTGCAAACTGCACCCATACTTAAAACCCAGGACTTTGGATAGTGGAAGTTCATATAAACATTCAGTATTTTGCAAGTTTGAAAACTGCTGGGGTTTGCATGCTGCAGAGAGAGCTTTTCAAAGGTATAGAGCACTGAAATAGTTCAGCTCCCTGAGCTGCTGAGAGCTCTTTTCCATTAATTTGAAGCAGTGCTCAGTCAATACAGAGTGCCTTTGAAAGTATCATCCATTCCACATTCATCACCAATTTCACAACTCCAGAATTTCTTTTTTCCCATTTGTGTTTTCCAGTACATTGTGATATGTACTAGAGCGATTTCTCTTCTTCAGTGCCTTACCTAATAAAGATGTTGTTCAGAGTCGATACCTTACCTGATGGTGGCCAGAGTCAGTTTCTCCACATCTGAGGACTTTGTGGACTGATTTGGTTTACATCACTATATGTTTTGCATTTGCTATTTTGGTTTTTTTGAGGTTTTCTTGGTTTTGTGTGGAGGGTTTTCAGCATTAATGTCTTCTTGGTACTCTGTTTTATGTTTGGCTCTGACTTACTGGTTTTTATTTAAGAGATAGCTATAAAGACATAGGCTTTTGTAAGATGTGTGTGAAAACTCAGACATGCCAGAATTTAAAATTAGGACAATTATTTCCATATACTATTATATAGTTTTTGCATGTACACAAGTACAAATCTTTTTGTGGCAAGTTGAAGATAACGAGCCCTCACATAAGTGTCTGCATGTAATATAGCAGCAAATTACTTTGATTTATTGCACTCTAATTGTATAGAAAGCCCATTAATTGATATGTCATACGCTCAAAGTAATATAATTTAACTAGAAGAATTGTGTAGCTAAGTAGAATTAGAACTTGATTGCTAGTCTGTAATAACCTCTCATAGCAGAAAAAAAAAATCATATTTATCCTTTTTTTAGCAATAATGAAAGTTAAGATGGTGTCTTCACACTTCAGGAAGGGAAGGCAGAAGAAGGAAAGAGGAAAGCAAGATGGAGATTGGAACTGAACAAATCTGGTTTTATCCAGTGTTGTTTCTTGTCTTTGTATAGATGGACAGATAACAAACAAACAAACAAGCAAACAACAACAACAAGAAAAGAAAAAGTCTTTTTTTTTCCCACAATATTCTAGTTCAAGCCCATGATGGAACCAAATTCTAACCTTGTCCCTCCAAAAATCTCTGCTAGAACCTGAATGGATAATTCCCTTCACGTGCCATTTTAATGCAGGGCTATACTTAGTAGATACTGACAGCTGCACTAACTAATGCTGAAGAGCTAAGTATGTGGTGGTGTGAAAAATTTATTGTGCAAAATTTATTGCCATTTTGGTTAAAACTGCATGTCATTGTACTTTGCATCAGAGAAGAAAAGGCAAGACAACATCTGATACCAGTGACAGACTTTCACAAGGTGTATTCTCAAGTTTCACTAGCAATCAAGCTCAATCTTGATTGCTAAGTCTGTACCGACATTGAAAGGAAGTGAACTTCAGGAAAAGCAGCAGGGCTAAAATGGGAGACTGACGGACAGGAGTCTGTAAGGTCCTTTACCTTACTGTGACCTTAACTTCTTCTGCGACTTCTGTGACTACACCTCTGAGACTAATTTCTGATTTGTGGTGTGCTGCTGTGTTGAGGGAAAACAGGTTGCAATTATTCACAGCTACTTCACAGAATACTCATTTAACAATTTTTGAAAGGTGTAGGGTCCCTACTGATATGTCAGATACATCCTACAGCATCAATTGTTAGGCTGGTACCACGACTTACGTAGTCCCTCAGCAGGCCTTGATACTGCTGCCAGGGGAGAAGGGGCTGGGTGGGGCGATTCAGTCTGAAATGCAGCGTCCTTGATTACGTGTCTTATGTTGCAAAGGAATGTGTTTCACCCTCTACTTATGGTAGGATGTCAAGGAGCGAGTTTTTCTCTTCAGGCAGTGAAACAGGGAGGCACACTGGTTATTGCATCCCACTACCCACAAGTGCAAGAGTCCAGCAGCTTTCTCAGTATCAGCAAAACGAACACAAGAGATGCCTTCTGCCAACACATTCCCACCGAGCCAGTAGAGTAGGAAGGAAACAATTAAGTGACATGTACTGCCAATAATAGCTGCTCTAGGCAGCACATTAAGCAGTGCATTAATTGATGTATTAATTGATTTATAAACACTAACTTCCTGATTAGCTTGATTATTGCCATCGTACTGAGATGAGGAGGATGGGGGCGCTGAATAAGCCTTAGTGACAGTGTAATTAAACATTTCTTTTGTTGCACACTCTGTGACATTCACTAAGTGCAGATATGATGCATATTTCTCTGCTTGATTAATGAGTTTGATTCATTTCAGCAAACTTTGCAATGTTCAGAGTTGCACAAGGGTTTTCTGAACTACAACTTATCTAAAAAAGAAGGTGGTTTAGTGAAATGAACAATGAAAAGATACAGGAGTCTGGAAGGCAGAGAAGGGTTGAGATCCAGTTTTTCAGGTGTAATAAAGTGTGTAAGGAAAGTTGATCTGCTCACCACCACATCTGGACCTTAGAAGACAATCTGCCTGCTGGGGGGCTTTCCAGCTCCCTTTTCTGACATGAACTTCAAACTCTAGATAGTCATGAGGAACTGAATTGTGACTTTGTGTAACTGAGACAAGCAGATATATTAATCAATGGTACAGCTCTCCTTCTCTGCTGACTCTGCTTTTGATTACAGGGCAGGTGGTGCCCCTCCGTGCTCTGGGTGTTTCCACTGGCAAAGGGCAAAGGAAAAGCCAAGAGAAACAGGGAGGCTGCACATCCCTGATCAGTCCTTCCCTGGTGCTGGGCACCAGGGGACTGCAAGAGTGTAAATTGCACCCTTTAAGGGCCGCAGGGTATGTGTGTGACAGCTCAACTACATGTTTCTTCTCAAGAGGGATTGTACCTAAAAGTTTGGGCTGACCCCAGCTTCCTCTCTTTCTCTGAAGAGTCATTTGCTCACCTTCCCTCTGCAGCCTCTTCCTCCCTGTCTATCTCTGCAGCCTGCTCCTCTCTTCCCAGTGGATCAGCTGGAGCTCTGACTCATTCCACATCTCATACTGAAACTCAGAACAATATTTAATCCCTTGACATCCCCCTCAAGTTGCTAATGGACTCTGTTTCTTCTCCTTTTGCCCTCTCATCACAGCAGGGGCAGAGAAGCATCTCTGGGGTCTGTCAACACTTTGCTCAGTCAGTTGATTGGGCATTGCCTCCATGTCGGCAGCAGGCATTAGCAGAGAATCAAGAGTGTAGGAAGCAAATCTATATTCTAGCTTTGAAGTGGTGCAATGTTGCAGTTTAAAATACAGATGCTGCTCAATGTGTAAATGGGGTATCATGGAATCATTGCTAAGTGGGTGCCATGGGAAATAAAAAAAATTTATATTTACGCATTCCCCTGCACCACATAACATTTCAAACATCCCATTGATTGTTTTTAAGGTGAAAGGGTTTGTCGTTGCCTGAAGCACAATGATGGAAAGAATGAGAAGCTGTAGTAGAAACACAGAATAATAATACTCATGTAAAAATCCTTTATTCCAAGATTTTTCTTTGCTTATCTTTTCACTTAGAAGTCTTACACTAATTTATAGCAGTTCAAGATATGTGAACTCCACGGAAGTGAAGCTCCAGTGATCATGCTCTGTATCTGTTATGAGCCAAAGGTATTGCCTGTACCAATAAGGTTTCATTCTCAAGATGCTGACATACTCTTCCCCCATGTAGGAATGCTTGAGGGCAGCTTAGCAGTCAGGGATGAAACTAGTGCATCTGGACTTTATCTTTCCAAGTTGCTAGATTGCATTAATATTTGGGCAGTGAAGGAAGCTACTAAATCTAATTGTACCTTGGGAAATGCTGTAGACATTTGTAATCTAGGTACAAATCTGGTGAAAAGAATGCCTTAGACTTAATGAGGAGAGTGAAAAGCAACTAGGAGCAAAAGTCCCATTACTTTCAGTGGAATTCGTGTTGCTGAAATCTCTTGGATGTTCTTGAAAATCCCTTCCTAGCTTGGCTAGAAATGCTGGAAGATGAAACATAAGAAATGTTTCTATGCTAAATAACTCTTCAGAGTCTATCTTTTCCTGTTGACTGCAACTGACAATGAATAGTCTTTTGTTGCTTGGGTCATTGGCACTGGCTGAATAATTTGGGGCGGGAAACAGAATAACTTCAGTAATGTTTATCTTTTATTTAACTTTTATAGGATCTGTCCCAAAAGGACTGCAGCTGATGTAAGAGTTTGTTTCTTCTTTAACAGCAATGCCATTAGCAACGTGCTAATGGAAGAAGGGATCTGGGTACAGAGACAATGAGGTTGGGAACTGAGGTTCGTTGGCTAATGCCACGGTTCAGCTTGATTCTGTTCTTTGTTTGCCATATTGCTCACCTTCAAATCTGGGCTATTTTTCCTACATGCTCTATATTTCTGCTTTTACATTAGTAAAAAAGCAATACCTCAAGAGCAATGCAACCATCTGGGCTCTTAGTAAATGGACCACGACCCCTTTATATTGCAAATGAATAAAACATAGAACAAGTTTCATGTAGCTCGGTACCTTACATGAGGACACCTCATCTTTAGGCAGTTCATTTTTATTCCTGTTAGCATTGAGACAGCTCTTCTGGCTAGTCCTTTTCTCTAAGCGTCCTTTCCTGTTATAAGTGGTAACTCTGTTCTACAACCACACACAAAATTTGTGGATGAAACCAAGTTTATTATTCTTTATAAATGCCCAGAAGATAAAATTAAGTTTAATCCTCTCATATTTTACCACATACTGGTTTTGTCCTAAATGCTCCAGAGGTACTGAATTCAGGCCTTCCAATACAACTAGGACGGCTTACATTGTATGACTACTAATCATCCATTAATACATTGTTTGACTGATAGCTTCACTTCAGAGTGGTAGCCTTCCTGACTGTGGAGATGTATGCAAAATCTGATTAGAAGCTAGGGACAGATACTGTGTATTAGCTGTTATTACACAGCTATTACATGGATATATCAGTGTTGCTGAGCATTGTTCATCTATGTCTCTTAAATGGAATGATTAATATGTACTGCTGCTACCTTCTACAAATAGCAAGGCAACAGCAACAGACACTATGCATGCTTTGTAGAGAGGAACATGCCTAAACTGGTGCCTTTTAGTATATTGGTTGCTTATATATTGCTGCTACTCTGCACTTGCCATACAGGCATCCAGTTCTATCCACCCTGGAGAACTGTTTGAATGCTTCAGGGTCTCTTGAATTTGATGCTATAGTAATCACAAAACCTGTTTTAACCTGCTCAGCTATGATGGAATATGTTATTTCTGAAGATGTGGATTGTGACTGTTCCTTACCATCAGTGGAGTGAGAATGAGCAGATTAGAGATAGTCAGGTACTCAGAGATGATGGAAATGGAGTGTCTCAGATATTTCAGAAAGAGTGTCATATATTTCTCCTGTGCTACATCAATGCATCGATGGCATGCATTGGCATCCAGTCTGTAAGTCCATTTGAGCAACAGAACAGTTACTGTGATTCTGGCGTGCCAAAGGTGGGGAGAGGGTTTGTGGTTGGAGTCCAGCTTCCACCAAAAGCTCCATTACTGGTATGCTCCTCTTGGGTTTCTTGGCATTCTGCGATTTCTTATTGTGTGGTAGAACAGTTGCTTACCTGAGCTTTCCTGTACTCTTAATAAACAGCAACACTGTTGATTTTTCAGGGGAATAAAAGACAATGGCGATTCTTCATCCCACCAGACATATTAAGGCATTTTCTGATTACTCTTTGTGCTACAGTAATACCTAGAGTCTCCACTTGTGAATAGGCTGAGCTGCCACAAGTGGAAGGCAGTCCTCCTGCCAAATGCTATGTGCTGAACACCTTGGCCCTACAGCCATCAGAGCAGGATTGTCATGGAGGGTGGTCACCACTGCCATTAGTGTCAAGGGGAATAAGATCGACATGAGGAGAGGGCCTCTTGTGACAGCATTTATAGGCAAAGATTCTAATTGTAACTAGAATTGAAGTCGTAAATGCCCAGTCTAAATGGGTATTAGACCAGGTACCCTTTGAGAGGTAAACAGGAAAGACGGAAGAACTTGACTGGTGTCTTACCTGGTTTTGTTTCCTTTTACTTCCTCTAAATGACCATTGTTACACTCAGATTTTCCCAGTCATGAAAAGATTTGAAAGTAGGAAGGTTCTTGGGGGCTCATTGGTATGATGAAAAGTGAAGCTTATGCTGGTGGGTTAAGTTTTCCTTCTCTTGGCTAGTGATGCAGTGTTGGAGAATGAAAAAATGGCAGTTCAGGACATATAGCTCTAAATACTCACTCTTCTGTAAGGCTGGATAAAGCAATATAATGAAATTACTGCTAATACAATGAATTATAGTTTAGATTAGTGTTCACGGACAATGTCTGTTGATTTTTTTTTTTCCCTGTAAGCAAAGCTTTTTGCTTTCAGATTTAATAATCTCTAATAGCTTTTTTTTTAAGGTCTGCTAAACTAACAGTATGGGGTAACTACCATTGATCTTAACTTGATTTATGGTCTATAGATGACCAAACAAAGACTTGCAAAACTACTTTGCACTAAAGAATAGTTACGAACTCCCCTTTTCCATCAGAATGAATTTTGTTAGTCTGAAGATTCTGTTAGAAAAAACCTCAGTATCATGCTCACCAGATAATAAATTATCTGCAACCTTTCCCAGTCTGCAATCAATATGTTATTCGCTATTTATTTCCCAATTTTAATCAAATCTAAAGACAGAAAACTCAGAAAAGCCAACCCAGGACAAAACTGATGATAACAATGACATTTATTGACATTTCTGAGGCACAAGGAGATTTAAATGAAGTTAAAATACCTTTCAGCATATGACAAGGGGTGTAATGAAAACCCAGTGAACACAATAAAAAAATGCACTGCTAGCTGCATGCAGGTCAAAAATGGAATATACATAAAAGTAAGATAACTTTGCTTCTGTGTCAGTTTATTCTGCTGCTAGACAGCTGCCACGTTGTTGTAAGCCACAGCAATAACATCATGCTGCCCAGGCCATGTATCCTTACTTCCAATTATATAAAAGAGAAGTAAACTGTAAAGAAAGGATGAGAGGTAGAGACAATCCAGTAGCTAAAATGCAAAGATCTTCAGGTACTCTTTTAGTATTTATGACATATATATACACATATATATATAAAACTGGATTTCTATTTGCTAACAGACATATTTCTTTATTTACTTCTCTGATTCTGATGGATACACGCATTTTTACATCCCACATGTTTGGCCCTTGCATTCCTGACACATTTTGTCCTGTTCCACCATGTTTTCTGCATGTACAGCTGTTACCAAGCCCAGTTTTAAGTAAGGAGTCTTTTTTTTCCCAGTCTCACCAGGGACGATGCTATTTGGCATTACTCTGCTCAGTATAAGACCCTCAACATGTCTGAAAGGTTCCTTCCTAGCTGTCACCTACTATTTTTATGATCCCTTTGTCTCTAACCTGCAGCAACAGAGGGGGTTGTTCAAAAACAAACAAACAAACAAACAAACCAAAACACTAACTTTGAGCAGATGACTGTAGGTATCACAGTACCTTTAAGAGATTTTCTGTAAAGCTGAGTAAATAAAGGCCCTATTAAAATCTACTTGTACTGCCATATTCAGCTCCTCCAAAAATCCAAATCTTACTCATCTGTGTAAGCCACAGTTCTGGAGGCAGGG
Organism: Aramus guarauna; assembly: GCA_013400195.1. Lineage (NCBI taxonomy): Eukaryota > Metazoa > Chordata > Aves > Gruiformes > Aramidae > Aramus > Aramus guarauna. The sequence goes on along the minus strand of VXBL01007953.1, from coordinate 137,807 downwards.
CCTGCAAACCTCTGTAATCTAAAGGACTTGTTGGGTTGTTGTTTCAGTTCCTTCATGAGACCAGTTTGATGCTGCTATTAAAAAATTATCTGTGGCTGAAGACAGAATCAGGCAGTACGAGGAGACAACGGTGAACGGTTGTTCCTAGTGTAGCTGAAAGCAGACAAGGTAGCAGTGGACTCGTGGAGCTTGCTGGGATGAAGTCATGGAAGAGGGAAACAGATGAAGTGATGCCTGTATATCTATCTATCCAGGTAGAGAGCATCCATGAGATCCTGCAGACAATGTGAAACACCGAGCACATTTAGCACAGCAATGCCCACTTCCGTAGGAGCTATCTCTGCAGAAGCAGCTGTGTGGACAACAGATATGTAGGACAGCAAGCTTGCAGCACTTTTAGCTACTTGAGATACCATTTTCAGAGCTGAGGAACAAGGTATACTAGAAATTTGCAAAACTTAAGTTTCAGTTTATAGACTCTTCAGAGCAGGTATTGTCATTTGTTCTCCTGGCACCTAAAGGTCTTAATCCTACAATACAGAGAGCAATTTGCAGTGTGGAGGGGCGGAGAGGTATACTTGATCACGGCTTGTATGAGGGCCTGCCATGCAACCATGGGAGATGTTTAAGAGCAGTGGTTTTTGGAGGAAACAGGAGAGTCCAAAACTCAAAGCAACATTTAAATGGAACCAGGTAGGGCTGATTTTGCAAGAATAGTCATATACCTGTGGATCGCACATCATAAGACCCTGTCAAAAAATTACAATGCCATTGAAGCGCTGCACAATAATAACTATTCTGTTACAGTCCCTCCAAACTGCTTTTTAATGGCTTTGAAATAGAACTGTAAGTCCAATGAGAAGTTTAAAAAAATTTGGGAGTAACTTCAATTTTCACGGTCCTATCATGGATGATCAGAAAGATTCAGGTTTTATTTAGAAGTGCAGTAGTGTTTAGAGCTGAGGCAATGCAATCACAGATCTGGATTTCACACTGCTACATACTATACAACCACTAAAATAAAAGCAGGTCCTCGTCTGCTATTTAAATTCAGAATCACACAAAAAATAGAGGCAATACTATGAGATTATACTGGTTTCTGATGCAAAAAGACATCCAGTGGACTTTTTGAACGTTGAATCAGGCCCTTAGTATACATACAGCCACAGGATATTGTTTATCAGTCTTGGTACTGTAAATAACTAGGGTACAGAATCTTATTCTCTTAATATTCATTTTGTATGAATATATAAAATGACATATATATAATTACTCCTTTGCAGTATCACAAAGCAGAAAAAAATATACAATGGAGAAAAATTCTTATTTTACCTTTTTTCCTAGGCTGGCATATAATGTATGATACAGTCCTTTAAAAGGTATGTTTTTAATACTCTTCCATACAGAGAAATGAAACAAACTGATGTGTTATAAATGACAGTTTCTGAAGGAGTACTTCCATTTACTTAATTCTGCCTTTTTATTCTTTCCTATTGTATAGCTGACTACTTGCTTTTAAAGCTGTTACTTTGTATGAATTGTGTAAATACCTTTAGTGTTCTGGGCATCTGCCGAATTATTTTTCCAGTTAGGCAGCTGAAAGTGTTGGCTTGTCTTTTATTATAGGTTGGGGTTTTGCATTTGTCTTTGCTACTTCATGCTCTCTTGTGATCTTTTTCGGTTCCGATAAGGTGGAAATCACAATCAAATAAAATTTAGATTGATTTTATATTTATACTTATCTTCCTACATCATACAATTTGTCGAGAGAGGAGCTGTAGTAAAGCTGCTGCTGTACCTACTAAAGTCATTATACCATAGCTCCATTGTGCTGTTTTATGAGACTATAATCTGCTTCCTTATGAGGCAACTAGATTAGTGCCTCATAAAAATGGCAAAAGCACCACTATTACTGTTCTACAAGTTTTTATGTGTTGCTGAATTTTATCATTATTATTATTGTTGTTTTACTGTTAGTGTGGCCAAGTGAAGCTGTGGTTAGAAGAGAGAAATCTTAGTCTAAAAAAACCCTAAACCACTACCTTAACAGGAGTGTAACTCCCTTTGTCAGAAGCAGGAGCTTTGTCTGCGGGTTTTGGAAAGGATACATGCCCAGGCTACCTATGTGTCTGTGATGCTCTTGGTGGGGATATGTGATGTGTGAGGCTAAATAAATTTTCCAGTCGGACTTTTTAAGTGGGATGAAATAGTTGACATCAAAACTGTTGAAGTAACTGCTAAAAGGGAGATATGTATCTCCATATTTAGTTATTTAAATAGCTGTAGCAGTTTTTGAATATTAAACTTCTATAGCTCTTACAGACCCCCTTGTCACTTTTGACACACAAATTTATTGGCACATACCAGCACTTTCAAAACTAGAGCCACTTTTTAATATCTCTGTTTCTAGATAACAGTCGTGACAACAACAGGTATTAGCATGCTGAACTTGTGAGAATAGGAGGGTATTTTGTTTCTAATTGAGGGCAAGCAAGCAGAATTATACCCATTTAGTCTGTGTGGAAATTCCCTAAGGAAACTGAGGGAGACTTGTCTGTTTATTTACATATGTATTTATTGATCTGGGAAAGCTAGGAACAGTCTACCTTCCTCTACATGTGCCCTCAATTTTAGAAAAGTGGGGTAATCAAAGGGAAAGCGGCCCACGAGTTTTAATGAGCACTTCTGCAGATGCAGAATGATGTGAATTATGTCCCTTGTGCCAGGGGGAGGAAGGGAAATCCTTGGAATGAGAGGGCAGGCAATTTGTCTGCCACTGCAGCTTTTGAGGGAGAAAGGACCTCTTCTGGGGGAGAGAGCTGTATTTTCTGGTGGGCAGCTAGGCAGGGGAAGAGCTGAAATCGAAGTATCTGGGGGCAGACGGCCACGTCCCTGCCCCTTGCTCTGGGCACTTTCCCTCTGTCAGGACGCAGAGCTTGGGGCTGACCTCTGCAAAGGTTTTTAGGTGCAAGGACCTGTGATAGCCCACAGTAAATCATTATGCCACCTGGCTGAGTCAAACCCAAAGAATTAATTTCTTTCTTTGTAGCTATTTGCTAACTGACTTGAACCTTTTAGTTACCTTTTGGTGCTGCAGTTTCTGAATAGCCCAACTTTTGAAGTTTGTTTTTCTTCTGTTGTATCTGGTGCTTTACACTGAGTATAAATCAGAATTGCAGACACAAATAAGAATATTTGTTTTGACATCACTTTTAATATATTTTAACAGAGTGACTCCTGAGTGTCCATTCAGCAAAATGCATCCTTTCGGGGAGGATCATTTGCTTTTCCTTAACCTGTCAGACAGAAGACAATTTCAGCTTTAGTATCAATATCTTAGGGGGCCTCTTGGTTTAAATTTATTAGAAGCTGGGGAAGTTGCCCTGCTGCAATGTAACCTTGGATGTCCTACAGGTTTTTCAGCTGCAGTATAAGAGCAATGCCCCAAGTAGATACAAATTTAACTAGACATGAGAAATTGCAAAATCCCTTTTTTTTATCACCAGTTTTCAAGTCCCTTGATTCGACCATCAGGATAAATTTTCTATGATCTCACAACTTCAAAAGTTCTCTTCACTCTCCTGTTTAACCAATAACCTATTCTCATAAACACTGAAAATCACATTATGAACAAAGTTGTCTTGATAGGCCTGGAATGTACTGTGGATCCATGCTGAATTAAGTTATAGATGTGCTGAGACTATGCAGTCTAGAGTAAAAGTGGCTACTTTTTCTTTTCTTAAAGGCAGATTTTGTGAAAAATACCTTTTTTCACAGAAAATAATGAATTTAGGGTGAATTTAGAAAAATGGGGATGATTTCTACAGATGAGATTGAGCTTTTTTTATTAAAAAATATTATAAATCAACAGGGAATATAGATAGAAAAAAAAATCCCACCATTTCCTAATATTACTGACAAGTCAAAATCATAATTTGCTGACTTGTTTGTTTTGTTCCTCTAAATAAGTCATTGTTGCCAATAATCTCTCTCTTAGTAAATACACATTGAGTATCAAATATCTGAGTCCAGTTGTAGGAAGTGAGGTCAGTGTGGGGTTATCAGAGATGGTGGTTAACATGATGGATACCAAGATACCTATCTTTAAAAATTGAGGGAGCCAGTGAAATATGGCTATATTGGGTAATGAAAATTTTTAGAAAGGTGTTAGACCAAAGCTCGCCCAACCATACTAAGCACTTGCTAGTTAATATGGAGAGCAATAGTTCCAAATGGATTTTTTTTCGGAAACAACTGTGTCAAACCAACCTACTGCCGTTCTACAGCATGCCAGAGAAGAAGCACTGAATCCCTTGTGTCTTGACTTTGGGAAGTTTTCTGACCCTGTCACTCCTGACATTCTCAATAGTAAAGAAAGTGTGGTCTGCAAAGATCTGTGACAATATATGGGAAAAATTGTTTGAAACTTCTACAGAGAAGGTAATTACCAATTTCCTTATCGGAGTGACATACGGAGCTGCCCTGTACTGCTCATTGTTCATTGATGATCACCACGCTCAAGGCATTAGCAAGTTGGGAGGGAAGAAGCTAGATAGCCTGGACGACAAGAGCAGAATTCAAAATGATCCGGACAACCTGCAGAAGATGAGCTGAAATGGAATAGGGGGAAGTGTGTGGTACTTCAGGTAGGCAAGCTGAGTCAACTGCATAAATAAAGAATGAGGAGCAGCTGGCTAGGAAGCTGTTATACAGAAAGGGGTCAAGGGTTGTACTGAACCACAAGGTAATACATGTGAGTCATGAGTTAAAAATGTCATGCTCTGCTGTGGTGAATCCAAATACCATACTGGGAGGCAGCAAGGCTCTTGAGGTAATATTTCCATTCTGCTCAACTTTAATAAAGATTCAAGGGCCTCAAGGATAAAGGGCTATATTGAATTTGGGGTCTCACTTAGAGAAAGATCTGGATCAGATGGAGACAATTTAAAAGGAAGTTACAAGAATAATTAGATACGTAGAAGCTGTCATCCAAATGGGAATTGCATAGCCAAACCCTAACCCNAGGAAGGAAGGAAGGAAAAAAAAGTTGATCTCCTCTCCCTGCTTACAGGGTAAAACCCACAGTCTGTAGTGGGCAACAACTGTAGCAGATTAAATACAACTTATTGGAAGATGCAAGAATATGAGGAGGGTTTTAGGAAGGGAAAGTGTTCAGGATTTTCTTTACTAACTGTGTAAATGAGGATTAGGAATTATTTGGATTATCAGGCAAAAGGTGGCATAATGTCACTGGTAGGCAAGCAAGAAGGTAGGATGATTAATCTTGTCTTTCCCAGGTGTATAAATTTTCCAGATATAGTTCTGCTGACATGCAAAAAATGGGTACTAGCAATTTAGAGTGTGACAGGAAGGAAAATGTGACAAGGAACAACCTGCTAGGTCAAACTGACCTGGAAAACAGGAAGAATAAAGGACAGATTATTTATGGAGGAAGAAGAAGAGACTCTGCTAAAGAAGGAATATTGCTGTATTGCATACACTGAGGTTTACATGTAAACTTTCTTTGTATTTCTTCCTGCTTTAAAAGACAAGGAATTAAAGTGCTTCTTTTGAAGTTTTAGGGGATTGAAGACACTCAGGAAGGGCTAGACCAACCTCTGACAGCCCTTACTTCTGAAAAAAATTAGTCAATGTACAATGGTTTGTGCTTGTAAATGGTCCAGAAACCTTCTACACCTACTTTGGCTGCCACTGCATGGTGAAATGCACATCATCATTGCTGCATAGCTATCACTGTACTTGCCAGATACAACTAGCAAGGAGATATTTACACTTACTACAATTACACCTTTGTGGATGTCCCCTGTGGTGCAGAAGTCTTATAGAGTGCCCATGGGTTTTGCAGAGTGAGGCCAGTTCCAGTGGGCAGAAATGAAGGACCAGTGAAAAGTCATCTTTAATTTAGATCCCACTCAAAAACCACCAAAAGCAAAACGATCTGACCAATGCAAAAACATTTTTGACTCTGGCTCACTGGACAGAAGAGAGATGAAAAAGAAAGCCTAGCAGAGGAGATGGAAGAGGGAACAGGGGACATACTTTCTCTGTCCATTGTGGGCTTTGGCTATGATAGTAAGAGAATTTGGACTGTGGCTGCCCAAAAGGGGCTGTTTGACTGCAACAGGCATGCTCACTTATGAGGTCTCTTCACTAACTGCATTTCTTTTGTGAGGGAAAGGGACCCTCTTTACTATTCAGTTATCGTTAATACAACTGTTGTTAATACAACCACCAATGTGGCAACCTACTGCTGTTCTGTGTCCCATGCTGCTATCTCCATGACTCAGAGGAAAAAAAAATAAAATCACAGTCAGGCCATGTGAAGATGGGTAAAAATCACAAAAATAAAACATATGGAGCCATCAGCATGTTCTTTTTAATGGAGACCTGAGTTAAACAGGTCTGACCCAACCGGAGTCCTCAGTCCTGAGCAAATTTTAGTTCATCCCTATAGCCATGTAGGTTTTGGAATGAGTTGTTTGTTCTTTCTTTACTTAGATTTTTTAAGAGTGTGTTATATTAAAGTGCCTGGGCACTGCACATATCCATAAAAATGACATTCTCAGTGAGATCAAGAAAGCTCTACAGTCTCCTAAAATAGTGTCTGAATTCTGAGCAAGAAAAGCAGAGAAAGGAAAAAGAAGAAAAGAATCCCTCACTTCCTTTAGATGAAGAGGCCATTTATCATTCTATCATTAATCTTCTCATACTGGGGAAAGATTATGGAAAAATTGGTAGCTCTTCAGTTAATTCATTATCTCTTTAGCCATGTGTCTTCTGAGAAACTTCAGTGTTTTTCTGACCCAAACATAGCAGTGAGATAACCTCACTTCTTATTAACGGTGACAGAGGTACCTTGTCTCAACAGACTCCACAGATCTCTCTTCCTTTGGCACTGTACATCACAGAGTCCTTGTACGAACATCTCAAGGATATGCAGTAGCTGGCTTTGCAGCTGTGTCCTTTAAGGCTTCTCAATCTTTCATATCACTCCCCTCAACCTTTGGAAATGATGTGTTATCCAATTCTTCACATTAAGAATTTGCCATTCCTTGGGATGCCATGCTGGCATCCATCCTCTGTGGTGCTTAAAAAGATAGCAGTATTTCATAGCTTTAGTCACTGTAAGAGTAACCTAGTTCTGCACACCCTTTTAAATAGGATTGCTCTTACCACTTTGCAGTGGGCTTTAAAAATTATTTGAACTCACCCTGTGACCTGAATATTCACATTCTTGTCACATCCATCCATTTTGTTCTAATGATGTCATAACAGATTTGGGGAAGGCTCAGGCAAGTGGCTTTTCAGCTTAAGTAATTCTGGAGAATTCTTTGTTCATAAAAGCTAAAGCATGTTAAATCACCATAGTGTAGGAGCTGGGCAATGTAGCTCTGTGTGCTTAAAACAAACATTCACCATTGAAAATACACTCAAAAAAGTGGAGGAGATGAGCTTTGGAAACTCTTTATACCGCTGAAGCCAGGAAAGAGGTGTCCAGGACTCTATCATTTGGTGATAAAATCCATATTAGTTATCCAATCTTTTTACCACAAATCCTAAGAAATAAAACATATATCAGGGAGGTGCAGTAAAATAATGGAGTGCAAGTAAATGATAAATATAAAAACCTACTCTCGGCTTTTCTTTTTGCCTATATCCTGACATTTGATTATGCAGTGTCACTTCTCTTCACTGCCATACTAGTAATTTTGTTTCCTTTTGGGGTATTGTATTTTTTGTGCCTTATTGCAGACTGCATTCTGCCATCCACGTCGCTACTGTATAGCTCACATTCTGCCCTCCCAGTTACAGCAGGAATATAAAGGGAGTAAGAGACTAATCAGAGTGAGCACAAAAGGAGACAGAATGTGTCCCTGAATGCTTAAACTCATCAAGAGAAGGCCTGCTGCCTTTTCTATTTTGAATGCACAGTTGGTGCCCCATATCAAATACTTTTCTTTTGGTAGTGAGGTCTATGGTTGCCTGCACTGAAAGCATTACGATCCAAGCAATTCCTATTCCCTCCTCTATTCTATGAAACGTTGTCAGTTTATCTCTTTAGGCTTGCACGCACCCATGTGCAAATTTGAAGTAGTTTAATCCTACTGCTTTTCTGACACCTGAATAAAACCCTACTCCCTGCGTGGTTTAAGGGGCTGAGCAGATGTTTCCACAAGGCAGAAATGAAAATAGGAATATTCAGGTCAACAGCATTGCAGAGACAGTAGTCAAGGGCCAAAAAGGGCATGAGATGTATCAGCAAGTGAAGGTGAAAGATCTCTAGCAGGCCTACCAGATGGTAGGAGAGATAACGACAGCATCTGCTAACTCCTCACTGGTCCCCTCCTACCTAAATATATATATATATACACATAAAGGAAGAGGTGAACAAGAGTGTTTGCATATGTACAGCAAGTTACATAAAACTGTACGTATATTTGCACAGTCAAAAGGAGGACCATGCTTTCTCCAGGGTGTAGCTGTAAATACACTAATGTACCACAAAAAAGATGACTTCACCAGAGGCCAGGAGGAAGAGGTACATGGGATGCAATCCAGGCTATGTTAGGCATTTGTACTGCTCTGAAATTCAGCAGGATCAGACATAGGGAAGCCAGGAAAAGCCCAAGAAAGGTGGAAGTTAAGGTAAAGATAGGTAGAGATACTACATATGATTATTTTTCCAATCAGAAAAGATTGAAAACACTCTTCAAAAACTAGTGTTCATTTCATGGTGAAAAGCCATATGAATAGATTTTGAAAATAACTTTTTTTATTTAAAGACCTAGTGTTAAACCAAAAGAATATTAGAGCCATTAGTTACCTACCATATCTTAATATCAGTGGTAGAATTTCAGCTGTCATAAAGCAACAACATCAGAAAATTCAGATCATGGCAACAAAGAAAAATCTACAGATCTAGGTACATAACTAAAGTAAAACAGACTGCATCAAGACACGCTTCAGAAATAGCAGTGGCGATTCAGTCCAAGGTCCCAGCTTTCAAGAATAAATTCTCATAAACCTCTAGCACACAGGAAATGTAAAAATTGCAGAAAGCTGTAGTCCCATTTAGAAATCCAATTTTGCCAGTTTCAAATGTCTCACACCTGCACTGTACTTTCACAAGGGTAAAGGAGTAATTACAATAGCCATGTACTTGATTTGTGACTCCTGCCTTCTTTTGTCTTGCTGTGTTATGTGCCAAAGGCAACTCATCTTTCCTTGCGAGATAGCTGCGTTCATCTGTACAGAGATGTCCTTTTTATACTTCATGTTAAACAGCAGCATTTTGCAGGAATAGCTCAAAAACTGAGGTTTCTAGGAAGAAAGGTTTCATTTCTTCCATCTTAATCAAATATCTTCCTGCATCCTTCCCTTAGCTGCTGTGGGGCTTCATGCAAATAACTGAGCAGCAGCGAGGCCCTCGTGCCCCTGAGCTGCTTGTAGCTTTTGCCTTACCCGAGCCCTTGTCAACCTCCAGAGCAATACGTTAGCCATAATCAACATGTCTGGAATAATATAGTGGCATCCGCTTTTCTGGTCCCACCCTGATAACCTGAGAGCCCTTGACAAGGTTTCTTTTTCTCTGCAGATTTGGCCTTCCTGTGGGCTCACTCTGATGTGACAGGGCTCCTGAAGTACATTCCCTGAAACCCATTCCCTATTCCTCAAATAATTTCTCAGAAAAAAGCTTTAGGAAGTTTAAGACTGACTTTTTTTCTTATCTAAAAACTTGAGTTTTTCCTAGCAGATATGTCTGGCTGGAGAATAACTTCCCTATTTACTGGAAGACTCACCAAGAGTCAGAGGACCTGTATTGCCTACAAGTTACTTATAAAAAAGGGTTTTGCAGGCCTTAGAGGGAAGGATGGCAAGGTACCAAAACGCTGTCTAACTCTTAAGCATTGGATAGTAGTACTGCAGATTATTATGGACTAGAATCAGCAAAAACATTATCTCACCACTTTTTGGAGACCATGTACTACCCTTACTATGACAGACACACATAGCCAGCATCCTTTTCTATTTCAAATGGATGCCAGTGATAAATCAGGAAGATCTGTGACATTCCCTATATCCCTAAAGCAGGCTATGCAAGCACTGTGTTCTCCCCAGCGATGTTATGAAAGAGTATCTGCAGAATGTATTGCTCTTTTCCTGTTTGTTGTGAAGTATTTACACCGATTCCTTTTCTGATGCTTACATGGAATGATATGTGTACGTTTATTATGAAATTTATTAGAAGATTGTAGTTGCCCAAACAGCACTCTTCTGTCTACAACTGTTGATGTTATTAGTTTATATGACACCTAATTGCCATATTCTAGCCAACATACAGTAAAAAAAGCAGGCAATTCAGTACTCAGGCATACTGTTAGGGCTTTTCTGATTGGAGCAGAGTCTTGATAGATTTTTGTAACTGCCTTTGTATCTGAATGTTGAAAATTAGCAAGCAAACTTTCTAATTTTAATGTTCTCTAACCTCTGCTATTAATAGTTGCCTTAGCTTACAAAGATGATTCAGTATGCTGTACATAGCAATAATAATAGAAACATCAACTTTGTTAATATCAGTCTGACTCATGATACATTTTCATATCCTTTCAGGAAACTAAAATATATTAAATATAATCTGTGCATGTTCTCAAATGTTAGCTGAAGCGTTGTGGTACTGGTCAGAGGTCTCTTTTATGGGCCCAAAAATAAGGGAAGCAAAGGATAAAACTACCCTTGATATCGCAATTCCAGAAATGTGGAGAGTTGGGTCAAGAAAAAGATCCCTGCTTACATCTTCCAAAAGTGACATAGGTTCCTACTGACGTGAATGTTATGTTACACACCACCTTTGATCAGTCAGCACAGATATTCAGTGAAATGCTCCCGCATGAGACAGGTGCTTACAGAACTGAAGAAAATTAACAGCTTTCCTGTTTATGTAGTCATAGGAAAAAAAATCTCATTAGGATATGGGTCCTATCTCTGACTGCACTGCTCTTCAGGAAGCTATTTCCTTCTGACTTTGTACAGAAAAATGCAAGTAGTGGCCTTGCATACTTGAGTGACAGCCCTTTTTTCTGTGCATTTTCTGACCTGAAACTGATTCTCCAGTGACTGGCATCTGCCTGGCACGAGCGAGACTTGCAGCCTTCTGGTGACATTCACCATTCTTTTCCACTGCCTACGTTAACTTGCCTTCTGCTTCTGAGCTGTTGAGTTGTAGTCTAGACTGAACCCTTCCAACCCTGCCAAAAGTGTGGCAGCCATTCCCAATAGTCCCAGATTTGCATGAAAGAGTGGTTCTATCAGTTACTGTTTGTTTCTTAGACCCTGAAGTATCATTCTTCCTTGTGTAGCTGGTAGATGCCTGCAGTGGCCAGCCTTGTTTGCTTATTCACTGCAGTAAACTCTATATCCTCTTCCTGATGTCCTCAAATGCTGTTTTAGTTATACATGTTGAATTTCTGTATATGCAGAAGAATTTCCTAGGATGTCTATAGATCAGATACAAGAATGCTGCAGTGTCCATGCAGGTGGCAAAAAGGCTAAAAGTAGGAAGGAATGCTAGGATGTTTTCAAATGGGCGAATATTTTAGGAATATTCAGAAAACCTTGTAGGATAGAAAAAATTAATTATCTGACATTCAGCTGGCATCTCATTGTACACTGCAGCTGTATCCCTGTGCATCCTGGGGCATGAAGCCACCCAAGAGATGGGGAAAGCAGAGATACTGGTCATGGGGCACTGAGTCTTTGTCGTGCTTATTAGCTGGCAGTAATGATACAGGACTCCCAGTGTGAGCACCCAAAGTGCACAGACACAATTAAAAATACAGAACTGTTGACTAATAAAGCTTCTGGAAGTTGCTTCCAGAAGTAAATTTGGCTGATCTTGGCAGAGATGTAGGTCTACGTGCACAGAAGAGTGCTAAGTTATGCTTTAGCACCCTGTAAAAGAGCATCGATCAAACTTACCTTTCTTGTTATTAAAGAGTAGCATACAAGAAAAGAAAAGAAAAAAAAAAAAGGCACACGACAACCAGCATACAAAACAAACAAAAGAAACCCACCCCACTGATGGCAAGGCTTTTAAATACTTTTTTTTCAGTGAAGACAAGTTACTAAATGTGCATAAGAGCAAAAGAACGCCAACCTGCCCCTCAATCCTGACTTGCAGTGACACCAAGGTGACATGCTGAGGTTCTTCACTGGCTCACGATCAAAGGACTGAAAGGAGCAGTTCACAGGAGAACGCTGTAATAAAGGTGTCATAAGGCATTAGTGGTTTGCTGCTGAAGGAAAAGAAAACAAATATAAATATTTCTTAACTGTCTGGTAAATGTGAACTTTGTTGAACTTTTTAAAAGCAGAAAGAACATAAATGATGTTTGAGGCATTTATTTTTCTTTAAAAAAAAATCCTTTTTGAAAGGACAGCATGTACCAATTATAATCCTTTAAGATAGCAAAATTCTTTAAAATAAATTGTCAGGAGAGATCAAAGACTGAACCAGGAATGTAGGAAATGCTATGTCATATCCAATAAATAACGAGAGTTTCTTTAGCATGTTGCTAAAGGCAGCCAGGATCTGGTATTTTGGATAAAGTACAAAAAGCCTTAGTGTAGGTGCTGGGTTAACATGCTTGAAGAAAAGAGGAGGAAAAAACAAAATGGAAGAAGTTTTTAGCATCTTCTCTTGGCTATAGATTATTTTTCACAATTTGTTATTCGATCAATTGTTGGGACTGGTCAGACCTTAGAGCAGATATTGGCAAGCATGAAAGAAATGCCACAGACAAGGAAGGAAGGAAGGAGCTGAGAGCAGTGGCAGCACAAAGATGACTCATTGATAAACAAGATGTGGGTAGCAGAGAAATCTGGGTGGCTGTACAGCTCAATTAAAAAAAAAATAAAAATCAGGAGCAATCTCACTGCAGACCTCTCATTTTTTCTTGTTGCTCAGAATCTTCTGGAGTGTTGCAGTTGTTTTACTTCAACTTGTTACTTTCAAGTACCACATCTTTAGGAGTTCAGCTGCTTTTCTGTAGATTACATCTGAGCACACAGTGCTCTTATAGTTGTCCTGAGTAACAGTGAGTGACCTGTTCTCTGCCTCTGTCAAGACTGAGAGACATGGTTTGAAATACAGAATTTTATCACATGCATGCACACACACACACACCCACACCCAGGACTTGTTGAGTGGCAGCCCTGGAAGAACTTATTGCGGACTTAGAGCAGACCTTGCATCCTTGCACATAAATGTGCTACAGCATCACCGCTGTGCATTGGACAGCCAAGAATTGGTAGACATTGCTTTTACTCACATCCCTGAAAAGCAAAACTTAATGTCACTGACAGGATACACTTCTGACTTCTGAGATATGACTGCTTATATTAAGCTCAGCTTAAGCAGAACAATGTGAAGGGTCTATACCACAAAACATTTAGTGCTAAAAGTATGACTAAATGCTCTGCTAAATGAAACTGTGTGCCAGAACCTAGGTGTTATGTGGGGGTGGGAGGTAGCTTGCCCTTTCAAGTTTCTGCATACTTACATGTCACAGGTGTAGAGCTGTCCTGAGATGGATACCGGGAGAGTTTCTGTGGCTGTTGTGTTTCACAAGTGTAGTAGGTCATTACAGCACAGAATGTGTAAGAAATTGTGACATGTGTTTTTGCGGCAGGCTGCAGAGCTAGCAGTCTGATGGGTGGCTGAGTGAATAGCCTTACAAATACAAATTGTGTGATGGGAGTGAACGTTCCCATCTGATGATAGACACTCATCTAAATGGAGAGCCCAATGAACTTTAAATAGCTAAAACCAGAAGTTCTTTTAGAACAGTAAACCAGTACACGAGCTGGTAAAAGATAGAAGAGGAGGGTTAATGGAACACATTCCTATGAGTCAGTGACAATATCCAGCTAGTTATAGAAGGTAGATTTGGGGTTTTCTTGATGAGCTGTCTGGAAGCCCCTCCTCATCTGCTTTTTCTTGGCAGAAGCAGACCTTCCCAGGGTGAGAAAACAGATTATATATTTTGTTAAAATTAGAAATATAGAAAAATGAATGAAGAAATCAAAACATTTCTATTTAGCTAAATAATTTCATGCCAGAATATTTATTTTGCTTGAAGTCTCATAATTTAGGCCTGGTTTTCTAGGCAGGTAAGAATATGTGATCCTGTTGTGTCTCAGTCCTGCTTCCACTTACTTCTGAAACTGCCCCCCAATTCAGATTAGGAGATCTCAGAGATAAAAGTCCTATTTTGTGAAAACTCATTCAGGATAAAAACTGGAGTCCTTGCTTCTGTGAAGGAAAATTCACAGCATCAGGTCAACAGTTGATTACCCTGCTGGCCTCTTCCCTAAGTAAAGAGAAGTGCTAAGGCTGGCTTTCTAAAGAAGGAAAATGGTAAGATCCTGTTGGCACAGGAAATAGGATTTAAGTCATATGCAGAATGAGTATTCTGGTAACAGAGGAGTAGTGAAACCTGTCTCTGGAAACATCTGCTCATAATGGAATTAGTTGTGTCCTCCCTTTTCCTTTCAGCCCAGCAGGTGAAGCTGTTCTTGCTTGGAGAAAAAATTGTATTACTTTGTCTTTTTTTCTCCTTTTTTTAAATGGTATTATCCCTACCTTACCTTGGAGATTAATTGAGTTCTGTATTCCAGAACAATTCCTTAAATCCTCTCTGGAATGATTTCCATCTCTAGTGTTTTTGCACCACACTGTGGTAGTGCTGTACCAACAATACAACAATAAACATGTGAAGGAGTCTCTGTAGAAGATGATTAATTTATAAGCATGATAATTTTTTTTTTATTATTAAACTGTCTTATCTGCTAGCTATCAATGACAAATTCCCATCCCAATATCCCCTCTTAATTCTCTATGTCAATTTTCAGCTTGGAGTTCTCTGATATTAACTCCAAGATCTTTGCTTAGCTGCTTGAGTGGACAGAGGGCTGCTTTGGTGCATCTCTGTGGTGGGCTGGCCTTGGCTGGACACCAGCTGCCCACCAAGCCTCTCAGTCACCCCTCTCCTCAGCAGGACAGGGAAGGGAGAAAAATAAGATGGAAAAAAACCTTGTAAGTCAAGATAAAGGCAGTTTAATAAAGCAAAAGCAAATGCCATGTGTGGAAGCAAAGGAAAACAAAAGATTTATTCTCTACTTCCCATCGGCAGGTGATGAACAGTCTCTTCCCAGGAAGCAGGGCTTCAGTATGTGTAGTGGTTGCTCTGTCTGGAAGACAAACATCATAAATAACAAATCCCCCCACCCCCACTTTCCTCCTCCTTTCTCTTATCTTTTATTGCTGAGCAGATGTCATATGGTCTGGAATACCCCTTGGGTCAGCTGTCCTGGCTGTGTCCCCTCCCAAGATCTTGCCCACCCCCAGCCCACTGCTGAGGGGGGATGCTGGAGAGAGACGGCCTTGGTGCTGTGCCAGCGCTGCTCAGCAGCAGCCACAACCCTGGTGTGTTATCAACACCTTGGGAGCTACCGATACACAGCACAGCTCTGTGCGGGCTGCTGTGGGGAGAATTAACTCCATCCCAGCCAGACCCAATACCACCTCATTCCTCTCTTAAGTGCCTGGAAGCAGGGGAAGTGAGAAGATTGAAGGCAGGTGAGCACAAGGCAGTGATGGCAGCTTCTGTTTTGTCTCACCTGCACTGCTCCATGAGCTGCTGTTGTAGCTCTGTACTTGCTATTTGACTGCTGAGCCCTGGCCCAAGGTAGGACCTGGTCTGTCAGAGGCTTGCAGTGACAGCTTGATGAGATGCTTCTTCAGTCTTTATATGCACAGAGAAACAGGGGAGGAGATTTAAAAAACAAACAAACAGACCAAAACCAGGGTTGACTGCACCTGTCTACAAAACAAGACCACAGGAATTGCCATGCCCTATTAGACCACTGGTCCATTGAATCTTCTGTCCTAACTCGAATTCTGGCCAATGCCAGATGCTTCAAAGCATGAAACAAAGCACTGTGCCGCAGGCAGCCAGAGTAGCAGGAGGTGTGCCTATTAATAATCACTTGCTTATCTTTTTTTTATTTTATGCTTCTTTTAGCCTTGGAATTTTAACACATTAAATGAATTTCAGCACATTCCTTTCTCCTAATCATTCCTCAGCTTCAAAAAAAAGTTTGTTTCTCCTACTGCAGCAGTAGTTTTCCAGTCGTCTTTGCTAAGCAGTTGAAGGATTCACTTGCAGAGAGAAATATGTGTTCTCTTAATAGTAGTTTATTTCTGTAGGGATTGAAAGCTGAGGGAATTCGTCTGCAGTTATATCTGCTCTTTGGCTGTGTGTAGTAACTTCTCAGGCAGGTCATGTACTCCGTTCCACTACTATCTGCTGTTTCTCTGTATATTTTCCTGCATTTTGCATTATCATTTCTTAAATATATTCCAACCTGCAATTTATCTTAGTCAGCAGATTTAGGACCTTTGTGTGTCTCTGCACACCCAGGGGATTCAGAAATAAATCACTGCTCCTAGGGGTTGTTTTTAATGCAACAAATGTTTTAGAGAAAGTCAAGAGAGGCTTGGTCAATATCATCTGGACTCTCCTGTGCAATAAAACATTTTCCACATGCTTTCCCAGATGGTATTCAATTTTCTGAACTTGCTATTTTTAATTTTTAATATGTGTTTTTTTTCACTGAATTCAAGCTCTGCTGGTTAAATTTCATGTGTTGGAGATAATGCAGGCGATAGACAAAATTATTTTTCTACCACTTATGCATTGATTTTTGTGGGCAGGTTTTACACAAAGATACTCTTTCTGAAATGTTGTGTAGGTTAGATAATGCAGAATAAGCTAAGAAAACAAGAAGGCACATGCAGTTCAAGATTGTTAGGCAGGGTTTCTTAGATATTCAAAACCAGAACTTGCTTTTAATAAGATGTTTCCTAAATGGCATTGATTTACTGAGGTGGAAACTGCATTAATACAAGACAAACATGTCTTTTCCTTAAAACCTATTAAAAAAAAAAAAAAGAAAAAAAGGGTTCTTTGAAGTGAGGGGAAGTATTTGCATAAACATCCAGGTCTCACTTCTGCAACCATTGTCATGGTTTGNCTAGCTACTATGAAGAAAATTAACTCTACCACAGTGAAAACCAGCACAAACATTTAAACAAGTGAAAACCTTTATGCATCTGAGTCTGATCTTATGCACATGTGGAGGTGGAGATCCTTTTCCCAGTGAGGTGACTTATACCAGCTAGGCTTGCCTGCCTTACCTAGCCACTCACATAACCATTAGGTGCTGGTGTCAATGGGCTACTTTTGTGCTCAATGTAAATACTTGTACCTCTGCGCTTTTCTGGATCAAAACCAGAGCACTTATCACTGGCAGGGTTGTACCATCACCCTTGGCCCTGATGTCCCCTTTGGGTGCTGTGTGGGTGGGTGGTGGAGTTCCTCTTGTCAGCACACACGGCATGTTTTGGACCCTTGACTGCAAATACTTTAAAGTGAAGGCTGCTTACCCATCAATTTGTATAGGGCTCTCAGCAGGACGAGTCCTCCACAGTGATGGGAGTCACTAAGCGCTCAGGTAATAATGCCTAATAAATAATCACAGAGTAAAAAATTGTTACGAAGCTTGTGTAAAATTGATTCAAATGGGAGGCAATTGTCACAACTTAGTTCAGAAACAAAAGCAGTGTTTTTTAACAGAGCTGTAGCTATAACGCTTCATTATTGCAATCAAGTTTCTGTCAAGAGCTAAGAAAGGCTGGGAGCTCACAGGGACCCCTCTTGATAAAGAAGTAACATTCACTTTTTGTTTGTGAAATTAGTCTACGAGTTTAACAAATTATAAATAATTGCTGAAATGAAAAATGATTGAATAATGCATTCAAGGGACAGTTTTCATATTAGCAAACTGGTCTGGTGGTACATTCAGAGGAATTCTCTGCTGTGTTATTTAGCAGTAGGGATCAGAAATATTCATTTTCTCACAGTAAGATGCATCTAACGCTTTTCTTAATTTGGAGACAATTAAGACTGGAATGTGGAGGGACTATTGCAGTGGGGTGACTCATGCCATACTCGTTGATTTCTGAAGCAAAGCTAAATCTCCATTCTACTTATTTTAAATAACTGCAGACTGTATACAAATTGGGATAATCGGATTCTAGAGATTATTCTCTGTTACTGAACCAACAAAAAGCTGACACATCTATTTGCTGTGTCTGAACAAAATGAAGAAAAAACTAACAGCCTAGAGAAAACGACTTACGTTTACAAGTACAATTGATGTTTACATGTGTGTGTTAATATTCTCAGTGTGGTTTTTCGAGGTGCTCCCAACAGTGGTAAGTGAAGTTATTTTCAGCTGAGGCAGTGAGCAGATATTTGCAGCTTGTGTTTCCTTATCACTTCATCAAAAGTACAGTTCTAATATGTACAGATAAATTCTGGAAGAAGGAAGATATTATCTTGCCAATGTGCTTATCCTTACCTATTCATTATGTTGCAAGACGTCTATGTGTTGTAAATGCAGATTTAAAACACGTGGCATGCCTCTGCCTCCAACTAGATGGACATACCTCTCTTCAAAGTTATCTCCACTTCGGACAGGCACAAGATCTTTCTGCCTTATTGGCCTCAAACTCACTATCTTATAAATGTTTTTTTTCCAGAAAGTCCACTTGCTTAGACATATCTGGCAAGAGAATATAGCTGAAAAAATGTTTTTAGACTTTTCAGGTTTCATAGTTTTACTAACTTAAAATTTCATATGAAATTGTTCATATGGACTTCAGTGCTAAAAAATTTACAGATAGAAGTTCTGATGTCACAAACAGATTCGGGGCAGAATGAGGGTATCACTGAAATAGGAAACACTGGCAAAAATGCTCATTAAGGTTGAAAATTGGAGTGGGAATGTCCTGTGCAGCCTTTATGGCCTTCTTAACTCATCTTCTTTTTTGGAGATATTGGTCCTTCACAGAACTTCAGGTGTAGTGAGAGCCTGTAAGGAAGGAAGAGGTCAGTTCTGGTCAGAGGAAGAGTTTTATAGAGATGTGAGGGCAGAGTATATGAACTGAATGAGGTGAGAGGGAGAGCTTAAAAAAAGGAATATGACCTTGCTATAGATGCAGCAAGAAAGGAAGATGAACTCAGCCTGGAGACAGGGACAGGAGATGAGCAGGGAAAGTGGGATGAGGAATTTTAGTTATTGCAAAGGAAAGAACAGGCTTAGCAGTAGGAATAATGAGGAATAATGACAGCTACACAACCCAGAGACAGAGGTAGCTGTCAGGGAAAGGAGGATGGAAGTAAATCACAAAGCAATATGGCTGTATAAAGAATTTCAGAATGAATTCATTTTTTTTTAAAAATATTTTCAGATAGATTTCAGCTCAAATAGTTTTAATTTAGATATTTGCTTTTTTAAGGGTCAGTGAGGAAGTTCTTTACCACATCCATCTGAGGAAGGAGTTTTGTGACATTTACTAGGAGATTCTATTGCCTGTTTGCAGAGTCAAGCTTTCAAGAGAAACTAAACCATTTTAAGGCATCAGTAAAGTAGCCAGTGGCAGAGTCTTTAAATTCTCCAAAGATCCAGACATCATTTTTACAGAAGTAATGGCTGGACACTGAACACTTCTTGAAAGTGTGTCCCACTGTAGTCACAAGCATTTAAAAATCAGCTCCTCAGCAAAAAAAATCCTCTTCTTTTGTCCAGAGATTTCTGTGTTTTTTTTTTTTTTCTTTTTTTGGAGGGGGGTGGTGGTGGCTTTTCTTTAGATTTATTAAAAGAGTCTAAGAAAAGAACATCAATTTCTTCTAGTCACTTTTGCTGAGGTCACAGTCATTAGGGAATAACACTTTCATACCTGAACCCAACAATAGAATATCTGGAGAAAAATTATTTCAGTGTGATCTCACAAAAGACATCTGAACTGATAAACTCTGAACACCTCAATTGGATTTAGTAGAATTTCAGATGCTTTGAAATCACAGGAGAGTTGTTCAGTGCTCTTAAAGACAATATCAGCAAAAGAGCTTCATAGAACAACAACAAAAAAAGCTATGAGTTGCAGCAGCATTGGGATAACTTTGCTTAATAAGATTCCTTTTTATTTGTCTTATTATGCTGATCATTGTGATCCTAAACATAGAGAAACTTAGGAAAAGCAATTTACTCACCCAATTTCTCAGGGGAAAAAAAAAAAAAGCAAAAGAAAACTACTAAAATTCAAAAACTAAAAATGTAGGGAGCTCATGACTCTTGTTTGCATCCAGCTGTGAGCCATTACTCACATGAGTAGTCACACTGATTGCGGTGGATCTATTTGTGGAAGCTGGAGCTTACGCCTGGAGCAGAGCCAGCAAACAGCATAGGAAACATAGGCACCAGTTTAGGAGGCAGGCTGTAGCAGAGAAGGGCAGTTCTGCCTGTGTTGGAGGACATGTAGGTCAGCATGGATGTACTCCTACCGTCTCAGTCTCTGGTGGCACTAGCATGCACCAGGTATGAGGGCAGCTATTGCTTTATTATCCTGAAGTCTCTGCTCCGCACTGCTTTCCTGGCCCAGGGGCAGCAGAAGCAGTAAGCATAGGACTGGGATGGGGTTATCTGGATCATGAGTGAAGAAGAAGGGCAACAGACGAGAATAGCAAGCAACAGAAGATGAAGGTGAAATTCCCAAGTTGGCTTTATTCTCCCCTCACTTATCAGCTTATTCCAGCAATGCCCTTCTGTCCTTTTCCCACTCTGGTCTCTTTCCTCCATGCAGAGCCCCAGCTCTACCTTTCTTCCCCACCTGCTGTGGACCCCAAATCCCTCTCATTTACCTAATAACACTACCACTCCATCTCATTCATCTGAAGTCCTTCCTGCCACATGGAGAGCCTCAAAATTTTACCACATTACCATTACCACACAAATCATAGAATATTTCAAGTTGGAAGGGACTCATAAGAATCCTTGAATCCAACTCCCAAATATCTGTTTGCAACTCCTTGTGTCTTTCATGACCCTTCAGCAATCCCCATCACCAAGTCATGCTCACCTGCCAGCAGGTGACTCTTTCAAATATGGCTTGTTGCTTATGCTGCTAAATTGAATTTCCTTGAAGGATCTTTGGAAGGACAAAACTGAATTTGTAGTTGAGAAGCCTTGAGCTTTCTTATCTATAAAATAAGGTGAGGGAAGAGTCAAATTCAAAATCCAGCATTTAGTGATTCATATGTGAAATGAGTTTACAGAAATGTCTTAAATGGCCTGTGGCATAAAACTTGAAGATCTCAGCCAAAAACTCAAAACCAAAAGAATAAAGTATGACATATTAAATACCCTTCGTAAAGACTACTTACCTATTCCAGTTGCAGAGATGTTTCATCAGGGGGTTGAAGTATGATCTGGAACCTAGTCTTCAAACTGTTTTTAAGGTGGCAGAAATTTATGATCAATTCACAGAGAACCAGTGTGACAGAAAAAAGGAACTAAAAATGCCCTTTATCCTTGTTATAATTTCCTCCTTGGATTTAGGACTTAGGGGGTCTCTGATTTTGCTAAATACACAGAGAATGGTGGACAGATACATGCATCTGAACTTTCACATGACTGGAAAACTGGAAGGATAACCAGCCTAACCTGTTTCTATTTGACTTTCCTTTTTTCCATTTTATTCCTTAAAGAGTAATTTTTTTTCAGTGTAGGATTCAGCTGAAAGGATGTAAAAGTGACATACAACCAAATACAGTTGGAAGTTTCGGCCATCTTCAAAGTGTCCCTGGAAGCCAACCTCTTGTTCTAGGAAAATGTCTTCATTCAACAGAATATTTATACAAATACTTAAGTTTCTGGTAAAATAAATATGGATTGGAACAGGTGTTTCAGTACTTTCATGGATCAGAGGCTAAGATCATAATAAGTACCTAATTCAAATTTAATGTCTTTTGTCTTTAAATGCTCAAAGTATATTTGCATGAAATCCAGACAGTTATCCAATTCAGTTAATATGTAATTTAATAAGATAGCAGCCACCTTACATAGATGTTGTAATTTTACTGTAATTTTCTTACACTATCCGAATTGTTCTTGTTTATTGCTGGGGTTTTATTTCTCTGTCTACAAAGCTGAGGCCATATCCATGATTCAGTTCTGTTGTTTAAGGGCCAGTTTGGAATTCAAGACACTCGAGCTCCGTGCTCTGTCCCAGCTATAGAAATCTATGCTTCAGGTGAGTGGCTAGAGCCGCAAGGATATGTGCTTCCCTTATTCACGTTTATTTTTGCAAGAACAGGGTGCCTGTACAGCTCCTCAAAAAACATTGCTTAGCTCATTGGAGGTCGGTATTATTATGAGTAAAATGGCTCAAACAAGATCTATTTATGAGTGTGCCTCACAATATCTAATCCTGATTAAAAAAATGACAAAGAACAGTTTCCTCCCCTGTGTCGCCTCTGTGACCAAATATACTGTGTGTCAAAGCAAATCTACCTAATGCTTTCTTACACAAAAAATGACAGGTTGTGTCGGACATACTGTCCCCTTTTTATTTTCCCTTACTACCAGGCCAAAGAGTGAAATCCCCTCTGGCTTCTTCCCTCCCTTTTTCTGATCCAGTTACTTGTTATTTTTTCAATACAAAACAAACTATTTCCAGCATTGAAAATGACAACCTCTGATCACTCCCGAATAGCTGCCATTCATTGCTAGAACAGAAGATAGGGAATACAGGTTCAAATAATCTTTGATGACATTCTTCCTATTTCTGTCTATAAACTTGAAAATATCTGCAGACCTACGAGGCTGTGCATCTGCTGAGCCAAGCAATCCCAGGATGTGTCAGATTTAATCTGTGTGGTATCCAGTGCATCCAAGACATGCTGGACTCCGAGCACATTTGCTCTAAGTTGATCATGAATCTACAGTGACATTTGTCTGGCACTTTGGGTCATCCAGGCTTCCTACTCAGATGGTCAAAATCTTCAGGTTCTGCAGGTGGAAAAATAATTTATCTGAAAAAAACCTGGACAGTGTGACTCAAGGGCAAAACTATTGTGGGCATGTCAAAAGCCTGACTTTCCATATGCAAGGAGTTAAGTACTCAGAAGACTCTGAAAGCCTTCACAGTGGACTTTGTCAGCTAATCACACAGTCATGAAATACAGGGCAGCCATTACCACAGACTCTACCTTGTGACAAACAGCAGACCTGGACACCTAAATCCTGAGGTGACAGAGAAAGTCTTAATCCCAAATGGAGATCAAAGAGGGGTACCTCTCTGCAGCTCATCATAAAGCACCTGCTGATCTTGGAGAAGAGCAACTCTGTGTCTCAGATTACTTCGGTTAGGTGACTCCTTCAGCAAGCTGAGGTTGGTGAAAACCCATACGTAGGCACCAACCTCTTCGAACACGCTGCATGTGCTCCTCTCCCTGAGCAAGGAATTGCAGTAGGTAGCAAAGAATCTAAAGGCTGGGAACAGCATGGGGTTGGAAGCTGAGGTTTTATGGGTGGCTGAGCTGAGCTGGTGCCCTTCATCCAAAAGGAAGCGAGCTCGCTTTTTCCTCCTTCATACACAACTTTTATACTCATCAGATGCTTTCGGAAGTTGTGCTCTGCCTTTCCTCTTTTGGTAGGAGAGGACTTTCAGAGCAGCACACCCAAAGTCTTGTGCAGATCTGCTCTGAGGTTCACAGTCTATAAACTGCAAGCAAAAATGAGTTTTCTTAATGGATGCCCCCACTAAAAGACAGTGAGGAGCTCAGGTGTTCCAGTAATGGAGATGATATAAGTATTGCAGACAAATTTACCTGGATTATTTTATCTAAACTAGATAAAATATTTCAGACAAGATAATGTGTTAGGATTCTGGAGTGCAGCATCATTAAATTTTGCACTATGTGTTGATCACAGTTGGAAAGCTCAATGGCAAAGGCATGTATTGGCTAAACTGGATATCCTCAGAAAAGTTGAATATTCTTAGGCAATGATGATTTTTAGGCAACTTGATGATCCTAGAGGTCTTTTCCAACCTTAAAAATCTATGATTCTATGATTCTAATTATTGCATGGAGTCATGTGCATCATTAAAATGTGTGTGCTCCTATACATGCCCTTGGTTTTCACACACCAAATGGGGCTTTTTCCGTCTAAACAGAGTTTTGCTGAAATCAGATGTGAACAAGATCAGGTAGTCGCATTAGTAATTTTAGACTAATAGGCATTTTTTAAAATTCGTTAACATTTGTCTAAATGCATACTTATTATTACAAATTCTAAAGAGTTCCATTTTTATTTTTCAAGAACAAATTAGAAATTACTTTTGTAATTTTATGCACTGCGATATAGTATCTTTATGCATAAATACTTTTTTTTACTGATAGTTTTATGGTTGTTTTTACTTTAAGCATTGCTATGTTCTATAAAACTTATTCTCACCCTATTCTGCAACAGAAGGCTGTTGAACCCCAGGATGGGCCACTTTACCACCTCTGGCTGCTTGTTGCTTGGTTTAAAGCGGGTAAATATTCTAATTTTCGTTCTGTTTTCCCTGATTGCTTTTTCACATTTCTGAGGAGATGTCATATTTGTGAATTCATGAAATGTTTTAAATATTATTATAAAAGCTTCTTAAGTGTTGTGAAGGTTAGGGCAGAAATGGCACAAGTCATATAGTTTTGAGTAAAAGTAAACAGTATTTGTCTCCTGCTGCTTTGGTCCATATGAATTAAAGATGACGTGACTTTCTCAAATCAGCAAGCAAGAGTACAGCCTAAAATAATGTGTTTTGAAACAAAATATTTAAATAACAGTTTCTCATTTTGGCCCCAGCTTTGCATGTTTATGCATATATGTAGCATTCAATACATGCATATTAAGTAACGACAGCTATGTATGCATTTATGTGTATACATAAATATGCATGTACACATATATAAACACTCATATATAAATAAAAGTATTTATAGTATTCTTTGAAAAATAATGTTAGGTTTCTTCTGGAACAGTTAACAATCTATTTCAGATGGTTGATTATTAATATATTTAGGAACAATGGTCTTCCATTTAGATTTTAAGAACTACTTTAAGAATCCAGCATTTCCCAAAATTCCAATATAGCATTTATTTTTAAACATTTACATGGCCAATAAAGTTTCTTTTTATGGATTAGACATACATAACACTTCTTTTCTATAGTTTTAGATTCCCTAGTCTTATTTAAAATAATGAATGTGGTATTGGATATCATGCACTAAAATTTGTTATTTAAAATGTGGTATATGATACACCCATGAAACGTATTTTCCTGATGAGAGAAAAAATTACCCAGAGAAAATAAAAATTGTAAGTCACACATGAGCTACCTGGAGAATGAAATTTCCTTCTATTGTATAATAACTTTTATAAAGATAGTAGTCCCACTGAAGATTTCATATTAGCTAGCTCTAAAATACAGCTGGTTACATGAACTTATGACAACACAAAAATGTTGGAAGGAGAGCGAATTTGCTCCTTTGTTGTGGTAACATTATTAAGCAATGGCACCATTTCTGCGGAGTATATATTGACTGAGGGGAAAAAACGTGCTCTGGATGGTAAGTCATTGGGCTGAGAGGGGATCTGGGTTTATTCATTGTTGCTCTTCTAGGAATAGATGGTTGACCCAGAAGACATTCAAATCCAAGAAGTTTGGATACAAGCCCATTTTAAGATGCAGACCTTGCTGGTGTCCTAGAGCTTGGTGAGTGGGAAGCCTTGACCAGTTGCCCAAAGCGTGCCACCTCCTGCAGTGTGGATGGGCTGTGTCCGGCTGAATCTACCTCTCCCCATCCCGTAATGCCATGGGGCTGACTGACAAAGCAGGCAAGAATCTTCCTAGAGTGGCACAACACTTACGTATATGCGTACGTTAAGTGCTGCATTCTGGGTCAGGAGCGTGCTTTTGAATCAAATCCCTGTTATCCTCATTCACTTATGTGATGAGCTTTGGCTTGTACCATGAAGCAGCCTCAGAGCGCACAAACTGGATTCCCCTGACATGAAATTAAGCAGGAAGATGCCCTCCAGCATGCCATTGAGAGCTCAGCCCACAGGGCTAAACTAGCTATCTCAAAGTAAAACCCACTGAAATGCTTATAGTGTGAATGCCGCAATTTTGCCACCGAGGGACTCGATAAATCTCCTGTTGAGTTCCTATACACAGACATGGTGTGCAGTCGTGTTGTAGGAGATGGTTAAACAATGAATTAACAATATGGTCTTCCTGACAGTGTGGTATGTGGGGTATAGGGGGTGCAGCACGCCCGAGTCCACTCTTAGACCAATGCAAGGCAGGATAAATGTGTCCTGTTTGACTCAGAGGAACTAGTTTTCCGATTCTTGCCAATTTCCTTTTTTCATTCATTGTATTTCATTGATATTTATGTGAGAGTGAGTAAAAGAGCTCTTGTAAAATGCCTACGGTGATAGAGATTTCATCTCATTTCCGTCTTCTAGGCACCACTCTTATACAGATAAGATAATAATGATGTTAATAGCCTCAGAGAACTCATGACAAGGCACTGCAAATTTGTAACCAAAATATCTAATCCAAGACATCTTCTCGATTGCAGTTTAGTTTACCACAGTAATGTGAAACCACCATGTTTCTCAAAAGTCCTTCAGTTTGAGGGCTCTCTTCATGTAAAAGATAATTAGAGTCAAAGTTATGACTGTTCTACATAAAGTCCTTTTCCTCTCAATTTTCTTGTTAAAATTACCTTTTAGACAACACTTTCTCCTTCATTGCCAAGAAACAATGATATAGCAAGAGCTATTTCTGCAGTGAGATGAAGTCTGTGGTGTTTTAAGGATGTTGAGTTTAGGGTGCTTTTTTTTTTGTTTTTCTTTAGTAAATATTTGGAGTCCCTCATTCTGGTTCTTTTTTAGACATTATGCTACACATGTGGACTCTGGCAAGTTGAGAGCGATGGGAATAATTCTGATCTGAAACAGCCTTTTGGTAAACACAAAAATGAGTGTATACCGATTTCAGAACCTCCCTATCTAGAATTACCAAAACAAATAGCTTTGAAATTGGAAATGTGTTTACCCTGGCCCTTCAGCCTGGCAGAGCACTCTGGCCCCATGGAATGGAAACTATGCATTTGAAATATCACAGGCTCTATAAAGGTTTGGAGACCAAATATGGAAAAGGCTGCGAGCATTCTGGCTTGAAATACATAAGGAAGGGAGGAAAGAGCTAGCTGGATTCACAAGATAAAGTTAGACCCTTTAGTTGTACAGTGTGAGCCACAAAGTGCTTCATTTTTCAATGCGAGCAACTAATGTAACTTCGGGAGTCTGGAATTCCATGAATGCTAAAGTAACGCTAATTATTTTTCAGTGTCATTGCAAGCGTTGTAATGGGAGCCATAGTGTTGTCTGTACTATCTGTCTATCAACAATAAAATAAAAGGCAGGAAATTATTCTGTTTTAACTCTACAGTTATCCGTCTTGGAGATTTTTTGGCAAAAAATATTATGTCTTATGATATTTTCTATAACTTACATGATTAAAATACAAATTAAAATCACAAATTTTACAAATTAAAATATACACAGGAAAAAATAATAAATATTGTTATGATCCCAGACTTTAATGATTAAATTGTTTTATTAGGTCTTCTGAAAAGATTATGGAAAAGGGTAATAATCTGAAATAGGTCACATTAAGAAATGTTTTGCATTGTTAAAATACATGCCACTTGACAAGTTTTTAATGTAGCATGGTTGTCAGAGTTGACAACAATTTTACACACATAATGAGCCAGAGCTGACTGACAATAGTTTATCTTAATAGTATCTATGGACTAACTAAGTGCTTAAGCATATTGTTGCTATATTCAGTGTATTTATAGGGAACCTAAGAAGCAGGTAATTAGTGCATTGCAATTTTATTTCCAACATCCACTAGCAAAACGAGTCTGTGAGCCAAGTTCACAGATGGCATAATCAGCTTTAACTCCACTGATTTCTATTGTGCCGTTCTTATTTAATCCAATTATTTCAGAATTAAATTTATAATTTCATCCTTTTCTTGGTAATCCTGCACCATTCTGGCCAGTGCTAATTTATTTGTAGTTATAGGCTGGATTATAGTCAAGGTATAACTGTGAGCTGGTTATATTTCTCTCCAGATATATTTAGGCACAGCGGAAAATAACGGGCCTTCCCAAAGTTGTGTGTATCTTAGCAAGATGTGCTACACAATGGAGAGGCTCTGTGTAGAAAAGCAGATGGTGCTGAGGTTCCAGCAGGCACACTGTGGGCATCCCTGCATTTTTCTTTGGACTATCTCTAGAGTGATCCCACGGACCAAACGAACACCCAGTCATAGCTGGAGCAAGTAGGGTGAGACCACAAAGTGCGTCCTTCAGCTGTGCTTGGTGGGCAAGGAACCAGTTTGTGCATTCTGAGACTGCTTTATGATGCAGACCAAGGCATGGGGAATAGGAACAACCAAAATTTAATTCAAAAGTTGGTCTGAAATGCTAACACAGAGGCATTCTGTAAAAGATATTCAAAGTCATTCAGAGCCTGGATAGTAGTTTAGATTATCTCATCTTTCAGCAGTCTTGTTTCAAGTCAGAATCGCACAGCCTAACTTCCGTGTATCAGTGAGAGGTAACCCATGACACAAGTCTGGAATTCCTTCCAAAATACTCTCATTACCTTCTCTCATAGTTGATTTTAATATGAACAAATTATGTCGAGTCTTTAACTCAGATGGGGATTTTAGATGAATAGCATCATAGTATCTGAAAAACTTACAGTGACAGCACAAACCTTCCTTCTTGCATGTTCTAGCAAGACAGCACAGCCATTCTCCTCACCAGTCAAGGTGCGTGCCCCATTTGAGCATATGCTGTCTAATCAAGCCTATTATTTCCTATAGCTGCCACACTTTTAGGACTTTTTTTTCAACTCTTTGAACAAACTTTGGGCAGTGTTGGTTGAACACAGGGAGCAAAGAACTTCAAAGTTCTTCAATTATAGCAAAGTTTCCATGCATACACTGAGCAGAACCACTGAGCTGTATAGTGACAGTAGAATCACAACTGTCATGACTTACAAGTGAAAATTCTTTATATTCAGCTGTTTAAAATGTAATTTGGGTTGATATATCATTGGTCACCTCCTCAAATGCTTTTCATCATTGTATTATGTGAAAGTACAGTCCCATTAATTGTTTTCTTCTTTTTTTGGTTCCCTACTATGCACATCAGTGCTAGCTGATTCTTTCACTTCTTTACTGCTTTCTGTGAAGTGGAATTAGGAGTATTTCATGTCTTCATCTAGATTGCATTTTATTTTATTATATATTACATGTATAGGTATGTCTTTGTGTGTATTTATCCTATGCCATTATACATCTATATCCATACATATGTATGTGTGTGTGAGTATGTGTACAGAATGAATGAACTTCAAATGAATGTTTTACTGGGTGGTTGTTCTTTCTGGTATGAAAGATGATCACATAACGCATTTGCCAAGACACTGTGGAATAATTTCTTTGTGGTTTCCATGAAATGCTACCCTGTATTGAATTCTTTGTGGGTGTAGTCTTACAAGTCAAACAGACTGAAAATCAGTCTGTAAATAAGGCATGGCTTTGCCATATTGTATTAATTTTCCTCCTTGCTATGTCATCATCCTTTTTTTCCTTTTTTTTTTTTTTTGGTAATGTTTTAGTCTTCCTGTTCATGATCACAATATAACAAAATTTGAAGCACCTTTTGAAGTTATTTCATAAAATGAGGCATGTGAGACCCTGAGTGCATTCTCTGAGAGCTTTTTGCCCTTTATCATTTTCTTTTTCTGAAGCATCATCAGTCACATAGATGAGGCAAACCATGCACTGTGCAATGCCAGGCCCACAGGCAGCTGTTAAGGATTTCTGATGCTGTGACTACATGCAGAACTTTTCATCACTGGGTGTCTTCCTGACTGCAAATTGTTCATTTTGGTTATTTGCTACTTGAATTTTGTTGCTTTACAGGTTTGTTTTCTGGAAGTGCCATACTGGTTTATAATTTCTCTTTTTGAGATATGAGTTCTGTCACAGCTGAGAGTGTACAGCGTCCCTCGTGGCATGTGAGCCATAGAGTGGTCACTCCTGCTTTAAACTTAAGGAACTAAAATAAATTCTGTGGCTCTTTGTGCCTCCCTTTAGGTTCTTCACAGAGAAACAGCATTTGGAACAGATCTGCAGACCATGACTGCAAATTACCATAAACCCTGTAACATATAATAATAAAACAAAATTAACTTAAATACTTTAAGCTTCCCTATGACCAAGCCGTAGGAGTCCTAGCCATTATCTTTATAATTCTACCTGCTAATGAGTTCTGTGACTTGCTTCTGGATCAAAATGCAGCTTATCAATGTTAGTGAACTTTTATTGCTTTTGCCTTAAAAAGCTGATGTTCTGAGCCTTTGGGTTTGAGGAGTGTTGCTAAGAGAGATGCTCTATAAAAGAGTTATTAGTCTTGTGCAGCCTAAGATCTGACAGCCTCGGAGGTTACCGAGACCATTTGCCAGTATCGTTTCACATTCCTTAGGCATCTCCTTCAGCAGCCAAGGAAAGGTATGATACCTCGGCTAGTTTTCTTACAAACTTGTGAGACATTATGGAAAAATATTTATTTTATTACAGGTTGAAACAGGACATTTCATCTAAATGTTTCTTAAAAGTTATTTTTACAGTATTATGTTTCAAGGTTGGCAAATATGTTGGTATACAAACATGAACAGTAGTTGACAAAAATATCTGTATTTATGTTTCTTAGACAAGGGGCTTAATCAGTTTAAGGAGTTATTTATTCAAACACTTATTCAGAAGCTGGGAAAATTTCAAACTTGGAGACACATTGTTCCATGAATTAAATTTAAAACTGCAGCTGGCTTTATAGTGAGGTATAGGTCCCTGTTTCAAAGAGTGAGAGGCAGACTATACTTTTTCCTGACATTTTTTGATTGGACTAACGTTGGGTACAAATAAAACTATTCTGTATCTCTGAACACAGACATTTTTCAAAAGGACAAAAATGCACGCTGGTTAAATATTAGAGATCCATGTCAAATGTTCCTTTTGTACGTATTCTCTCAGTATATTGGTATTACCTAGGTTTAACCATGTTTCTACTTTAAGAATTTTAAAATTATTATTTTCTGGATTTGTTTTTTTAACATTCATAGTTTTGTCACGTCATTCATTTCAACATTCTGGTTCTCTTTGGAAGTATTACTCTACTGGAAAGTAGCATTAGGATTTCATGGCAACAGCACATTATCTAAGGCAGTCAATTGCAATTGTAATTTCTCACAGATGTTTTAACCCGGTGGGTTTAAATTGATAACCAAGTAAGTTTTAAGACACTTCACAAAATGGATGTGTATCACCACTCTACATATGATTATCTTCCTGACAGTACAACATATTATCTGTAAGAACACACCATATGGCTTTAACTCAGATGAGACAGCACCACTGTGTAGTAGATGAGTTTCTGTAAAGCCGAACAGCAAAACTTTAATGCACCATGCTAAAATGCATATGTGAAGAAACCAAGAGTGTTATAAACACAGGTGACGGCCTGGCAGGCTTTTCTGGAAGCATCACCTGTCCTATAAAGATGATGTGTGATGAATAGATACTGGCTGTAAACCACCTTCTTCCTCACTTAGTGCTTGGTGATGTTTATATTACATATACAGTTGGGTTCTTTGGTAGTACAATTAATAATGTTGTCAGTTTTGACCTCTAAAGACCTATGCAGTAAATTACATTCTCTGGTGCTTTACATTAGTCAGTTGTCTCTAAATCCTGGGGAAATGCGTGTATTATAGAGAAGGTTTCTTAAAAGTTGTATTTCCCACAGGGCTGCCATAGCAGTTGACATATGGCCTCATGTTATGTGTAAAAGTTAGCACTGTACAAAACCTGCTGCAACTCTCATGAAATATATAAGAACTGGCTTAAATGAGAAACCTCACAAAGCAATTGGAGTAGGGGCATTTTTTCCTGGCGTTATGGAGAGATTTGGGTTTTACCAGTGTTATTGAATAAGTTGCTTGTGCCTTGGCTTTTGCAAACTGATGCCTTGCCACTTTTCACCAAAACATTTTGATGTTTGATATTCTGCTGAAATATCTGTAATTTGTGGAAAATTTTGGTCAAAATGGATTTTCTTGAAATAATTCCACTATGGAAATAAAATTTAAAGAAAGGAATTAAATGGGTTTCTTATTTGACACAAGTTTTCTTTTTAAGATGCAAATACCAAGGTCACCAGAGGTGAGTTTAACACTTATTTCTTCTGAGTCTAGCTATCGACACTTTTGAAATGGGGTGGGTTTTCAGGTAAGATGTCCTTGCCTTTGCCAAAAATAAGATTCCCTCAAGGTAATATTGAGAATATGTTATTTCTCTAACCCGCCCTGCATGTTGGTTGACTACTGATGCTTTTCCCCCCCCCTCATTTTTGTATGTATACAGGAATTGCTTTTTTTTTTTTTTTTTTTTTTTTTTAAATGCCTATCTCAACTGTGATTTCTCTACTACTAGAGCAACATTTTCCAGTAGACTGGTTTTAGAATTACAACTCCAGATGAAAGCTGATCCAGTACCCAGGCTCTCAGCTACCCAATCCCAACACAACACACTGTCAAACAACTCTAATTTATGCAAATCATTGTGAGGTTTACTGGAAAACAGCATAGAAAGAATATTGCTCTGCCACATCTGTTACAATCATTCTTCTTCATCACTGATATCACTTGGGAAAACAGTGCAGAACTTCATTGCTCCCATCCTCTGCACAGAACTAATGGAAATTCTCTTTGCAGAGCAGGGAGAGATGGAGAAAAATCTCAAAGTAGTGAGACTGGGTGCTTTCCCATTCCCTACTGGAGTATTTTTTGAGAGAACGGTGTAATTATCTAGCATGATGTGATTGTGAAGGCAGAAGTATAACTTGAAGACATCAAGAATAAGAGACTAAAAACGAGGCAGTTGGAGACTTGACCTTGACGAGTGTGAAACAGTTGAGAAAGAGCTCCTACAGATCTTGCCAAGTTGCTCTGCTCTCAGCTGAACATCCTAATATTGTCAAGAACTTTTTTAAACCTTCTTGTGCCTCTGTAGCCACTGAGCAAAAAAGACCTTGGTGCTGTTCTGAACAGCTCAATCAGTAACAAGACTTAGGCTGTGTGGAAAGCAAAACAGAACTGGTAACATGGAAAAAAGTATTTAGTGCTCTGAATGAATACTGACTATTCACCTCAAATACTGTCTAGTTTTCATGCTACCTTTTAAAAAATGGGTGTAGAAAAGACCAAGTTCATTGGGAAATAAATAAGTGTCCCACACAGTGAAGTAGAAGTACAAGATGCCTTAAATTTATACAGGATTTTTTTTTTTATCATAGTGCTAAACTGACTTTGGTTTTCATTGACACAGGGTGAATAAACAGAGAGGTATTGATATAGAAGCAAGTATAAAAAGAAACAGGCAGTTCTCCATTTAGATAGTCTATTGTTATTTTCTACTTACAGCAACATAAATATAATTGAAGACTTTTTGGCTTCATGCTTCAAGAGAGGAAAAATTTTTATGCCTTTAGTCAAAATACTTGGTATATAGAAAAGGAAAACAGAGAGATCTTTGATTCAGTCCATGGTATGATTATGTTGTACTTAGGCATTATTGTACTAATAATTCTAAAGTCTTTGAAATGCCTCATTTGGGGTAGATGGGTTTTGTTCTAATTGCACAGAATAATCTTAATAAAGATGTCTTAATCTTCTTTTAATTTAAAAAATAAAGTAAAATAATAATGACTGCATGTATAGTAATGAAGTTCTGTGATCTTTAAGGTGTGTATTCTCCTCTTCTTCTAGCTCAGTGTTAGTTGGAGGTCAAAGTTTAAATTGTCAATTTTCTTCCTCATAGATTTGAAATTGTGTCCTCATTCCTGAAGAAAGGTCGAAACAATACTTTTCATAAAAATAAGAGCACTAATTCAGCAGCACTGGCTGCCACTGTAGTTACAAGCAAAGAGCAGAACTGTCTGCTCATACACGATCACTCACATACAAACAACAGTGAGGAGCCAGAACACCTCCTGTAAGTCTATCCTTCTGAGCACATTTTTATGGCCTTCAGTTGTGAAATGTTTCATACCCCAAGATGATAGATCAAGTAACCACAGTGAGTAGTAGCTGCACTTTTTTGATATGTTGGGGGTTATTTTGGCTCATTTCAAAAGTTGTTATACAATGCTCAGTTTTCATATTTTGAATGTTCATTACAGGTGTGGGGTTTGCTCATCTGAGTTTTTTTAAGATTTTTTTTCTCATACAGTTTTCTTGTAATTGACTTCTGGAAAGATAAACATTTATACTGGATATCTAAACTGATAGGCTCTCTTCAGTGTTAATGGATTAATTGCCAAAATATTTGCAGAAAACTATCAGGAGGTCTATAAATTATCCAGTCCTTATAGAAGAAGGAGTATGAGACATGATATTCATGGTACTCATTTCCTTTGGCTTTTGGACTTGTGAAGCTGATTCAATTTCTTCACTGAGTTCCTAGTGACAATATCTTCTGTGTTCTTGAGAAGTAACAGTCTTAGCAAGTAACAGTGGTCACGTACCAGGAGTTCAACTGGACTTCCAAGTTGGCAGAGTTTTCTGCCTGACATTTGTTCATCCATTCACTGATGGGTGAATGCAATATCTTTTAAATTATGCAATTTTCTTGACTAGTAAAAATCTATAGAGGTCTCTGATACATTTATAACCAAGGTCTCTGATAGATTTATAACCAACTCTGTAATGAGCCCTATTATGCCAAATATTGCCTAGTTAAGCTGGTGAATTTCCAGCTATAACTATGAACAAAGTGGAATCATTTAAAGAGAGCTTAGATTGGCCGACCAAATAAACTGTATAAAATAATAAATTGCATAGCTTTCCTTAATCTTTTTTTTCCTTCCTACTGTTGCTCTCCTTTCAGTTCCTTGAGGTTCTTTCCTTATCGTTCCTGATATTCTTTTTCTTTACATTTATTTGTCCCCTTCTTCATTGGTGTCTCTTCCCCTTTGCATTTCAGGTTTCCTCCAAAGACAACCTCCCTGTGTTCAGCCATCCTGCTTTCAAAGCACACGCTCTCAACACATGCATTAGGAACCAGAAAAGCATAATTTACTCTCGTTATCTCTGCAGGAAATATGAATTATTTTTTCACCTTGTCATTTATATTTTAAAAACCCCTCAGATTCTTCTCCATTCAGGTGCCTTCCTTTTAGGATCTCTGGTACAGCAGAAGGATGTGATTATTCAAGAAACAGCAATACAGGTTAAAAGTGGAGATGAATACAAGAGATTTCTGTTGAGATCCAAGAAACCATAGAGTAGAGAAATTCAAAGCAGGGAGTAAGGCTGAGGAGGAAAACACCAATAATCAACCACATACCTGTAAATGGTCTGAGAGCAACCTGCATCATGCTTATAGCTGGATTTCCAGATAGTTCACTAACAAACCCACATTTCCTGTCTGTTCTTAGAACCTTGTTCTCTACCAGCATCTTTAAACAACCTTTCATGAGAGACACACACTTTGTGCTCCCTCACCCATGATGTAGCAAAAAGCAACTGGTAAATAAAATTTGCCAAATAGTCCAAAAAAAGTTTTCAACTGAGCTTTTTTTTTTTTTAAAGTACAAAGTGTTAAATGATCTCGTCTCTACACCCCTGCCCCAAACAGTACCACTATCTGTATTCCTTCTTTATATATTCCTTCTTGGTATTCCTCCTCTTTGTATTCCTCTCCCTTATATAGGTTTTCAGTCTCATTCAAGGTGGAAAACACTCCTAACTGGGAAGCCAATGTGAACAGCCATATAGGGGATGTGATTATAAAGGGGAAAAGAATAGTCCATAGCAGGTAGGAATAACATACTGTAATATCATCACGGTGAAAATACATTTTGTTCAGGATGCACACACAGTTTAAAGCACAATGAAATTAGTTTAATATGATAACTTTGTAGACAAATCAGTTATAAATACCATTATACTTTACAGTGCATTTCGGTATTTTTGTTTGCTTTTGGAGCGGGGAAAAGGAGAGGACATGGGGGATTGGAATCGTCTTCTGACTACGAAAATGGATTTCCATTCTACTCTTGTTTGTTATAAATACATTTCACTGTGCAGGCCTTTCAATAGCTCAGTAAAACGTTTCTGATCTGAACTCTATCACTTCATTGACTGAACTTTGCAATTTAAAACTAATGTGCTGTTCCACTATCTAAAGGCA
The DNA here is from genome assembly GCA_013400195.1 of Aramus guarauna. Taxonomy (NCBI): domain Eukaryota; kingdom Metazoa; phylum Chordata; class Aves; order Gruiformes; family Aramidae; genus Aramus; species Aramus guarauna. Next base: position 101,431 of record VXBL01007953.1, on the reverse strand, counting down.
CTCCTAATGGGCAACTTTAACATTGTTTAGATGCCAGGTAATTTGCTACAACCTGAATTTCCTCTTCTGCTTAATGGCTGAAAGTTAAATGTTTGCCATCAAAAACTGGTGGTCTGTTGAGCAGTGATCCATGTGAGAACAGTGAACCTATGCCTCTGCAAATTTGTTAGTCATCTATGAGGCAAAGCAAAGCTGACCTCGTAATGTCAAATCCCATTTAGAGCTGGTGAATAGGTTGGAAAGAAGGTACTTGATATCTTTTGAGCAGTATTAAAAAACACACTGCTGTGCAGAAGGATGAAAGCCTCAGTAAATTAATGTGGAGATTCTGGCCTTTCCAAATAATTTATAGTTGAATTCTATCTTTTAGGAGGAAAGGAATGCAGTTAATAAAGGTTGTGACTTCAGTAAACAGTTTCAGAGCAGGGATGCTTTCACATAAGTGTTTGAAGCTGTAGCTTTGCCCTTCTGTGTGCACCATTTTCTTAGAGTGGTCTTTCCTTAAACCTCATTAGTAGTTGCACTTTCTAACTTCACTCAGAAGAACCACTCGCATCACTTTGCTAAAGCACCAGGTTGCAATTGAAATGTCATATACCTAACTACATTTTACTAAAAGATGCAGGTTTCTTCTACTCTGTATTTTACTTTAATTCTTCTTATTCATTGGCTGTAGGCTGCAGGAGCACCTAGGCACAGAGAGTCATAAAGCTGGGGCTGGTGTCCACAGTGACACAGCTCATATTAACACTCGTGATTAGTCTTTTCATTTCCCTACCAGGTGACTGTGTGTCCTCACTCAATCAATTCACTCCCCTGAATATCAGCTATGAAACTTGAAGGGCTTCCAGGCTTTCATCTTTAAGATCTGCCTCACAAAGCTTGCAGTTTGCTGCATAATTTACTGGATAGGTATCCACTTTATTTGGCTAAACTAGTGGGCATTGTTGCTGTCTTAACATTAGATTTGCATATTGCGAATTACATTTTAAGGAATCTTTTTTCAAACCTAAATAACCAATTAAACTGCAAATATTTAGGTAATCAAGCTTTGTAGGTCTTGCACAGGCTCTGAGCAAATGCAAGAAAGATCACCATCCACTCTCCTGCCAGAGTGTCACTGCACCTTTTTAGACACAAATCCACTGGCGACATCCAAGGTAGGATTTGAAATCAAAATCAAAAAATCTTTTGAAGGGCAGCAACAATTGATTAGAATTGTCAGAGACCAGTGAAGAGGACAGTTGCTGGGTATAAAAATAGGATGCGACTGTGATGGTGTGTGCTAATATATTTATGAGTTTGGGCAGAAAGATGACCGGACACTTCATCTGTGCCTAATGCAATTTCATGCAGATTCTCACCAGTTGTGACCTCTTTGCGTTGCTCCAGAATGTTATGCCTGAAATAGCTTCCCCTCTTCATCCCAGTATTTTTATTAGGCTTCTCCTGTGGCCAAAACCTACAAAATCTAACTGTGCAGACTGTGAAGTGCAATGTTTCCTCAGGAATTTAAGAGGAGCCAAAAGGCAGGCTCCAATTAGACAGCTTGCTACATTCTCACCATGGAGAGGAGACAGCATGTAAACTACCCGTATGCATTAATTATAATCTCCTCCCCTACCTTCCATTTTTCAGCTTGCCAAGTTTCTCCTCTAACTGAATTGTCCTGCTCTTCCTGTGTGGAAAAGGAGCAACCATATGGTGTTTGTGGCTAAGACTAAGGGGGTTTCCCCATGAAATTAAAAAGAGATGGGCACAACCCAAAAAGGCTGATCCGTGGGGATCAANTTTTTTTTTTTTTCACTGAGTCATTGATGGTTAAGAATGAGAGTGAGGAGCAATTAGTGTTTTCATAAAACTTAGACCTGGGGCTGAGGAGAGAGCAGGAAGCAATTTATCTGTGGTAAGCAAGCCTCAAGAGTCATAATTTCCCTGTTTGTGTTTCAGTTCAGATGAGTGCCATCCTGTTGTTTGTTTTATAAACTGTTTAATAAACTCTAATGTTTATTAACAGTAATCCATTAAGCTTGTCTCCTGTGAGACCTTTTCTGTACAGTCAGTGCTCTGTACTTCAACTAGGAACCCATTTTTATTTTCCTTTTGTTGTTTCTTGCTTTCATGGCCATTCAGAAGCTTTAATGATTTTTTCTGAACTTTTATACTGTTCTGCACAGAGAAAGAGCTCTCAAAGATATTTAGATACAACCTCTACCAGCTCCAACCTTGCCATACAGAAAAATAATGAAGTCTAAAATATGTGTATGTAAGCCCCACAGTCTAAAATTGTAGCAGCTCAATTTCCTTGCTAGGAAGTGGGAAAATTAGCTCTACTATGTCACATGGTGGATCAGGATGGGAAGTAGCACAGGTGGTCATAACAACTGCAAGGGGTTTATTATATAAGGCTCTGCTCATTTTTAATAAAATTGTCCTTGAAACCCAGCTAGACCAGAAATTAATAGGAAGCTTGCAATGATTTTTCTCAGCAAAGCACTTCAAAATTTCACATGGTGAAAAATCACTTATCAGTGCATCTAAACTGAGTTTTATTTTAAAATACATTTTTTAATTAAAGTTTGCAATACTGAGCCTGCTGCTAGTGCCTGATATCTTGCTAAAAGGTCACAGCACTGGTGGCATTAATGGTATGAGAACCTGATATAGGAGATTATGAATGTTGGAAATGTGTTTCAGTGCTGGTTTATCATTAGGAGGGGCTGCCACCGTTCCTTGCTAAAGGCAGGCTTAGTGATGAAAGTGAGGGGCTTGTTCCTTGGCTTAGTGTAACCACAGCCAAACCAGGCAGGTTCCTAGGGTGGGTGTGTGCGGGGAAGGGGCACGTGGACAGCTGTCCGTGGTCTCAGCTACCTCCTTCGAGGACGGTGGGGCTCTGGCAGCCCCCAGCATAGCTGCTGCAGTGGTGTGGTGGGTTAGGGTGGGGATGGTGACCGACTGGGTGGCAGGCATGCTCTCACCTCTGGAGGTGACAGGGACAAAACTCCATCTCCTTGCCCAAGCCCCATGACTTCTTCTGAGTTGTCCTTACCAAGAACAAGAACTGCTTGATGTGGCTTATGTTCCTTATTCTTCACGTGACAAAAATTACTTTGCCTGCACTGCTGGAAGGCCTTGAACTGGCTTGATTCCAGTTGTACCCTGAAATGTAAATTGGAAGATCCTATAGCTGCTTTACTGCAGCTGACTATGATACAGGGGGAGAGTGGGACAGTAGGCATTTGCCAGAGATGAGCTGCAGCAGTTCTCAGAGTGGCATTGCAGGGAGCTGAAGAGGAGCAAATTTAATTTGGAAGCTTTAAAAGACCTTACAAGAGAGAGGTAGAAGTAGCTGTTGTATTGTGTGGAGCTGGAATTACTCTCTTCTGAGCTCCTGAAGTAGACCAGTGTCACCCCTCCTGGCTGTGGAGGATACCTGAAGAAGTAAAACAGAACGATGAACTTTGCACAGCAACTTGTGTAACTGCGATATTGCCTGAGCCAGCAACCTACAGGTGCAGCTCTGCGGGGGCAGACAAAGGACAAGGATTGCAAGTCCTCCAGTGTGGCACGGGGGAAGATGTTAAGGAGGCCTCAGAGCCAAGGCTCCCCAGCAGTAAGTGCAAGGCTAAGCTGTCCGCAAACAACCCCAAGGATAGAGCAGGTACAGCCGTATTGCCATTCTAGTCAAAACTCAGAATTACTATTACTTTAAAAATATATTAGGCTAGTGAAGGCTGAAACTAAGTGGAGCATATTGCCATTGCCCAGAGAGATCTGGCATACAACCACCACCGAAAGCAGAAGTGATCATTTGTGAATGGAACAGAAACCAGAGCTCTGATAGTCGGAGGCGCACTCTTCAGAATATCTGCCAGATGAGCCGTGGCATAAACTCCAGTGTTAAATTATACGTGTTGGGCTGTTGGGTTTTGTTGTTATTTTCTTTTAAAATTGCTGTTTGGTCTCAGATAAAACGGTGCCTCTTTGCCAAAGCTACAGCTGAGGGTGAGACTCCAAAGAAAGTAATTAGGACTAGCACAGGGTATCTGAGAGAGCATATTTCTAAATTTGTGTTATCACTATGAAAGTGAGTTATCCATAGCAGATAAGTGTTTCTTAAATGTACCGAGATGTTCAGAATGTTTCAGAAAATAAGCAAATAAATAAAAGGGTACCTTTAAAAGGTTTTCATTTAGGAATGGAAAATCTAAGCCATAGCCTCAGCCATACTGAGGAAACCACTATGTCAAAAATACTACCTGCAACAACTGAAAATGCCTATTCAGTCGGCTAAGAAAATAGGCTTCTTACTGTTTACTTTTCCTATAGAGAAAGAAAATGTGCTTGTTCTAAGCCATTATTGTTGTTTGTTTCTGAAGAATCCTTTCTGTAAAAAGACAAAACAAACAAACTTTATCTTTTGGAACCTTGGGAACTGCAGCACCTTCAAGAGAATAAGTCTATGGAAATGGGTGGTGAGAAACAGAGGTCTTGGGTCACAGCGATACTAAAAAGGACATTTGTCACTGCAGAGAAATACACACTCTGGCAGAACTGGTTATGTCAGTGTCCTGCCAAAATGGGAGGGAAGCAAAGGTCTTTCTGCCCAAGAAAGCTTTTGACGGGCAATAACCACCCCGGGATGATCCGGCTGAAGCTGGGGACACGATTGATCTGGTACTAATGAGCTTTTTGCTGCCTCAGAATAGGTGAGACGACATAGGGTGTCTCAGAGATTAGCTGGCTACAGTTAGTAAGTTGCTTTTATATGTTGGAGATTTTTTATTATGCTGACTGCTGTTAGGGTTGTGTTTGTCTGAGGAAGGAGGACGAAGTGGAAAACTGTTATTCTAAGGAGATCTTTGTGCAGAGGTATGTGTTAGAGGTTCAAGGCCAAGAAATAGATCTTAGAAACTGAATGAGTTTCTCAACACAGCTTTTGTGTTTCTCAGCACACAGAAAACTGACATGAAGATAATGACTTTTGAGAAAGGTAAAGACTAAACATGTTTCAATTTCCTCATTAAAATCTTCTCATTATTTAAAAAAATGTTCACCTAAGACAGCAAGTTTCTGTTTTGTGTCTCAGCCATCCTCTGAGCCTGGGGTCTCTGAAAAGTTTATACTGTCAAGCAGACAGAAAGAGCAAAAGACTGAAGGACCTGATTGCCCAAGGTAACAAAGCAAATCCAGGAATTAAATCCAGGCTACCTTATTCTCCACCCTACATATAGCCTGAAGACGCTGTTTCGGCCAGTAGCAGGCTACTCTGTGACACACAGTCTAACGCAGAGCTCTTACGCTTATGAAAAAAATTATAATCCTTGATAAGAGTCTCCATATGCCTTGTCCTTTTGAAAACAAAGTTAACCACTGGAAGAGGCTTTGCATGTAAATGAAGTTCTCTTCAGGTTTCAAATCTATTCAGAATGGATGCAACTTTCTTCTAAAGAATATGCAAACTACTTGGTCAAACATCCTGCAGCCCCTAAGTTTATCACCAGCCTGACGTCAGCTTGGAAATCCCAACTTTCTTAAGAGATGATAAATGTTATCTGCCAATCTCTTCCGCTGAATAAACTCTGTTTGATCTGCATTAATCACACTTGGCAGAAGCTGTTCAAGCCTGCTAGCAGCAATCCTGGTGAACAGCTTGGCATCATTGCTTAATAATGAAGTGGAACAGTATGAAAAACAACATGAAGGAAGCTTCTTTTCATTCCCACCTCAAAGTTAATGAAACACACATTAAAGTGAATGGTTTAAAATATTCACTAGATCTGAAACTGTCTTGTTGTAATCATATTATTACTCTCAAGGGCAAAACACGTCTTTCTTTTTTTTTTTACTTTTCTGTTATAATACTATGTGCCAAAAGTGCACAGAACTGAGAAATACTAGCTATTTCTATCTTTTTCTTTACTTTTCATAATTTTAATAAACAAGCATTCAGTTTTCTGAATTAGTCTTCACAAATTTTGCCCAAAGATGTTTGAGTCATCATTACTTTTCACTCCGACATGGTTGAGCATACTTCAGAGCTCAGCTCTTCCTATAGTTTTTCTCAGTCAAGACAGGTCTGTGCATCACTTCAGCCTGACAAAACCCTGTTGTGAGGGACTCTCCTGGTATTTAAGCAGTGAGTGGAACAAATGCTGAGTATTTCTACAAAAATGCTAGATCTGGTTGCAGGTTCCTATCCAGCAAATGCCTCAAAATGTTTTTCAGTAACTTCACTGGAGTGTGTAGATGCACTAAACTCAGTGGGACTGTTGATGCTGGAAAAGTTCAGCACAGAAATAAGGCATTGGTGGAAACAGCTATCAGAGTACTCGAGGAGGATGAGAAATGTACTCCTGTGGGGTTACATAGAGCCTGCCTTAGTTTTGAATAAATGGGAAGAGGGAGCAACAAAGAAAGAGAGCAAGGAGGGAAGTGCAGAAAGTAGAGCCATATCACAGAAAAATGAGGTGGAAGAATAGAAGAGAACTGAGGAGACAAGGAAAGACCAGAGTGAAAATAGTTTAGCTGTGGCCAGATGGAGAAAATAGTATTTTGAGAAAGGGAAAGCTCTTCTTCAAAAAATTCTGTGACCTCCCATACAATTTCTGGGAATTCCTGGTGTGCAGGGACCACTCAGCAATGACTTGTGATGTTGTACTGAGGAATCTCTCTTGTAAAAAAAAGAGCATTGATAAAAACAGCACGCTTGACAGATGAAAAAACACCAATGAACTTTTTCCCCTGAAAAGGATATTAGACTTGTCTAGAGACATTCAAAAATATTTCCATGTTAGGAGAGTATAGGGATGTAAGGATAATGCAGCTGAGCTTCTTTATAAATGTGTGCTCATCTCAGCTTAAGCCTCAGCCTCTTGAGACTAGAAGCCAACTTATACACAGGTTTTTGGAAGCTTCATCTTTTTGTGATCCTCTTGTCCCCTCTGGGCCTTTTCATAAACTTTCATTTCTGGATAGCTGAAGTTGCTTTAAATAAACCACTTTAATAAGTAAAAAAAGCACACTTCTTTCTAGTACTCCAACAGATTCAGTGAATCCATTCTGTTTAGACATGAACTTCCTCCTCTAGCCTATAATATAAACTACTATTGTTTGGTTTATAAATAAAAACTGTGTAATCTTAATTCTGAGAGACACATGTCCCATGAAATCATTTGGCATTGCAGTTACAATAACAATTAACCTTCATATTTTTCTCAGGAATTTAGTGCATTACACAAAAGCTTATTACAGATGGGAAATGCTTAGAATAAATAAATAAATAAATGAGGGCATAAACATATATCAGATAAAACACTAGCATGATGTATGACATTGTTTCTGAATTTTGCAGATTCAGACAAGGAAATCAAGAAGGAATAAATTAAATTACCATGTTTTGGAAGATATGTCCAAATGCCTTAGCTTTGTGCTGTCTGCAGATGCTACTTTAGTTCTTAAAGAAATAATAAAAATGAAAAATAAAACATTTTAAAAAAATAAAAATAAAAAAATGTTGTAACATAACTCTTCAGACACAGTAGTAAATCCTTCTCTTCTGTGCTTATGCTGGTTTTGGTGATATACCACACATTCATGACGAGCTTCAAGAAATCTGCATTGAAATGCATTGTGTAAAATAGACACACCTACCATTTCACTAGTCAGAAGCAATAAATTAAATCACTGCAATTCTGAGTTTTTTAGAGCATATGCTTCTGCTGTCATCATGGAGATATAGTTCTTCAGACCACATCCTTACCAGTCGATCAGTCTTTACTACAGGCAAAAGTTAATCAACAGAATTTCAAAAAGAATCTATACATTAAAAACTTGGAAGTTTAGGAAATTTTTTAATTTATTACTAGCATACTGAAAGATTTCCTATTACCCGTAACGTAAGTTTTCTTTCTTGCACACACATACACAATGTCTCATTAATTTAAAGGAATTCACTAGATAGTGGCTATACCCACAAATAAAATAAGCTTTAATTTTAGTTCATTACAAAATACAGTAATGGCAATATGTATCTAACGCATAATATATAAATTCAGATTGTTCTCTGTCTGAGAAGCTGTCAATTTAATGAGGCATCACAAATAATGTTCTATCTTAAAAAAATTCTCTCAGCTATAATTGCTCAAAGCATGCATTCTCTCTCTAAGCTGCATTTTCACTGCATGCATATCATCTTTAAAGTGATGTTGACTGTAATGCCTCTTACTCTGAACACTCTTCACTTACTGGCTCGAAATTTCTTCTTCATATAAGGGGGAAAAGTAGAAATTGCTTCTAGACATCTAGGGAAACCACTAGAATACAGATTAAATTCTTTCCAAGTTTTTGATATGTCAGGAGTGCACTCTCTGAGAAGCAGTTAAGCTAATCAATAATGAGCCAATGTTAATTGCGTTATGTGCTTGTACTGGGGCATCATCTTACATAGACATAAGAACAGGCAAAGGCTACACTATTTTTTTCTGGTATTCAAAGAAACTATTCTACAAGCCTCTACTGAAAACTGAAGTTAATCACACAAAAGAGGAAGAATATAAAAAAAGGAAAGACTATAAATGAAGAGAAAGAAAAATACAAAAGAAGAATCTAGGAAAAGTATGTACACAAAAGTATGGAAAGTATGGAAACAAAAAAGTATGAATACAAAACTATAGAAAGTATGGAAACAAAAATGTATGGATAAAATTTTCAAAAGCATCTTATTCCCAGGTTCAGAAATGCCAGACAATGCTGAATTGAAATTTACACCCATCTCTGGGAATATCTGCTCTCAGACACTTTTAAAGATTCTAAAAGAAGCTGATGCCCAAGGGCATTTTTGTTAGGAACTGTTGTATTTAAATGTAGATGTTCAGACAAAGAGTCATTTATAATGGGATGGTATACACATATTAGTAACTATAGTGTCTCAATTTAATTTTCATTTTTGATTTTATTTTTTTTTTCTGTAAATGGTAAGGTTCCTGTAGTCTCAGTCCTCTCAGCACCGCTGTTTTGTTGGAAAAGGATAATTTATGAGCAATGATACAAGTTTGGAAATATGCGGGTTTTAGTATCCATCTGAATCTTTCAGATAAAGGATAAGAGAAAAAAATTGTCTTGAATAAGATAGAACATAGAAGACTTTTTAAAAGGTTAACCTAAATAGCGGGCAACCATTTAGATTTGTTTGTTTGTTTATGAAGATTAAAGGACTTATTGCTGTTCTGAAGTAAAACTTCAGTGCCCTGGGGTAAAAATGAAGTCATCTTAAAAATTCAGGTACTGCTCACAGTTACACACTCTATGGGGTGAAATATCTAAGAACTTTGTACCTAGCATGCTTGAAATCTTGAAAGATTATTAGCAAGACTGAAATTTTTCCTTACTTCAACATGGGATATGTTTTAATAGTCATATATTTATACCATAGAGAAAAGCATTGCTATTTATAATAGAATTCACTTAGAAAATCAAAATGGAAATAGTAAGTACTCCGCTGTCTTTCTTTCAAAACGTATTGTCATTGCAGAATAGTCAGGACTGTGAAGTACTTGGAGATTAAAAGGTGATCTCAGGATAATGAACAATGAATCTATGTGTATGCTGAATAAATGAATTTGATCGAGATGCTATAAACACTACTGTTATGGAGATGTAAAAATGATGGAAACATACTTCCTAAGATAGCTCATCAGGATTTTTGGTGACCACCTTTTCAGGCTTCTTTTTTCCTGATGTAAATTTTGGTGTTGACAACCAAATCATTCCCCAAGTTTTAACTTCACAACTACAGGCAGCTAGGATCTCAAGGTAAATGTACTTATCTTTTCAAGGGAAGAAACCAGTCATTCTCATGAGCCCCAGGGCTTCTAGCCTGAATTTTCTTCCCATATGGATTTGACTCTCTGGGTAACCTGCCAAGTGTCTCTTCCCACCTCTTTCTTTCTTTTTCCCCTCAAGTTTCCCATGTTTGCTATTGGTGTTCACTAATGCTAGCTGTGTTCATCAACATCCTTTCATTTCTGGTGACCATGGTAGTGTTTTTACTGTAAATTTATCTAGAACTACTGACAGAAATTGAAGTGTAAACAAATGAACAAACAGATCTGGTCGGATTCATGGCAGATTCATACTTGTCTTCCAGGTAGCTGACAGTGACTTAATTTTTTCCAAGTAAATGCCATCTTTCTTTTCAGGAAATGGCCATTAGAGTATCTGAAATGACATGAGAAACTTTAAAATTACAAGACACAACACAATAAAGCATACAGTAATTTTGTCACTTGAAAACAAAAATCCAGATTCAAGACTAAAATAAAGACATAGTATACTCGAAGTTGTTTTTCAAATCAGAGCACACACGATGCAGATAAAACTAACCAAGTATCACCTGACTTGAGGAACAGAAGAAAGATGTTCAAACATAAAGGAATGAATCTGACAGGGTTATCTCTGGATTGTTGTTACAGAAGCAGAAGTGCAGACAGCTGACTACAAAAATGTATTCAGAAGCAATGGTTACCAGCGTTAACCTCCATAATGAGAAAAAATTGCTAATTTTTTTTCAAGATTCAGGTAGAGTGGGAAGCACTCAGTAGTAATATTTCCTTTTCTTTGACATAGGAGAAATTTTGAACTTGTATTTAAACAGTGGAAGTTATATTACTGAATCTAGAATTTGGAAGAACATGGGTTTGAACATGTGTACAGGTTCAGTTTTAATATTTCTTTTAATACAGGTAGCCAAGATTCACTTACCTCTTTAACCCTAGTATATTGTCATGTGTATTCCTTGAAAGTATTTTGTACCTTTATTCCTTTAAAAAAAAAAAAAGTCAAGGTTCTGATGGTGAGTACTAGGACCTGTCTTGGCAGTATTACAATCTTTATAAATGCTTGCCAAGAAGTTGTGGTAGTATCACCAGGTCACATATCTCAATCAACACAGATTCCCTTTAAGGACCTTGGTTTCTATTCCTTCAAAAAAGTTGGTTTGGTTGTTTATAAGTCTAGGAGCTCACACATCAGATCTTCCTGTGTTTCTGCTTATGAGATTTTCAAACACTCCACAGTTTCCTGGAGATAAACTAGACAGATATATGTAGGTTAATTTGATTATTTACCGTGACATAGATTTTGAGATCCATCTCTGTCATCATTTATCTTGCCAGGTGATGCTTTTTTCTAGGATTTTTAAAAATAAGACCAGTCCAGAAAAGAAAAACTTTTTGCAATTTCAGGGTTAACTCTACCTTTGGCAGCATGCGGGGTTTCTTCCAAGGCATCTCACTTAGGCATCTGACCACTAGCAATCACCTTTATCCCTGTAGCCTTCATCCCTTGCTGTGAAGATGGGTTTATGGATTAAGCCCCTTGCCATAATCAGCTTAACAACTCTGACTCTAGGTTACTATTTGCAGTTGCTGTGGTCTCTCAGGGCAATGACAGAGTTAATGGCCGCCTTCATAAAACCCAGCATTGTTTTTCCTGTAGACAACATAACAGCAAGGAAAAAATGGTGAATTAAATGATTAAACAAACATCTTTAAACAAGGCATGCTACATACTAGGTAATAGCTATGAAAGGATTGAGACCTTGTTTGATAAAAACACATCCCTGCTTTGTCTTCAGATATGTGTCCTGCCCTGAGCACGTAGCTAATTGTTTAAAACTTTTTCCTCTAACCTCTCCCCTTTGACTCCCCCCCCCAAAAAAAAAGAAAAAAAAAATTGTTATTTGCAGATTGACTATAGAAGGAGAAAGGCAAGAAAGCAGAAGGGCAAGGTGAGAAACTCTTAGGGCTGCTGTCATTTCAGAAAATTTGCAACAATTACTTTTTGTTAGCTATGTAACGTATAAATTATGTATTAGGGTAACGGACTTTTTTTTTTTTTTTGATCCTTCTGTGTTCATGATCTCACATGACCAATAATGGTTACTGCTTCACACTGGTACAAGCAGTCAAGTCTGAACAAACCGCAGACAGATACGTCCATGACAGCATTAAAGTCCTTGTCCTAGTAGCAACGGACACAGAGAAATTTCATCTTTAACTGAACCTGTGAAAAAGAGAACAAAATTTTCTCTAATGTAATTGCACCTGAGCTTTTTAATAGAGACAATAAAAGGAGCATACATTTGTTATTGACTGAGGAAGGAAAGCTAAATGCTCTGCCATCTGGGGATTTTATTGAGCAGCAGTTTGAAATATTCTCAAAATGAAAGTGAGCAGACTGATCCATGTGTTGGCAAAGGAGAGAATGATTTGAATTAAATTTGCTACTGTTGGTTCTAAAAGAGTATTGGTCATCATAACCTTGGAGGTAAGAAAGGTGTAATTGCCTTCCTGCAATGACAGGTGGAGTTCATATAGGAATACTTCCTAAAAAGACAAGGGAAGTATCCGCCAATGGCCTACTAATGCACGCCAAATTATCTGCCCATGGAAATAGATACGACCCCATTGACATTAGAAGAGTTTTATCCATTTACAATGGCAGGAATCTGCCTTCTTACTGAGGTTTATTGTTGTACACATTCTGCCCTAGGGTCATTCTGTAATTACTATAGAAAATAGTGTATTCACTTGATAACTTCTTCTAGCAGAAAAGCAATTAGCCTGCCAAGTGACTTGATGTTCCTAAGAAGGTGCTGAAGTTTTGGAGGCTCGAAGTTTTAGTAGAAAGGAATAGAAGGAAAAAAGGGGGAAAATGTCTGGCTGTCAGCCTACAAAGGAGAGGTCTGGGTAGGGAGATAGAGATGGCCATTTTGGGAAGCACAATTCACAACAAAATCTCAGCTTCAATGTGATACCAACAACCAGAAAAATACTTCGGTAGCCTACTAACTCCTTTCAGTACTGACTCTTTGCAATACTGAGAAAGACACCTGGACTTTCTATCTCAACAAATTGCTTAGGTTATTCATGGCTAGGTGGGCAGTAGCCACATTCAACAGGACCAGTTGTCATCTCTTTCTGATCTAATATATTATTGATACAAGAAGGAAAGAGGTCTGCTCTAAACTGAAGAGTTATTAGCATATGAATAGCATTGTTAATATATAAAATATTGTTTGACCAGTGCTTCAGCCCTAGTTTGCTGGATTAGGATGGTGCTGATGAAATCTCAGTTTACTAGGCACAAAGGCAGAGATGTAAACGCTAGTGGATATCTCAGATTGTTGCAGTCTTGTTATCACAGTAGCACAAAGTGTTATTGTTTTGTTATGGAAATCAAGACAATTTCTCTCATACAGAAAATAGATGCAACATATGATGGACTGTGCAATGTTTGAAAAAACAGCTTATGCAGTTAGGGAATGGAAGAATAAATTAGGTAAAGTGCAGCAACCTCAAAGCATAATAACCATTTTTGACTCTATTAGAGGGGAAAATGATTTTGCAAACTGTGATTTACCTGGTTCCGTAGAGCAGACTGTATTGCATGCCTCTGTTGCATTTTCTTTTCTGTTTATAACTGCTCAGACAACAATTTGGAATCAATAGCTTGTGGAATATTTGAATGCCGGTATCTATTGAAAATGAACTGGTTTATGGTGATCTGATATAATTAAAATCAATGCAGATATCTTTAGAAAAGTATGTTTTCCTTTGCTGGTGCAGCCATATAGGGATGTTGGGTAAATAAAATGCTCCCAATTATCTGGGGTTTTTTTAGCGGAAGTCTTTATGTGAATTGAATATCTATTTATTATTAGCTTATGGTTTTTTTATTTCATGCAAACTAGACTAAAAAAAGACTTATCATTCACAGAAAAATGTGTTCTAAGAGATAGGACTAAATGTGTGTAAATAAACATTTTTTCTGAGATTGTACATTAGTAACACATAGTTGGAACAAATATGTTAAGTCAATATATACCTAAAGGCTTCATGTTTTTAGATGCAGGAGAAATCCTTAGATTGTGTTTCCTCATCTACTTCTTCAAAATGTAAATAAAACACCAGCCATTAAAAAAAAACAAACCCAACCCTTTGCAAATCCCAGTCTAGTTCCTGGAAGCCTTCTACCAGCCTTATTTCAGTTTTTGTTAAATCATTTTCAAGTCAGAAGGAAGTAGATCTATGCTTTTGCCGTACAATGCTTCTGAGGAGACAAGAAACACAGACTAGATCTCAGGAATATTTGTTTTAATTATTTTTTTCAATTTTTTTTTTTTTATTCTTCTGACAAAAAAAATGCACATTCATCTAAATTCATCAATTATTCTTGAAATCTTCACTTTTTTAAGCTAAAAAAGAGTGGATGGGAAAGTGTTGCAGGTTGATATTTTTTAAGGGAAATTTTTAAAATTTGATTTCAGTTTAAGTTTAAACAGAGAAATAAACTTGACGTGTCCAAGACAATAAAGTTCAGTCAAATTTAAGTAAGCATCCACCTTTGAGGTGACAACAACACTAGTAAGAACAGTTGCAAAAGGGAATTCACTTCATGCACCTCTCAGAGGATGCACAGCAGCAGAGTTCGCACTGCTGGTCAGAGACTACAGCTGGCGGGAGACTTCCTGAGGGAGCAAGAGGAAGAAGAAAGCAGCCATGCAGAACGTCTCATCAGCACCGGTGGGCTTATCCTTCTCTACTTGATAGGTTTTGCAGGGACATAATCCTGCAGATTCACGTACAGGCATCCTACAGAGCCCAAATCTCACTTAAAGGAGTGAAATTTCCAGGTTAAGGAAAACACTTACAGGTAAAGTTTTATTTTTTTGTGCATATATTATTTTTTTCAGAGATATTAGATGTAACGAACAAATCCTGAAAGTGCAACAGGCCACAGCAGTGCAATCAGTTTCAATCTTACTGCAGTCAGGAGACCTGAATCCCACACTCAAGTTTGGTTCATAGGTTTAAAACAGGCACTTCTTGCACTAAGCAGTTACCAGGGACTGTTGTACTGAATGCAAATCTCAGATTTCATTAGACCAGCTGTAATAATCTTACGTAAAAATGCACTTAGGTTCCTCTCTCCCACACATATACAAAATACTAACATTTTTTGTATTCTATCACTGGACACATAGAGGACACCACTTTCAACTTCAAAGCATATGTTCTGCTTTTGAGGAGATACATGTTCAAAAGCAGAAAAAAATGCACTCAATGAAAATTTACATGCACTTTCTTAAAGATGTCATAGTGTTATTTCTGCATGCAGGGTATACACATATAAAGGTATGGTTAAGCTACACATATAGTTAGGAAAGTATTCAAGTGTAAGCTCTTCATAGCTGCAAGCTGGGTGTGACAGTTATATTCAATAGAGTTCAGTCTGCAAGTATTTGACATCCATCCATACGCAATGTCAAATAATCTTCTAAGGCCAGATAGTCATGAATAAAAGTTCATAGCTTAATTCAACACTTTTCTCTGCTACACTTTTTAATGAGTTCTCCCACTTACATACAGATTTCCATAAGGCAGCCTGTTAAAAATGAAATTGAGATGCTTCCACCATCAATCTGAGCATGCTATAAGGTTACAGCTCTACCAAGGCAAACTAAAGTTTGAGAGATCTTTTTTTAGCATCACTTTTAGTTTTGCTTTGGTTTTGGAGGACAGTTTAATGACAATTTTTTGATCTTGTAAAGGTTATTTAGGTATCTTGAAGAAAACATTGCTTTCAGTCTATACTCTATCATAATGGCTTGTATGTGTATCTGTCCCACATATAGCCCTCAGCACCTTCACTCCGGCATAACACATCTTGCGGTGAACCTTGTACAAGGTATGCTGTGCATGGTCTCAGGTAAAAACAGTTTTATGCAATTAAGTCAGGTAATTCCAAGAGCACAGCTTGAAGTAATGCTTGTCCTGTCACGATAGAAAACTTTAAACAAGGGGAAAATGTCATGTAATTATCAGAGGTGACTCTTGAAGCAAGGTATCTTACCTACTTTTGTCATTTCCAGCTACGGAAGTTTCAGAAACTCTGCCATAAACTCACCCTCTCACAAATCAATCTACTTGTTTTGATGCAACCCATTCTTTTGACTGCATTTACAGCAGCTTTTCCCCTCTCATTTCACATGCACTCCCAAATTGCCCATGCTAGCAGCTGTTTGCAGTGAGCTAGCATCACAGTTTTAATAAGCTGGTTTGTGGAAAATTTTTTTCTCTGAAGGCATATCAAGCATTGCAGACCTCTAATTAGTGGTAGTTGTAGTAGAAGTTCAATAGTCAGGTCTTCTGAGGCATTAAGAGATTATATCCTTTAATAGCTCTGAAATGAATGGAAAACATCCTTGTTTGCTTCTCATTTCTCAGCCTTACCGATTTCAGGACATAATTTGGTGTCACGGAATGTGTGCGCTATGTGCAATCAAGAGGCTACGCTGGTGCATTGGCATATCACCAGAACAGGGAGAAAGCTGTTGTCTATAAAAGAACAATAAAACTCAAACAATTGAGTGAATCAAAATTAATGTGTGTTTGTTTGTTTCTGTCAGGGAGATAACTTCTATTTCTTCATCCTTGGCTATGAGCTTGCAATAGAAAAAAAATTGCCCCTTTTCTTTCATTTGACTGACAGCAGAGCCAACACTTGCTGAAACTTTTTTTAGTTCCTTGTGTTTCTCATCTCCTTTTTTTTAACTTCATTTTTCTATCTTCCTCTCCAGAGATCCATCACAGTAACATGCAGCTCCCAAGTGTTATCTTTGATTTGTTTGGCAGTGTATGTCTAAATCAAAGAGAAGGGGCAGAAAGTAGCCTGGCTGATGTGCAACCTTATAACGATTTTCTTCCATAATCCCTCACAGAGTGCCATTCAAGGAAAAGCTAAATAATTACTTTTAAAACAAGACCTCAGGGCTTCATGATCATGTTCTGCACATCAAAAGCTCATTCTGTATCTCAAGTGTATGAAATAGTCTTGTAAATCAGCCAGTCAATTAAAAACAAAAAACAAAAAAACCCAAACCCAAAAATCCAAAAGAAAAAGGAGCCAAAACTTTGAAATATACCCAAACAAATCAGTGATCTCAGCTAGTTGAACTAGTCATCAAGCTTGATCACAGATACCCAAAATATTCCCTTCTGTGACTACTGTGACTAATGTGTTACAGCAAAAGTCAATGAAGACTGCCTTGAGTTACTTTCCCACCAAATTAAGGGTATTGAGTTGTCAATATACCTCAGGCTTTATAGATCAGACAAGATGCAACTGAAATCTGCAACATAAGAGCATTTTTTCTTTTCTACTGTGATGTTCAGTTGAAGAGCAGTTTCACTTTGTTGTTGCTGTGGTTTAACCCCAGCCGGCAGCTAAGGACCACACAGCTCCTCACTCACTCCCCCTGGTGGGACGCGGCAGAGAATTGGATGCAAAGAAGTGAGAAAACTTACGGGTTAAGATAAAGACAGTTTAATAGGGAAAGCAAAAGTCACACACGCAAGCAAAGTGAGACGAGGGATTCATTCACCCCTTCCCATGGGCAGGCAGGTGTTCAGCCATCTTCAGGCAAGCAGGGCTCCATCATGTGTAATGTTTACTTGGGAAGACAAATGTCATCACTCCAAATGGGAGGTCCCCCCTTTCCTTGTTCTTCCCCAGCTTTATATGCTGAGCATGACATCATATGGGATGGAAGGATGACCTTTTGGTTCCTGAGTGCAACCCTTCCACAGTTGAAACCAGTGTAAAGGAAGCATCCCAGTGTATTTGCATGAGCTACACTCCTCTGATAAAGTTATGGCAGAAGATAAGGTGTCAACATGTGCATTTCTTCAAAGTTGAACTAATTTTATTTTTTCTCTGTTAAGTTCTTCACAATTATTTTAAAATATATTTGGCTTTGTACCATGTACCATGTATCCTGCTGGACACCGTCAAGTGCAATGTAAGAACACCAAAATGTCCATTTCAGTCAGTGAGATCCCCTTGGCACCTAAACTTTTACCTTCTAAGCTATTCAAGTTCTGCTAATGTATATACCCAGTAGCTCATGCCTGAGCTAATGGCAACAATTTCACACCTTAAGACCATTTTCTACACTTTGAGAAGTCCGTTCTGCTCCCCAAATTCAGTGTATTGCCTTTGCAATCACACAGTAATGGGCACTTCCATCAAAACTGCAACCAGAGAAGATGATGTCATTCTCTAATTTTTGAACAAGTTAATAACAGAGGCTCCCATCTCAGAAATGGAAGACTTGCCTTCCTAAATATCAGAAAGTACAAACCTATATTACTTTCCTACCAGATGAACATCCTAATTAATGATTAGAATCATAATTTTCTTCATTTCCCCCTATTGTTTGTTTGACCCTCTGAATCCTGGATTTTTTTTCCAGTATGGTGGCAATGAAGTGTTTCTCTGCTTCAGTCTAGTGCATAGTCATCTGCTTAGGACATCATACAGGAAGGTCAAAGCTATGAACTTTACTTCTGGCTAAGGAAGGTCAAGAATTGTATTTCTAATCTCAGACAAATTTATCTTGACATAACTTTAGGGTAGTGATGATGAAGTGCCTTCTTCTTTTCCTACTATCCTAAAACCCAATCATCCTCCTCAAAAACTCACTTCGTGCCTAAATGCAGGACTCCATATCCTAGATACATATCTTAGTCCTATATAGATTATAGCCCTGAGTCAAAGACAACATTTCAAATGTGCATTTCTTTTGGGAACAATTGGGCCGTTTGGGTTGTTATGAATCTCACTCTTAATCGGAAGTCTTGTCATCTCTGTTCACTTAGGCAAGAATTTTGGACCTAATCAGGATTTACAGATACAAAATTGGACACTAGCTTGCTCTGGCCTTTTATTTGTACACATTTACTGGAAATGCAATGAGAAGCCCAGATTGCTGAACTGCAGACATAACCAGCATTTCTACCAGACTTGCATGTGTTGTATTAAGTAATGATGCAAGCATGGAAAATTTGCCAAAGAAACAATGGTGAAAGACTTTGAAGTACCAAAGGAATGATAACTAATTTCATTCTCTTTCTGTTAAAATATTCAGAAATATGCTATGAGTGGAAGTTCATAGTGCAGGAATACTTTATGCAATCAGTAAAATACGTTCTTATTTTATGTCCATATATCATTCAAAGTTACATAATCATGTAATTAACACTTATTATTTGAACTTTTTTCATGTTCTGCATATGTGAGTTAGACTTTGCTGTTATTAGCAATTCAGCTGGTATGGAAAATGATACAAGACAGCATAAAAATAGAATCCAGCTTGATGTAATGCTATTTAAATTCAAGGCATCCCAAAATACTTTATAGAATGTGTTGTTGTTAGGTATTATTAAAGACGTCCCATTAACTGGGAAAAGCTGTTTGATGGCTTCAGAGGCAATTAAGATGATGCTTCTTAATGTAAGACTGAAAAGAAAAAGCATTTTCAAACAAACTTATGCCACAGAGAACAAGCTGGGGAGAGAACTGACATTTGTCCTCTTTTGGTCAATAGATTGTTATTAAATCTCTAAAATCATATTAAACAATATTTTAAGGAACTGACTTAAATCCACAAGGGGAATAAAATAGAATGAAGGCAGATATTTATTCTGAAATTTCACACTATTGTGACTTTATTTCAGAGTCTGATAACATACTAAGCACATGTTATTGCTAACCTTCGGTCAGACAGCAAGGGTTAAGATAGTAATGTCATCCCAGGTGTTAGCCATTAATCTGGGTAACTCATTGCTTTACTGAGGTTTAGATTATATGGATAATAACTCCGGGCCATATTTTGACACCTTTATTCATGCTGAATAACATCTTATGCAGCATCAAGTCCCACTAAAATCAGAAGGTTATTTCCATAGAAATGCATTAGTCAACGTAGTGGAATATTGTCCTTTGGCAACAACTGTAGATGAAATTGTACTGTAAAACATTACTGCATCAGTCAGAGCACGCTATCAAAATGGCTTTGTATACAAATTTGAAACAGATTCTGAGATAGTGGCTCCTGATAATGCCTTTTCACTCCCTTTCAACATGTGATGGCTTGCCACAGACCAGTAATGACAATACAGCACTAACATTTTATCAAAAAATAACAGTCAAACCATGGATATGAGTTATTGAAGTTATGATACAGAGACCTGTTTAGGACTCAAAGTCAGGGAGAAATGTAGTGCAATGATCTTAAAAACTGCTTTAGTTCATTGTAGACTATTCTAGTCAATGGGGACTCAGACTTCCTGTGTATTAATTTAAAGAATTGCAAAAATGTATGTTTCACATATAAATCACATTAAATGATGCCATTTTAATGTTGTGTCTTTTTTTATTGTATTACTTTAATGCAATCTTTTAGAATCAAAATCACAGTTAATTCTTTTAAAACATACCTTAAACTGCTTTTGGTAGCCAATTAGGCTCTTTCGGAGCCATCTCAGTCTGCTTGAGTCTGTGTGACAGCCATAATATTGCAAAATGTTATTGTAAGGCCTGTAACTCTAGTATTGCTAATGGTGAGTCCCACTCCAATAAACTCCAAGAACTACATTTTCAAAGAATTTTACAGGAACTGGCTTTTGGGGAAATTAGCATAACAGAGAAAAGAAATGGCAAAAATTAGCAATGGAAAACCTCTAGTTCAAGAGAGAGTAGAGAGAACATTTTATTTCATTTAGTCATACACACAGTTTTCGCATGATCTTAGTAGGTTATGTAATCAGAAAACCCTCATGTCAACAACTGATGGAAAATAACAACACATTATTGTGTAATTCAGGATGATACAATAATGAATGCACACCAGGTGCTCTTGCCAACAGACTATCAATTTTGACTTCAAGAATGGGAGTTAGAGAAGAGCCTTGGGTCTGACTTTAAGTATCTTTGCCATTTGATCTCATGTGGCTACAACTGTGTCTTCTGTAAGCTTTCTCAGGGAGGCACAGGTTTCTGTACATGAGAACGTTCTAGGATGTCATCTAGGGTATTGAGGGAAATTTAATAGAAAAAGTATTGCATTGCTGCCTGTGTCTTTCAGAGGCTTGGTTTCCAGTGCTACAAACAGCTCGGAGAGAAGCTAGTCAGATGTTGATAGGAGTAGCTTCATTCTCCCAGGCAATACTTAGTTCTCCACTGCTGTGCAGCATGTTATCAAGGTGCCAATGCTGGTCCCTGTGTCACGGTTTTTGTTAGCACAGGACCAAGAGCTTGTATTGCTTGTGGAAGCTGGGTGAACCTTTTCAGAATTTCTTTCCAATGTTTTTGACACAAGTACTCAGACCTTCTTCCTGAGAGAGTTCAACCCAGGTAAGATGTGTGGGCCTCTGATGAGAGCTCACTGGACAGAAGTTCACGGCCCAGAAAGAGAGGCGTTTGAGAAGTTCGTGGCCCCCAGCGCCTTTTCAGGAGCTCCCAGTCCCTCTGTGTCTGGAGTAAAGATGGGCTCACGCTTTGAGGCCATGTGTTGGTAGGCATGGGAATTCATCCAGCATGCTGAGGACAGTCATCAGGCACTCAAGCACACCAGAGATCTCCCTCCCACTCTGACAAACCAGCTTGCTTTTTTCAAAGATGCTGTGAGATATTTTAGGGCCATTACTTTTGCCATGCTGAGAGCTTCTGCATCACTTAGTTTATCAGTCAAGGACAAAATGGTTTGGACCATAAAACATGATCTCACTCATGCCTCCCTCCATCAGATAGTTCATCTAGTAAATCCTTTCATGACTTGCCTCTCTGGTTTCCTCATTCTCATTATCTGCAAAGGAGGTTTCAAGGGAAATTACTAGATGACCCTCAATATGCTTATGTAGTTCTTTGTTGTGTTAGAGTACCACGCTGTTAGCCTCCTCCACTATCTTCAACTGTTACTTATCAACTGCTGTCTCGTCTGAAGGTTTTTTATGCTTTCTATCTCTGCTGCTGCCTTCTTTCCCTTGCCCACCTCTACTCCTTGTCTCCCCTTAAAAACTGTTCCTTGAGCATATAAAACTGAGATTTTTCAGATATTAAAACTTGTCTGGTTATATGTCTTTTTATGGGAACAACATGGAAATGTCCATGACATGAAGGCGATTGCCTCTTTTGTCCCACTCTATACCATCTGCTGCTACTGCCACCAATGTTGCCAAATGTTTTCTGCAGAGCAAATGAAAGTTAGAGCTTCTCAATCCAACAGTAAGAAAACCTTAACCTGCCCCTAGAAACAGCTAAACTCATTTGTCTGAAAATCCTCTCCCCGTCACCCCAAAGACACACCCCCAAAATTAGTCCAAATGAGGCACAAGCAGCTTGGAAAATTTCACATTAAGTGACAAAAGCCTGGGAGCTTTGAAGTAAATGAGTATGAAAACACCACTGTAAAATGACAAATGTTGTGCAGCTTTGAGATTGGATGAAACTAAAGGCAGGGCTTGTAATTAGAATCTAGATAGTGAAAACAACACAGCTACTGATACCAGAACTAAACCCTGCCCTTGCATATGTATATTGTAAAAATTTCCTGTCAACTTCCAGCAGAAACATTTGCACAGGTCTAACTGCAAACTTCAGCCTGAGTTTGCAGGGAGTCATGTTTAATTTTGAGCTGGTATTATATCAGTTACTACTGCCATCATTTCTGTCATTATATATGCCTTGTCATGAAGAGAATAGATATCTGCAACGTGTTAGAATGGTAAAAAAAGAGGAAAAGTTGTAAGTATAATTACTTTACAATATAATCAAATTACACTATTGAGCATTATAATGCTTCTATGACAAGTACAGTGTCACAGATGGAAATTTTAATGTTTACTATTGATAAGATTATTACATTATTGCTTCCTTGAATTTTTCATTCTCCTTATGGGAGAGTTCCAGGGGAAGCAAATGTGAAATAAGCAGAGCTAAAATGTGCAGTATAGGTGATGAAACTGCCAAGTTAAATTACTTTGTTCTAGGTTTAATGGTTGTAGACAATTCTCCTTGATTTATTAAAAGTTAAGAATGTACATTAAAATATTTGAGACCCCAGTGAAGTACAAGGAACAAAAGATAGGAAATGCTTTAGTAGACACAGATGTACAAATACAATATCAATGCATAGCATAGGTAATGCAATAAATTGTCCACCAAACAAATTTGAATGCAATTGGGAATCTGAACCTTTCCAGGAATTGATACTGATGCCAAATGAATTCACATTCTACATGCAATATGAGTAATAGTAGAGAAAACCAAAGTGAACACTTAACTTGTATCATGGCTTAATAATTGAATTGTGTCTCTTAAAATATTGTCGTGTCCCCCCCCCCAAAAAAAAGTCTTTCCAAGTAAATGACTTGCCTGTAAGTGCAGTTTTAATAAAATTGACTTAGATACAATCCAGCCTACTTCTACATCCTTGTGCTTTTTAAATTTAATACTGTATTTCTAGTTGATCCTTTTTAACACGATCAAAATTTCTGAAATATTTACTCTGAGATTCTGCATCAAAGTTTAATCATGGAACTTTTGTCTAGCAATCAAAGAACCACTGCATCATATTGATTGCTCCTGCCAAGTGCCTCTCTCCCCTTAGGACTTTGGGCAATTTTCTTGGGGGACTGGAGCTAACTAGGGCCAGTAGCAACTCACCTCTGTCTCATTCTCTGACTGTTTGTAAAAGAAAGTTCTTTTCCAATAACTTGAAGCCTTTGATCTGCAGGCTGCTCCTCCCAGCAACCAATAAGTTAATGGTTAATCTCCCTTATCTATTGCCTCTGTTTAAGATGGTCACCAAATTTCAGCTCACAGATTTAAGTCTAAGACTCATCTGAATGCAAAGCTATGGCACAATCTTAAGCTTATTTTGCACCCTTTATTCTTCCAACACATCTACAGTGATTTGGTCTTGTTATTTTTTAATAGAACCTCTCCTTCCTGAGTGTACATCTACATGCTATGATTTTGTACATAGTTGTGAAGTTTGTCTAAGAATGTGAGAAAATGCCTGCTCTCATCAGAGCAGAGGAAGAGCTTGTGCGCTTCAAAACCTGATCACTTTTCAGCTGTAGCACTTTGCCCAATAAAACACATTCCCTCTCCCATAAGATCCTGCCATGTTGAATGCATTTGCATTCTGGGCAAAACAACATGCTATAGCATGACTTACTCCTCTGATCGCTGATGTGAGGGAGAGCAGTGTCTAGGTAGCAATGAGAAGTTATACTCCTTAAAGTGCAGAGGTCCATTTAATCTTATGTGGTGCAGGCATCAAGGTGCTGTGTTGAAAGCCATAATAACACTTTAGTCAACAGAAGAAAAAAATTATTTAGGCAATCTTGGCCACATTGAAGTCAATGGCAAAACCTCTGTTAACTTCAGAGAAGCCAGTATTTATATTCTATTTTCAAATAGTTTAGAGTGTAGAAAAATGGAGCCTGAAAAATTGTTCAGCCAGGCAGCAGCGGGAATATCCTCCATTCCCCTTTAAGGGCAGTAGCTTGGATCCATTAGCTCCTAACATCAACCTTCCTGTTTGAACCCAATGCCTAAGATCACAGGTAACATTACAAACGATGTTATGTTTTCCTTCTGTTAAAACCATCTGCCATTCTACTCTCTGCCTGTGCAGATAGAAACAACCTAGAACAGAGTAAAGAAAATGCTCCCAAAGTAACCCACCGGTCTTCAGTGATGAGATGAAATAGGGATTAATTCTTTTCACATACGTCACTGTCACTGTACTTTGTGCTGGGAAGGAAATTTCTTCTTGCAGTTTATCAGTCACATTTTGAAGCGCTTTTTTTCCCCATTTTCCTTGGTGAATAGGAGGAAGGCTTGCCGTCAAAGCATGAGATGGATGCACAGCATTTCATTGAGCTTGCAGCTATCTAGCACATGTACTATACAATTGATGTGATGAACATTGTCTCTTTTCCATTTCAGTACCTTGGCCAACATGGACAATTTAAAACACCTTTGAACTTTCCAAAACTCTCTTCTCATCTCCAGCGTCCCAACAACAGGGATCAGGCACTCAGGCTCAGCGAGGAGGCACTCCTCTACAGCTGACAGAGCTGTTGTGCCTCCTCACTGTTGCGTCTCCTCCTTGCCAAGGGAAAGACCTGTTCAGAGGGCCCCTGGCACTGGCTGAGCGGGTGGGATCACTGCAGCTCCACCAGGGCTGCAGCCACAGCGCCAGGGCGGCGGGAGCAAACCTTGCACAAGTGCTTCTGCTGCTGCGCCCAAGCCGGGAGAGGGGGAGAGAAGAGGGCAAGATCTAGGAGCATTCTCTCTTGCTTGTATTTGTTGGTTTCTTTAACATTTAATTTCCCATTTCTCAAAGGCAGAGAGCGAAAAGGTTCACAGAAGCATGATCTCTTGCTCTCTTTTGAGGTCGGGTCTCATAGCTAATGAGGTAGAAGTGTTTGCAAACAGCACAGGGTCACCCCCACTGAATCCCTGTTCTTTAGCAGTGTTGTAAATACTACTTTTGGTTTGGGGTTTGAGGGTTTTAGGGGTTTTGTAGTTTGTTTTTTTTTTCCAATGGCTTGTTATTTTTAAATATCCTATATGTGCTTGATCTCTTCCACTTCTAAATAAATGTCAGTGACACTTGCCAGATGCTTTCTGAGAAGTCAAAAGGGGGAACAGACAAACTTTGTTAGCACTAAAGTCTTTTTTGTCATTCTGTCAGCTTTACTGCATGACAAGGGATAAGGCTTAGATGAAACAGCAGGACTGATCCTACATCAAAATAAGGAATGAACTCTTTTGCTTAAAGCTGTGCTCATATGAATGCAACCATTGAATGGTAAGTGGATCTTTGAAGCTGAATGCTTTCAAATAAGATTTCAGCCATTTAAAAATATATACACATGCACACGAGTCTTTCTGAGAATTTGACACTTCTTATTCATACTGTGTTGTTGGTGACAACTGGATGACCAATCAAGCGCTCCAAGCACAAACATCCAAATCAGCAAATCCATAAATAACCGTGCCAAACGGTGTAGAGAGGACTCGGGAGTTCTCTTATCTGCAGAGTTTGTTTAAAAACAAACAAACAAACAACAAAGACATCACCTGCTTGCTATTGAGAAGAAAAATTAAAAGAAGTAATACACAAAGCAGTGAAAACTTATTGCAAATATCTGAGTGAAACTTTGCAAGAACTTTTTGGCCAGGGATGCTGATTACTCAGTGCTTTGACTTCCATCAGAAGCTTCTCATTGCATTTGACTTGTTTATGTATTTATTGCAACATATTTTCATGCAAAATTTCTTTTCTTTTTTTTTTTCTCTGATATTCCAGTCCTTTTCTGCAAGTGTATGGAATGGTAATGAAGCAATAGATGTGGTGGCTTGTAATAAGCTTTTACAATGAGGCAAATATAAATGTTTTGATCAAAGGTGTGGCTGAACTGAAAAGAAGCCATTGTTCCCATAATTTCTTTATACTGAGGGTTTAAAGCCTTTGCAGCAGTTCTTAATCTCTGACCACGGGGATGACCACGGATCAGCTAGGTGGTCAGCTGTGTTTGGTTCTAACATCACAGAAAACAGCCTATTTATATCTGAGAGACTCTGCAAGGTTTAATGCTTTTATCCCAAATGACGACAGTAGTGCCACTACTGCCATACCTGCTCTGTGATTCTTGGGTCATGTGCTGTCATTGCCACAGCGCTGTGTGAAAGTTGAAACAGAATTGCTTTGGGACTCTTCAGCCAGGAAACATGCAGCGGACGGAGGAGGCAACAAGAGTAGAAAAGCCATGTTACATTTCAGGCAGAAATGCTCGGTATGAGAAAAAGCTACACATACACACACAAAACACCCACGGAAGTAGAGAGACTAGAAAGAACAGAGTCAGGTGAAAGTTGGAGGGATTGAAAATATCCATAAAATTATAAGACATTGTGCCATTGTTAAAATTTCCATTTTCATCTCAGCTTTTCCCTTGTTGCACTAGACTGGTTAATGCCTGACAACGTGATTAGGCTTTTGGTCTTTTGATTTCACAGAAGAAAATGCAAAGTTATTTCAGTGCTTCTTATTTCTTAGCTCTCTCAATTCATATCTTTAAAAGTTTAGGATTTTTTTTTTCTTCCTGCCCTTCACAATACTCCTTATCATGCCTTCCTCCATGAACAATATTTTGCCTTCTGCAATTCCGCACCCCACTGATGTGCAACTTGCAATAATATGCAATTAGGTGATCTTTTTCTTCCTTTTTTGTAGTAAGACATCTGTCTTGTGATGATCTTTGTCTGCTGCCAGCACAAGTGTCAGTGTTTTTCAAGATAACTCTTTTGTAACAATAAGAAGAAATGATTACTGAAATCAGATTTAAACCAAGGACATGGTTTAGATACAACTGGTGCTTTTATATTCCTTACAAATTTTATCCATCCTTACTGTGGTGCAAGAGGTTGGGGTTTTTTTCCACAAGTATATGATTCTGTAAATAAAAACTATTTAAACTTCAAGTTAGAAAAATAAATAAAGAAGAAAGAAATTAACTATAATGAGAATTCCTCTGTTTTTCAGAAAGATTATTTGTATATTCAACCCCCAGCGATTTGTCACTGTGCCACATTCCACTTTTATGTCTTTATAGGATTATTACTTAACAGGTTTTATTGAAATTTTTGATACAGCATAAAGAAAGACAAGACAAGTGAAGCCTAAGGGACAAAGCATTTGATTTATGTAGGCTTTTCTTGTGTGTGATGGTAAACAAACAAAAAAGCAAATAAAGTTTTCCACCAGATGTATAAAAGTAAACCCACAGGAAGAAGTTTCAAAGGAGAACAGCATTAATGGCAATTTTAACATAACCAAACAATCAAAGGAATCTCTGTTGCAGTATTACTTTAACAAGAATAGTAGTGAAGAATTTGCCAAAAAAAGAAAAAAAGAAAAAAAAAGCCCAACTTCTTTTCACAGTGAAATGATGACAAGGCTTGCAGAGCATGCTAAAAAGAGCAAACTAAACATGGTAATTAGACTTTTTGCTTGTCAGTGCAGCCTCTGAAGACTTAAGCAGGTTGAGCTAAAATGTTGAACCAAGAGAGAAATTGCCTGCAAAAGCGAAGATGATGGCTGAATGTTACTGAAACTTGTTCTGTATTTAAGGTTTTGCGGTTCGGGTTTTTTTTCCCTTGTTACTTCAGCCCAAACTCTTTATTCCTGCACCCCACTGCCATTGCCAGTGTTTTGGGACAGTCTGGTTTTATAAAGAGGTGGTGGTGCATTCTTAAAGAGTGGCACACACGGGCACGGTTCCCTCCGCTTGGGAGTGCCGCGAGGAAATAATGTAATGGAAATGCGGCTTCAAACTGAGTCTTGCTAGCAGCAACAGCAAACAGCTCATTGTATAACAACATTATGTAAAGTGTGATCCCCCACACCTTTAAACAAGAGGGCTGTATTTTACTACCATAAGGCTAGTTATCTGAAATACTGCCCATCTTTGTATCCCACTGGAATTATTTCCCCTGGCAGAGAAGTCTTTGATATAGGATTATATCGCTGAGAAGTTTTTGGGTGCTGCTTCACTTTCTTGGCAATCCAGAGGAACTGGTCAGAAAGAGGCGCTAAGTTTCTCAGTTATGTTATCAGTTTAATGATCAAACCAAGGAGCAATTGTAATTTGCAACGACATATCTAAACTGGATCTTGAAAGCTCATTTATTCTAAGAGTCATTTCCCACTTTCTTGTCCATGGTGATTATCAGGCTCCACGGAGGCAGCTGACCTCCAGCTGGAAAGTCAATCTTAAGGTGTTATGTGCCAGCATTGATATAGGTGCTGGGTGACACACAGTTGCCCTGTGCATAGAGCCCCTCAACTGCTTGGAATAAGTTCTGGTAGAAGTCATTTATACCAGAAATTACAAGAACGCTGGAAACGTCTGTTCAATTTGCCAGGGTCCTTGCTGCCAAGAAGGTTTCTTATGTCCAGGGCTGGTTCTCTGCTCTGGTACATCACTGTGAGGTTGGTGTTTCTACAGCAACCTCAGAGCTATTAACCAATGACTCCTCCCCTGGTGAAACCTTAGGCCTAAGGGCTGCAGCCACAGAGGAATACTGACACTCCTACTGTAAATTTTCAGAGAATTGAGGTGATCAAGCAGATTTTAAGTAGGTTTCTTCCTCTACTGTCCCTAATATTCTTGCTCCCTTGGATCTATTAATAATTGAGCTTTTGTCCAGTTGAGGCAGCCTTTCTCTCAGTACGGACGTCCCACAGTATCAGCAGCTTTTTACCCTTTCATCATCAGCAACCATTTCAGCTGCCTTCATTGGAAGTCTCTCTACAGATGCAGCCCTACGGCAGCAGCAGCCCCTCCTCCTGCCCTTCATGTCAAGCCTGCTCAGGTCCCTCAGCCATCCTTGTTGCTTTGGATAGCAGAAATCAAGTGGAATCAAAGTTATGTAGGAACAAACTGGCCCCACTTTCCATTTCATGAGGTCTTCTTATTCCTTCATACACCTGTCTCCCTTCTGACTCTTCACCCTACCACTTCTTTTTTTCTTTTCCCTTCTGTAATTGTAGCTCCCCATGGTGCTCTTCTTTCTCCATATATTTTTGTTTCATGTGTGTATAATTTCCCTAGGTCACCTATGAAAATAACTCCTATTTCCTCTCAAGCTCTCAGGCAGCAGAAGTTTCTGTCAGAGAGACCTAAAGTACTTCCCCCCTTGACTTTAAATTGGTTTTGTACATCTTGTTTTCAGTGAAGAACTTGGAGAAGCAGATGAAAATAAGAAATTCTAACATTAAGAGACTTTACTACTGTGAAGCTGGTCATTGAAATCCTGAGATTAGTTCTCGGACTACAGATTGGAAATCAGTATTTTACCTTTTAGAAAATGAAAGAAAAGTATGAATAAAAGTAATGATCCATTAAAGCATAGTTAAGTATAAACTAAAAGCCACAATTATAGCAGAGTGAATTGTTTTTCTACCTTTTCACATCAGTCACACTTTAGAAGTTCATGAATTCTATAACAGCCTTCTCAATTAAAATAGAGGGAATGTCTTTCACTGAGACACCACTTTTAATGAAAGAGCTTACATGGGACCTGCTGTACATCTTTTAAGAAAAAAATAATGAATTGTAAAAGAATGAGTGAACCAAATCTGAAAAATTAAATAGAAAACATTTATACATGATCAGGATATGTGGTCATGTCCCCACTTTCTTTTCCTAGGGATAACAGTAATACACTGGTCAGGTCT
Organism: Aramus guarauna; assembly: GCA_013400195.1. Lineage (NCBI taxonomy): Eukaryota > Metazoa > Chordata > Aves > Gruiformes > Aramidae > Aramus > Aramus guarauna. Next base: position 71,268 of record VXBL01007953.1, on the reverse strand, counting down.
GTTTCTACAAATTTGCAACTGCTGCTTCTGATTTGTTCCACCTTGATATAATCAATCTGAATTCATGGTATCACCCTGTGCTGCCACAGAAACGACTCATGGGAAACAGAGCCAAATGCAACAGATCTTGCCCTAGTACAAATGGGTGTGACACAACGTCTTTACCTCAAGGTCAGTTAAGAGCAGATTGCCTATGACCTCCTTGCTTGTAAATTTAATTGCTTTGGTTGTTAGCTAATATCAAGGGGGAAAAAAAAAAAAAAAAGAAAGAATGTAACAGGCTGCTTTATATTTATATATTCTATATTTGAAAGTTTTACCTATTAAGAAAGTCATTGCCTGAAATTGTGAGTGTTGCCTGAACATGAATATTTGCAGTGCTGACATTCCAGACTAGCTTGCTGTATTATTGCATTTTCAGATGATGGTTTATGCATGCCCTTATTCAAGAATGCACTAAACATTGCTGTCCTGTCTCTGTATTTGGATGTCATGTACGTTTACATTTGAGTACGCTGTCCTGCGATGGGATCCATCCCTGAAAACTTCCCTTATAAGCACCCCACTCATAAAGCAGAGGTGGAGAGACATTACAATTCAACTTATGGGATTCACACGGATTCAGTTGCACTGGTGTGAAACCGTGTGATTACGCATAAGAGTTGGGTACTGTTTCTACCTTGTATGCAGATGGGCAGGAGGGCAAGGGAACCACTGAGACCGCGATTTATAAACAGTTAGATTTCATCTTTGGGGATTATTTATCTCACTTCTTTTAAATGTTATATGTGTATATACATATATACAGTGTTCTCCGTTCATTTAGTCACTTACAGTGAAGCCAAGCACCAAGCACCAAGATAGGTTTGGCCTGAAAATTGAACAATGAGATAATTAAAATGCAATGGGGGAAAGCCCAGAACTGTGTATTGTGGTTTTTTTTTTTTACAGAATTTTACTGACTTGACCATCACTGAGTCTAAGTCCCCAGGAGCATCTTCCAGCCATTTTTGCAAGTTAGACTAAATGAAAATGTCGGTCACTGTAGTGGCACTGTCTGAAAAAAAAAAAAAAATCACTCCTGAGACACCGCAGTAGATAGGAACTTTGTTAATTAGCAAAGGGAAATGGGAGTAAGAACAATTTTCTTTTCACAGGAAAGGCATTAGGTTTTTGTTTTTTACTTGGATATTAAAGCAATAAAGCCTTGATATGTTAATTTGTTGGATCTGAATGTGCTTAGACTCTGTGATGAAGCTGTTTTGACATTAGATGATGGGGATGTTTTGATAGTGTAATTCTGAGGTTGGGCTGTTTTGACACAAAAGGCTTTGACAAGATATTTGTAAGGTCACTGTGACCTACTGCTGCTGTTAATGTGGAAGTGATGGAAATGGAAATGTACTGATGTCTAATCAATGGAATAAAGTACTGTGGGATATATGTAAATTGAGATGTAAATTAGCTAGTTTGGGTTATAATTGAGCATGTTTGAAAAATGCTTCATGGGAGCTTTCTTGACCATCTTGCTTTTCCAGTCCTAGGGTGAGAGGAGTGCTTAACTATGAAAACCTTATGAGACCTTATAGTGGCCTTCCACTACTCACAGCGGGACTACAGAAAAGACAGGGAGGGACGTTTTATCAGGGCATGTAGTGATAGGACAAGGGGTGATGGTTTTACACTGAAGGAGGGTCGATTTAGATTAGATGTTAGAAAGAAATTCTTTACTGTTAGAGTGGTGAGGCACTGGAACAGGTTGCCCAGAGAGGTTGTGGATGTCCCCTGCCTGGAAGTGTCCAAGGCCAGGCTGGATGGGGCTTTGGGCAACCTGGTCTAGTGGAGGGTGTCCCTGCCCATGGCAGGGGGGTTGGAACTAGATGCTCTTTGAGGTCCCTTCCAACCCAAACCATTCTGTGATTCTATGACTGTAGGAAAATAGTGTTTGGCTTTGAAGAAGTGCCTCTCTCCACTTACTAAGACAGGAAAAAATGCACCTTTCAATTTCTGGTTAAGCAAACTTGTGACTTTCTGTAATAACCTTACAAATTAGAATTTAGCAAAAGCAACCACCTTTATCTGAGCCTTGTATAATCTCAGCCTAATATTCTGGTCAACCACCAAAAGGAAAGCTGCTGGCTTAGTAGCTGATGTAGAATCCACATCACAAAACTCATTTTCCCCTTACAGAACAGACTGCTGTCATTTCCGCTCCTGTGATAACACCTGGATAAAGCAGGCAGACGCAGCGATGCAAACTGCAGGGCTGGCAAAGCGGAGGGAGATGGTGAAGCAACACCCAGCGAAATAAAGCTGCTCCGGGCTGTGGGATGCTTGTGGCTGTCTATTTTTTTTATAATTTTGCCCCAGGCCAGCCAGCTATTGAGGAATTAACAGGGGGCTGCTACACAAATAGAGCAGCCTGTTGTATTGGTGTGTTATGCGATTTAATGCCCTCACAGGAGATGGATCAATATCACTGTGGGAGAGGTAAGGAATCCAAGGAGATCAGTCACAGAATGTGAAGACTGAAGAGAGAGAAAAGGCTAGAAGAGGCAGGAAGCAAGTTTCCTCCTCTCCTTCAGAATTAATATTCTTTTTATTTTTTTCTTTTCTTTCAGATTTGGTCTGTGTGCCTGTATATATTTGGAGTTTGCTGGAAGGCTTTTCCAAGGGCCTCTAATTTTTTTTTTTTTTTAATTTTTATTTTTGTAATCACATGTCTGTTTTGTTGTTCTAAAACTTTCCAGAGCTTGATGTCAGTGAGTTGCTGCCTGAAGAGTTTGCATTGGCTTGTATTTCTAATCCTGTACAATCTCAGTTTAATCAGTATGGCAGTCAGCTGAGCAGTGCCTATAGGTGGAAAACATCACTATAACATGATGCAGTTGCTTTTACTTCAGCATGGCCTTGAGACAAGTTATACTGGCACATGGCAAGTGTGTAGTAACTCCTTTTTCCCTGTATCAGTTCACACACTTGCAGACACGAACTTGTCCTTTCTGAAAACAATTTTATAAAATGTACAATAAGCCACCGTTATTCTTTATAAGGTAAGAGCAAGTATTAAACAGGTTGCAAACAAGGCAGCCTGACAGAGAAACTTAAGATATCTCATTAAGTAATGCATCATTCCTTGCTCCTTTCCGTACCCTTTCACCCATCTTATCACTTCCATCAATCTTCAATCACTCTAATCATCTCCTTCCAGCCTCTGCAGCCTCCAAAGAGCATAAAAAGCCCTGCACTGGCTTTGCGGTTTCATTTCTCTTCTCTTTGCTCCTAGCAACACAAATAAGTGATTTCACAACTGTTGGGAAGGGGGAGCAGAGGGAAAAAAAGCTTTAACCTACCTCATCTAATCAGAAGCTCCTAACAGATGGAGGGAAGCTGCTCCCTGCACCCAACAGGGAACTGCGCCAGGGCTCTTCCCTCACCGCCAACTGCTGCTAGCTAAACATCTGAATTTCCTCTCTTCTGGAAGCTAACAAAAGCTCTAATCCAAGAAACGGCACCTTGTTCTCTCCTCTTCCCTCCCTCGTGCCATTCCCTTCTCCCAGAGCACATGGCAGAGCTCTCTTCCAGCCTGCTAAGTTTCAACATTGTGACAATGTCTGAGGCACTACTTTCCACCCACTGTCAAATCCACTGCTAAAAAAAAAAAAAAAAAAAAAAAAACAAAAAAAAGGGGNAAAAAAAAAAAAGAAAACCATCAAAATGTGGCAATGCTTTCCCTTTCCAACATGTCTTCTCAAGTTTTTTTGTCAAAAAGGTCCAGAGCACAACTGTGCAGGAAAAAGGTGTTTTGCATCCTGGACCATAGCCTCTGAGATACCATGAAGAATCCCATTTTGTATCAGGAGTGTAAAGGGTATTAACCAGGGCAGAAATAAGGATAAACACAGCCACAAATAGCCAAGTCAAGAAAGTTATCAGTGATTTGAGAGACCTAAAATGCAAGTCTTTTTCTGGTAAAAGGTAGCATCTTTTAGCTAGCCATCTTTGTGGGCTTGCCTTTCCTGTTTGGAAGAGAAATTTCATCCTGCACCTGACAAACCTCCAAACTGAAGACGATACTTTGGTCCCTGTCAGAGCACCAACTTTATTTGCCAAAATTAAATCGCCCATTACACCAATTACTCATTTCCAGCCATTTGCCATGCCTGGGCTGAGTAACAGGTATACATGATAGCATATTTCAAAGTCCAGCTCCTGCCCTGTCATCCAGATGGGGGAACACAGCCAGTACTCCTTGGCTCCCTTCCTACAAACTATTGCTGCGTAGAGGATCTGACTGTTGGATTACCCAAATACAGGGCTCTGACTAGACCAACCCAAGGGCTAGAAAGACTGCAGTGCTCCCCAGGTTAGCCATAACTTTACAAACCGTAGTAAGGAAAATACTGTAGACAATGAAAGCTAATATCATTAGCATTCAGTCCCAGAGAGGCCAGTGAGCTGTTAGTTCATGTGAACTTTAAACAGAAAAACAACTCTACCTGGTACGTAACCAGGCAAGATCTCTGGGCATTTATTGCAAAAGGTCTGATCAATGCAATGCACCTGCAGAAGTTCAGCAGAATGACCCTTGACAAAAAATTCAGGTTCAATTCACTTCATCACACAAATGATCGGTATTCTGTATTTCATCTCCCTTAAGGGAAGGAGAACCCACCTTTACATAAATCAGTTTGAATACAAGTTATATAAGTGACCAGCTGGCACTAAGGACTTTCCGAGGAAGGGACCAGAAATAATGCCTGTGACAGCATTAAAGTTCATGAAGTTTTAGTTTTGCAGTTGTTTGAATGTCACCCAAATAACATTTTCGATAGTCAACACGATGCTCCTGCTCTATACCATAGACTCCTGATGGATTCTCCAACATCCAGTTTTGAGATTCAAACAGAAAATTCATCTATGTTTGCACTTAACGTTTTTCTTCAGAGACCTAATGTGTGTGCAACCACACACAGGCACATGCACACCTCTCACATACACTAAAATGGAATCTAATAGTAAAAACCAAACAAGCTAATCCTCCTACAGTTTTAGAAGAAGGGACAAGAACAATACTGTAATTTCTGGCTTAATACTTACTGGTATTACTATGATAAAAATTGTTCTATGGCTTCTATCCGACATTCACTGGCAAATAATTCCTTTATTTCTGTATATAGCCAGTGCATTTGTCATATGAATTACAGTGAATAAGATACTACTTTTGTTTCATAAGGATTTTGATATGTCTAGTAGCACAAATATCTAGGCTGGTATTACAATTGCACTTTGACAACTTCTGCAGAAAAATAGATACACATTTGTAGCTGATTTATTTTTCCTGCAGAAAATACCCTGGCAAGAAACCTGTTCTGTCAGTGTAATGAGGTGTGACTTTCAAAAGTAGTAGATGGGCACAAATCAAAACATTAAAAATTGTTTTTAAACAAAAGGAAAAAAAAACCAACAAACTTTTTTACTGTGAGAGTGATTAAACACTGGCACAGGTTGCCCAGACACGTTGTCTAGTCTCCATCTTTGTAGATATTCAAACCATGACTGGGCATGGCCCTGACCAACCTGCTCTAGATGACACTGCTTTGAGCAGAGCGGTTGGACTAGAAGATTTCCAGAGATGCCTTCCAGCCTCAGCCACTCTGTGAATCTAAATAGTCATGTTTTCTGTACAGTCACAAACAAGTTCTTTCTTTTTAGATAGTTCCATGAATTCCTCCCATTGTCAGATTCAATAGCATCAGTCATCTCTCTGTTTTTGTTATAGCTGAAGCTTATCAGAAATAAGAGGGACAATTCAGAGGCAATTTCTACCTTGCCAGGAGAGAGGGCTGAAACAAAAAGTGAGCTTTAAAGTTATTGCAAATTATGGATGCTGAGTTAAGGCTAACAGATTACACCTTCTTGAAGTAGGAATTATTTACAGTCTTTCATTTTAATAGTTCCTCTTCTTAATGTTTAAAGACTCTCCATCCTTTGGATGCAAAAATCTTTCAGGTAAATTAGAAATAAGAAGAGTTAATGCACTATGTGATTGAGACAAAATAGCCAAAATGAAGACTTGTTATATTCCTGAAATTGGATCCTAATCTCATATTCTACAAAGGGGTGAAACTAAAAAGAGAGGGATAAAAATGTGGTTGGACCAACTGTATAACTCGTGTCAAATGTGTTCATTAAACCAGTGAAAGAGAATATGATAAACTGTGAAGGTTAATTACTAATGAAAAATAAACACCAAAAAAAAATGGGGGGAGGAAGAAAGGAGAACTCTGGAGTTTGTAATGATTGAATGCAGCATGCTTAGGGGACTATTGCCACACATCTGCTTTGTGACAAGTACAGTAAAATTAGTTATGGATCATCAAAGAGATTCCTAGCACTTAACAAAATGAGACTGAAAGTGTGGTGTTTTTTTTTTTTCCCCAGGTTCAGACATCTGGGAAAACATTAATCAAACATACAGATTCAGTGGGAGGAAAAATTTGGAAAACAGCAATGTTGAAAGAGACTGAGTGAATAACATTGGCAGAAAATTAGATGCGAATCTGCAATGCCATATCACAGCAAAAGAGACATTTTTCGATTTTCTTTTCTTTTTATTTTTTTCAGTCTGCAGATGAAGAACCATCATACCTCTATTCAGGAAGGAACAATAATCCTGTTCTGCTTGAGGATGGTAAAATGGAAAATCTTTCTTGATCCCGCAAGATGCTTAATGTTTCCTACTGAATGCCTTTGGGTGCCTCTGTTGTGGAAGGGAGCTGACCCTTAGAAGACAGTGTGCAGGGCTGGGCAACCGCTTACCATAATGCTGCAGAGCAGTTGGAAGGGAATTCAAAGAAATGCAACACCAGTGATTGCTGAGGACTGGATACAGGAAAAGATTGAATCTTCTTTGGTTACATATGTGCCCAGTGGGATGTGGTGAGGATCTTCCTAACAAGTAGACGGAAAAGAAGAAATTTTGTGATATTGGCCACTATACAAGTGCTGATCCCTCATTTGGGGAAGTGCGTTGGCTCTCCCTTCTCTAGTGCGTGGAAGCAATCTCTTGGGCAGAGCTTAGCTTTCATCTTTGTAGCTTATCTTGAACACTTCTTCTTAACTTAAGTTAAATTGGCAGGTTTAAGATTCTTGCCTTTTCTGATCTATCTATTCTATTTATTATTATTTCTAGTGAGTAGGTGATGACATCAAATAACAAGTATAGAATATAGGGAGAAGAGTCATTGTGCAAATGTATGTAAGGAAGAGCAAGGGAATGATGGCCTGAAAGGGACAGTTGGCTTTGAATATCAGCAGAAATACTTTCTTCAAGACTTGCCTACGTATTGTTTGGTTTGCACAAAAGCATGACCCCCTTAGCAGTTGCACATTCAGTACCGCACTACATCCATCTCAGTGAGCTTCCTCCTCCCTACCCACTCTGTTCTATTTTTTTTGGTGTGTAGGCGATAAGCATTGTGCATTTTTTTTTTCTTTTGGTGTGCTGTGAACCTTACCTCCCTGCAACTGCAATTGTGAGACCAAATTCACACATACCCCTTCCTAGATCTGCCCCTTTTGACAGTCTGGTACCTTTTCAAACTGCTTTGAATAGAAAGTGTCCAGTGTTGCACTACTGGTCCTTACCTATATGGATCAGGTTTGAGGGAGGGGGTGTATTCAATATCTTGCTGTCTGCTGGCCTCAGCTCTGCAATTCAGAGCTCAGAGTCAGACCAGCTTCTGTAATGCTTTTGGCCTCGTACGTCATTATGGCAACTTTATCAACATCAGTGTAGCATGATTAGCAAAAGCACAAGAAGCACTGCTTGCCAGTAAGCCATACCCATTTTCTTTAGTGAAACAGATAGCGCTGTTCCCACCACCCTGATCACATTAATAGAGATGACAGAATTTTTGTCCTGGGAGACTCTGCTAACTCTCTCCTGACTTTTCCTAAATAAGAAAAATTACAAGAAAGAGCAATTTAATTATCACCTCAGCTACTGGAGGATGAGAGAAGGTTTTGAAAACTGAGAGCAGATGGCACTGCCCTGTAAGTAGGCTGTCAGCTGCTGGGCAGTACCTGCACTTCTCACAAAATTGCGTGCTACGGTTTGTACAGCTAAGAGAGCAGAGAAATTAGGAGAAACTCCCTCCCCAAAATTGCATTTTCCCTGGACGCTTAATCAGAGAAGATTTGTGTATTCTACATGGAGGATAAACAGTGATGGCTTCAAATTCAGAGTTTAGGGGCTGTATGATTTCCACCTTTTTTTGTGTGCGTAGTACTTTCTTGTGTATTTCATGAACATTTAGTATATTATTTCTTAAGAACTTCACAGACTATTTTGTGAATGTTGCAGGGGTATTGAACAAAGACCTTTTAAAGTGGAGAAGCACTGCTTTCATTGTGTGTGTGGTGTGGTTATGTTCCCACTGTTATTCCATTTTATTTTAAACTTAGTCTATTGAACCATGAAAAAAATCTGAAGTATGAGAAATGTACTTTTATGTAGCTAGTATTACGAGCCTCATAAAAGCGTATCTCAGATGAATAAAGCAAATCTTTATTTTTGCAAAATACAAGTAAGAAGATATAACTATTTAACTGCTGCTTCAAGAAACTGTGCAAAATTACACATGTTGCAACCAACATGTTGTTCCATATCCATGGGTAGAAATGAAGCTAGGTTTCCCACAGATCTGTGCCCTACATCCCTTCACCTTGCAGCCCCCACATCTGCAATAAACCCGTATCTCCTCCTACAATTACCCCTCCCACACGCACCACATCACAGCAATATCCCTCTGTCTTCCCTAGATCCCTCACATACTGTATTCTTACTTCTCCTCTGTGTCCCCAATAAGCCCTCTCCTCCATGTACATGCGGTATGCAAGAAGCACTGTATGACATCAGCGGTTGGGACCTATGGATGCGGAGCCTGCCCAGCCAGCCGCGGTCCTTGGCTGCTGGGAGAGCCAAGCAGAAAGGCTGTGGGCTGAACCAACCCTGCCTGTCCTTCAGCACGTCTTCCACCCAGCCACACATTTTCCCAAAGTTTCTTGGAGCACCGTATATTTGAAACCTGATGGTTTTTGTCAAACGTGGTTGAAACTCTCCTGTCATTTCAAAAGTCATTGAAAGGGAAGGAGGAAAGACAGACATACAGGTACACAGAAAGCTTTCTTGTATAAGCCTCATTTCTCAAGAAAACCAGCCAAATGAAGGTAAGAAAGAGTGAGGGCCATAAGGGTGTAAGGGTTTGAACTGATGAGTTCACAAGAAGACAAAGAGAAAAGCTTACAGTCTTTAAGCCTCATGTTGCCATAAATTCTTTTCCTGCTGCTTCCCACCTTGGATGTGCTGTACCATAACATCCATGCCATACCTCTTGAGGACAGGCATAAAGTTACGTGGTGACAACAACAGCGTTTTGAAAGAACTGTCCAGAACATCCAGGGTTCACGATGTCCACAGCCTCCTGTCTCACCGCTCACTATGCCTATGCATTTCTTATGCAGAGCTGATTTACAGCTGCATTGCTAAGTTTTATCCTAGGAAAAAGCTTCAAAAATATGCTTCTGCTACAGAAATTCTGTCCTTTGTAATTGGGGAAGAAAATACCGATAAAATATGCTGTAGAGCTCCATGATACAGCACTTCGAAATGTACTTCATTATGTACCATGAAAGCTGGAACTTCAAAACCCATTGATTAAAATGAGAGCATTGCTGTAGCCTATTAATTAGGATACAGTACTTAACACTATTCTTAGTTTGCACTGTGCACAGTAAGTACACTTTTATTAATAGTTTTTTTGGGGGTAGGGGGGTAGTGTTTTTCTTTCTTTTTTTTTTTTTTTTGCCTCAAAAGGCGGGAGCCGGCAGTCACTGTTTTGAGCATGCTATGAGAAGAGAAACTTTCCTGCTGGGAGAAGCCAAAGAAAAGTGGAAGGAAAAGATGCATTTGTCAGATGGCAGAAGGGAAAGGGGGGACAGTTAGGAAGGGGTAGCTGAGATGCAGTCGACTACTACATTCTCTCAACTTTTTTTTAAACAGTATTTCTGGTGTTGAACAGGGAAAATAAGTTGCCCTTCTGAACATATAGGGGAAAGGGTTATCAGCATGCAGGAAGGAAAATAGAGCTTGAGCAAATACATACAAATACCTGCTTGATTGTCAGATTGGGAGCAGGGAATTTTAAACGTACACAACAAGCAGTGAGTCTGAGTAGCTTTTTCGCTTCCACAGTCACTGCATTCAGCACATGAAGAAAGGTCAAAAATTCAAATGGCTACAAGTCTCCAGCAGATACATGGGAATAACAGGTCCTGGAGGTGTATCAAAATATATAGTATTGGTTACATCTAATGGAAGCAAAAGAAAAGGTAAAAGTCAGAACAGTCGAGGAAAAGAATAATCACAAGGCCAGATCACTTTCTTGCTGCTAACAAGCTGCCTACGCAAAGTACATCAGCGGTGTAAAAAGCTTCATGCTGGCCCCTCATTTCACCCCGGAACAGCAGAAAGACTCAGCTCTGGCCCATCGGCAAATCAGCCACCTGAAGAGATATCCTTCTTGCCTCATTTCATCACACAGCAGTCTGAACCTTCGCCTGTCCCACCCGAGGCGGGCGATGCTTTTACGCCGGAGCACGGTTATATTAATTAGGGAGTATCGCCAGTGCGACCTCGGGGTTGCGTTTGCCACCAGCAAAGGGCTCGCCCCAGCTGCACGCCGGCGTTTGATGGTGCGAGGCAAGGGCAGGAGCGGGCACGCGGGGCTGTCCCCTGCCCCAGCGCTTGGCAGCTCCCCAGGAGAGCGTGTGGTCCAGCTGCACCCGATGAATATGAGCGTGCTCTCGGTTAATGCGCTCTGAGTCTACTACGCTTCCAAAGGAAGGACAGAATGTATTTTATTTCAGCAGTTAAGGCATGATAAGATTTGTGCTGTGGGAAGGCAGGTCGTCTGACCGTGCAGAAACCAAGCTGAGAGTGAATGCGGAGGGAGCCCCTGCTCCACTGTGTAAACACGTTCTTAATCTTCCTAGGCTCTGCCTGAGAAAGGAATTAGGATGCTGATCCTCAATTTTGTCAGTCTCCTCTCCATCGTCTGTGGGTGTTTATTGAAGCGCTGGGCTGGTTACATAATTTTTCACATTATTCTCACAGGCTGTCCAATGTATGAAGTCAGTCTTTAATTGAAGTTTCTATTTGCATGCTTCACAACCCTTAAAATATGCTGCTTGGAATGTCAGACGAGGTTAATTGAGGACTCGGTTGATGATGGTATTATTGTAATTTGAACTTGGAGAAATCCAATATTAATTCTGGGAGGATTCTATAAGATTTGTTTTTCCTCTTTAAGTTTTATCTTTGAATTGAGAATTAGTTTGTAGTTTAAATTCAAAGTGAGATTCAATGTATTGAAATTCATAACATTCTAATGAATTATAGAAATTATACTTTCCTAGAAATAGGATGATGGCATTGTATTTAAATATTGTTCTTTGGATTCTACAACTTATGAGACTGCATTATACTCTTTTTTTGGCTGGTATGGTTTGGGGGATTTTGATTTCCTCTTGGCTATACACAGGAAATTATTTCTTAGGTTTGGCTGAGATCAGCTGCAGTTACTGCTCTAGGCTGTTGCCTCACTGTGGCTGGAGCTGTGTATTTACATTTGGAAAACTGAATGTAAGAGTAGTTTTTTACCTACCAATAATGTCTTTTAGGAATCTCCTCCTTTCTATTTTCCCCTCCATTTTTCAGCAGACAGGGCATGGCCATGAGGAAAAGCATTTGTCTCTGTTTAAAATGCAGAATAGCACTGTAACAACCTAAGTGAAAGGCATCTTTGTTAAAGGACTGAAGTATCCTTTCGGATCTTTGTGAAGATCTGTAAATGCAAACTTTATCACTCAAAAGTTATGGAAACTTTTTTTTTTTTCCCCTAAGCATATCTTGGCATCTATCATTCTATCATAGTAAGCTCATGCCCTGCTGAAGCATTAGGTTTTACCTTGTGTTGGCAATATTTACCATGTTTACATCCAATACATTTAACACAGGTATCCACTGACATAGTAATAAACTTAAATTCCTTATCCATTACCAAATATATTTCAAACTAAATAATAAAATGGTTTCAAAGAATGTGTTTAACAGCTTTTAGTCCAAAATTTAGTGAGATGTATTTAAAGCCTGATACAAAGAATAGTTTAACAAATGCTTTTTTTTAAAAAAACAAACAAACAAACAAAAAAAAACCAACAAAAAAAACGCACAAACAAACAAAAAAACCCAACCAAAACCCCACAAAAACCACAACAAAAACCAATACACTAACAATATCTAGATATTCCCTGCACAGTCCAAAATTTCCACAATATAATCCTCCATCAATTGATTTATGTTAGAAAGGAAACCGAATGTTTATTACCTACTGGGTCATACTTTGCTCCCATGGAACTGAAGGGGAGTTTGGATACAACTGTGATATCATTGCACTGAATCGTTAGACACTTTTTAAAAATCTGTATTTCAGGTAAAACTCTACAAATATTTGTTATTTCAAGTTTTGTATGTGATCCTTCAGAAACAAAAAGAGGCACTCTTTTACCTCCATATGGAGTCAGTGGCTATATTCTAAGGGTCATCTGCAGGGGATTGTTTGAAAAAGCATATTTCATGCTCATGCTCGTATCAGTTCATGAACTGATGTTCATGTTCATATCAATTTTATACAATATGACTTTGCTTTGCTCTCCTGGACTGCTCAACAAAGTATCTTTCTGTTTTGGTTTTTTTTGTTTTGTTTTGTTTTGTTTTTTTTTTTTAACTTAATATTCTGGCCTTTCAGTTTTACTCCTCTACACACCTGTATTTGAGTCATGCACTGAGAAGAAGTGAGACAACGTCTTATTGTAGAACGATCAAGTAACTGTTCTCCTGCCACACAGCCATTACTGTTGTTTCTGTGCAGAGGATACTCATTATCCAGTATGTGAAATTACAATGGGAGAAAATAGTGAACATTTCAAACAGAGAAGTAATTACCATGTACCATAAATTATATGGTTATGTTTGTCTTTAAAAAACATTGTGGAAAGTTTTTATTTTTCTTTTTTTCTTTTCTTTTTTAAACTTCAGATGCTTTAAAGTATTGTGGATTTCAATACCATCACCCTTTTCTGGCTTCAATATCATAGCTTCATACTATCCTGCGCTATCACTATTGCAGCAACAACTGTGACAAATTAAATCACGTAACTAAATACCTAGATCCTACATGTTCACTGGTCAATTAGAGAGAAGAAAAATGTGCATAAAAAATAATTTTTATTTCTTTACAAAATAGCAGATGAATTTAACCTCCCAAGAAAAGCTCAGATGCTATTCTGAATAGTACTGAACAGTGGAGTGACTCAGCAATGCAGGAAGCACACATTGTTCAGAGGTAAGGATGCCATCAATGTCAAATGTTTAACGGATACCTTATTTTTGTATTTTTCTTAAGCAAGGGCTGAAGGTCAGAATCTTATGATGCAGCATGTACAGACTTACAGCAAAGAAATCAAAGAGTTTATCTTTTCCATTATTCTTCTTTTATAAAGTAGCCAACTAAACTGCCCAATAAAAAAGGTGAGTAACTATGGGCCAGAAATAAGAATTTGGTCTCCCCTAACAATACTGGCATTTTTCCCCTTAACAGTTAACAATCTGGTACAAATACATTAGGTTGTAAAGGGGAAAGGGTCCTTACCATAGATTTATTTTAATTCTTTTTCATATGGGGCATGAAAGCTAGACTGTTTTCACAAAGGATATATAAGCAAGGAAGAGATTCTTAGTTTTACTTGACCTTTGTGGAAGTCTGCCTTTTCTCCAAAAAGCTCCACATTCACTGGTGTTTCACTGCATTAGGAAAAGCAAGCTTGGAGCTCTCAAATCCCCATGTACAACGATCTTGTTGATATTAACCACAGATCACTCTGTAACATGTCTAGCCAGAAGCAAGAGTTGCTGTTGTGAGGGGCAGGTGTCCGTACGGATCACTCTGCTCTTTATGCATATGCAGGGTCTTTCCCTGTAGATTTTCAAGCTGTTTCTTATCCTCTTCCCTTCAGACGGGAACTTAGTTGTCTTTCTCTGCTGGCCCTCTCCCTAAGGTGTTATAGCAGGGGGAGGTGATTTGTCCGTGGGTTATTAGAGCAGACACCACATACACTAGGAATTCCCAGTGTATAAATAATGTCCTTGCTAATTAATTTATTTGTGTTTGAGTCTCTCCTCCCGTCCTGTTACTGGCACTTGTGATTATTAGAACAGAAAGCCCAAGTCCTTTCCCAGTCTTTGTCAGATGGCCGCTTCTTGTGTTAACTAGTGGGCTGCTCTGTACTTCATCTATGGAATGAAAACTAGCTCCTCTGCAAAAAGCAACAGCAGAGGAAGAATAGAAATTATGGAGCCTGAAACCCCACAACTCTATGTGATTTTTAAAAAGTGTATTGCTGTCACGGTAAGCCTGAAGATTATCAAGTCGTGCAAAACACCAAACTGACTGCTGGCTCAGTGAAATGAGGTGCCTCCTTTCTTGCAAAAGGAGAAGAGTTAAGTTGACAGAAGCACATCTATTCATGTCAAATGAGGATTTCATTAGAAGAAGTAAATAGCAGTTTTACTCTGCCATTGACCGTGCGTTACCCAAGCGGAGCTGTATGAATCTGAAGTTGTTGCACATGGCTGGTCCAGAATTTCCCCCTCCCAAGGTGAGCTACTTGCTGAGAGGAAACTGATGGAGATGATAAAGCCAGCTCCTTTACCCTCTCACAGGAGAGGGATTAATGTAGAGAAAGTAAGCTGAAATTCAGCCTGCCACCAACGCTAGGTCACAGAGAGATCAGAAAGTCATGGTGAACAGGAATTGCTCTGATGTATACAAGAGCGTACCAAAAGCACAGCTCTCCATGCAATTGCAGTGTGTCCCCTTCTCCGTCGCTGGCCCCTTCCCAGCTATGCCTGAGTGGTAAGGAGACAAGATCTTCACTGTGCGGTGGGATATAGTAAACAGGATACTTTAAAAAATGATGTTGTTTGTCTGACCACTGTTATCACTGCTAGCAACTGTCACTATATAGATTTCCAGTAGCTTCAAGAAATACGGCTAGATCCGGCCCAGCAGATGTTCCAAACACTGTGGCAGAGACTCGTCTAGGTGAAGAAGACAAAAATAAATGTTTATCAAAGAGTTCTGATTGCTAGAGAATAGTCACCCCGGCTCCTAATGGAAAGTTACATTTTGCAGAACAATCTATAGATGCTATCTCACAGCTGTCACAGTGAAATTACCTTCACAGAAGTAAGCCAGGAGCTCTGCTAGGAGTCGTAGAGTGTGGAAATGTCCTGAATCCTAGAGTACCTCAGTGGTGCAAAGTTATTTCTCATTTTCATTTAAAAAAAAAAAAAATGCAGTGAGGAAAGATTTGACATTATTCTTTAAGACAACATGAAAACCACATCAATTCTGGTTTGTAACATTCTTATTCTACCCAAAAGTAATTCGCTCTCTATGCATGAGTAAACTGCTATTTTGTTTTGTGCATCTCCAGAAGTATGTATTTTGTTGCCTGCTCAACAGAAACTCTGTGGGAAAAGAAATATATAAATTACTTGTAGCTCTGTATGTTAACTATGTAGAGTGCCTGACTTACAGTTCAGAAGCCTGAGAAAGAAGCCTCTTCATTTTATACTAGTATTTTTTCCTGAACCCTGTCTATGCTGAGGGCTATGGAAATAATCAGTAAACTGAAGAGACAAGCAACAATACTCACCACAGAAAAGTTCAGAAAAATCTAACTGAATATGAAGTTAAGCAAACAGAAAATATAAGGAATCTGTGAAATATTTTCCCTTTATTTTCTGTAAGTGGTAAGCAGATTGATTTAAAAATACGTGGTTTGGGTGTTTTGTTTTGTTTCGTTTTGTTTGGTTTGGTTTGGTTTGGTTTGGTTTCCCAGGGGCTGGACACGTGCAAGAAGCAACTATGGCCCAAAATTAAGAAGGTACAAATGTGGACTACCTAGTGCAAGGCATTTTGTAACAGTTAAGGCTATTAGGGAATTTAAAAACCATCTAGCTATTGAAGGCAGAAAACGTACAGAAAACTAAGATGCATTCTATACAAAACTCTGGACAATGCACATACAGGAACCATGAGTCTTGTTTTATGTTTTTTAGTCTAAAAACGGAAGATCTTTTCTCCGCCTTATTCAGTAAGACATCGGTTAAACTGATGTTCACTGTAATACATATTCTAAAAGACTTTCCAGAGCGGGAAAGCTATAGGTTCCTGAAAAATCCAAATCTGGAGAAGGACTTTGTATTTGGTGGCTAGAAGTAAAAGGACAATTCCTCTTCTCATGGGTGTAAGACCAAAATTGAAACATATAAAGGGTCTCAGAAGCTGTTTTGATAGAAGCTGTGGAGGCAAAGAGAGGCCTGTGTACTGAACTGATGGCTAAAGCTTGATGCACCTTCATGAAGAGCTGTCAGTAGCACGTTGTCACTGAATTGCTTACTGCTTTGGACAGAGTATTAGAAAGAGAGGCAAGTTCTGACAAGCAGCAATCCAGTTCTTGCACCCCAAATGTGTAGATCCTTCAGGACATTTAGCATTGCTGCCAACACTGGATTCACAAACCTTTTGTTTCAAAAAAAGAGCAAAACTGTGCCTGTTCTTGCTTTGGGAAAGGGGGCAAATCTTTTCACTCTTTCTTCCCTTCCTTTGCCTACAGCTTTTTCACCTACTTCTGGCTGGACACAGTCCAGTGCTAAACTACCCACGCGAGCAGCCAGGGCTCCTTGTGGCTATTTCCTTGTGAGGAAGCTGTACTGAAGCCATACCTCCTGTAAAATGCATACAGCAAATTGAGCTTTCGTATCAGCCACCGGCATCTTAGCAATTTGGTGCTGAGAAATGACAGGCAGGGCTGCAGTGTTAGTGGGGGAAGAGGGGAGAGGAGAGCGTGGTTTGTTTAATTATCCTACTTCAGCTTGATTGCTACAGCGTTATCTTAAAAGTGCAAAAGATTTGGCAAATAGATTTCTGGTAATTAGTGTTCAGAATATTGTAATGCTAGCACCTGGGATCTTTCGCTGAGGATTTATTCACACTGGAAAGAAATACCCAGACTCTCACATTCTCTGATCTCCTCAGTGGACCAGCTCTCGGACATGCAGGCAGGCAAGTGTACCAGGCTGGCGGATCGGAGGCACTCCGGTGACAGGTAACGAAGAGGGGACTACGTGTCGGGGCTGGAGAGAGATACGTTTCATCCTTCACGGCAAAGCCCGTGCTAGCTCTGCTCCACCAGCGTGTTAGCAGGCATTACTGTCACCACTGCCTAATTCCAGATGAAACTCTGCTGTCATTTGCTGCCTTGGGTGAGGCTGAAGCCCAGCACGTATAATAAAAAAGACCTATAAGCAAGTAGTCAAGAATGAAGTGAATATTAATGTCAAAAATTGTTGATATAGTGTTGGTAAATTATCCAGTCTGCAGCTGCAGTAAACAAGGAAACCAAAAGAAAGTATCACAAAAACACAGATGCCCTTCCACAGTGGGAGGTGAACAGCATTGTTACCTGGACAAAATATATATTTATATAATAATTCACAAAGAATTAGACTGTATAAGCTCTCCTGGGGGCCTGTGCATATAAAATGTCAAATGGTAGAGTATCAGTAAAACTACAACACTGTCTTCTACAACTACCTCAAGCAGCACATGCTGAGACACATCAGAACAAACCACTTGGATCCCCCAAAGCGACTGCTCACATCAGATCGCAACCCTCTGATCACTTCTTAGATTTGTACCCATTTCAGGAGACATTTTGGAGTATATGTTGGCAGGAGCAGGCATATGCATCAAAACGAAGGAGTTTGCCAATGTAAAATAGAGGAAACTTGCTATCCACCAGCTGTGATACTGGCTGGAAGCTTGGGCAACTACCGCATAAACACCTGTTTAATGAACGGCACCGTGGCACAGGGTTAAGTGATGACATGAAGTTCTTCATATGGACACAGTCTAGGTGCAAAGCTCTGTAAGCAGCTCTTAGCTGGCAATACCGTGTAACGTTTTTTTTCTTTGTTGCATGCAGTTCATCCTCAGAGCAAGAAGAGCCTCTGTGCTCATCTGGGCTTTGGGACAGTGGTTCCCTTGAACGCAGCAGGCATTTAACCTGAGGCTGACCAGGTTCAGACATTGAGCCATGCAGCCCTAAGTATGCATGCTTGTCTTGCATAAAGAAGGATTTATGAGTCGTTAGTAGGGGCTGATAGCTGCTATTTGAAAATAAGAGAAAATGCATTAACAGAAATTCAATTTAGGTTAAAAAAAAAAAAAAAAAGAAAAAAGAAAGACGAGACCAACCTAGTTAATTTTATGAGAATTCATGAGTTAAAATATAAGACCTTTAGTTAGGAAATAATTGCACACTTCTGACCTAAGGCAACAGTCAGAACTTGCTGAAAAAAAAAAAAAAAGGCACATGTCATTAAATTTAATAATACTTAATTATAGAATCATAAATATTTGAGATTGGAAAGGCCCAGCAAGTCATTTAAGTCCCCCTTCTTATCAATGCAAGACTGTTCCCTATTGCACATATGCTGGTATGTTTTCCACAGACTATTAGAATTCATTGTCAGGAGGATTTGCCTTAAATTCTGCCTCAATTTTCCATTTCTTAATTTCATCCCATTACTCCCTGATATACCTGCTTGTTTCATGCTAAGTAATTCCTTTCCCTCCCTAGTGTGTATGCCAGTCAAATATTTGTAGATGGTTAGCATGCCTCTCCTTAGTTATTGCCTAGCCTAACTATACATATTTATTTAGTTCTTTTAATCTTCCTCACACCTAAATCCCTCCAGCCCCTTAATTATTTTGTTGCTCTTTTCTCAACTCTCTGTTTTCAAATCTTTCTTGTGGTCATATTAAATATGGCATCCCAGTTCTTGCCATCCAGAGCCACAGAAAAATCAGGAGGACTATTGCATCTCTGCTGCAATGCAACGTGTCTTTGTGTCTGACCCGGTATAATTTTTTCCCTAGCTCTATCATGCTGAGCACCATGCAAGGCTGGAGAGAGGTCAAGCCAACCTCTGTTTTTAAAATTCTGCCCTGAAGCTATCCCTCATGGTGCTGTCGGCAGGGAAGACATTTCTTCTTCTAAAACCTTACTTCTGATAGTTTTCCCATCTAAAGATGTTGTAACTTGAGCCTTCTTCTGCATTGGGCAATAACTTCACTTACGCTTCCCTCTTTCTGTGCTTCTTTACTGTCCTCTGCCCTGTGTGTTTCAGAGGAGATCAGTAAGAATGGGAGAACAGACAGAGCAAGAACAAAAAAAAAAAAAAGTAGCTGACTGCAACAGCAGGAAAAAGCTTTGTCTCCTGGGTTTATCATCCCACAGATTAGTAGCCCAGGATGAGGAAAGGCTCTAGGGAGGCACTGTGATGAAAAACACAAGAATCAAGACTAAAGTGAGGAGACAAAGTAGTACAGAAATAACTTAGTGGGGCTGGCTGACAGGGGAGAGGAAAACAGGGAAGACAGCGCATGTATATTCTTCCTGGCCAGCACCTAGCAACAGATTCTGCTCTTGAATAATTGGTCCTACATTGATTGCTGTGGATGGCTTTGTTTTGACTTTTCCTTGTCAGTTTTGACATCTCCATTTACACTGAAACACTTTCTTCCTTCTCAGCCCTTGGTTCAACTGAGTTAAAAGGTGGACTTTCCATGCAAACTCTAAATTTGCTTTCCTGGGAGGGCCACTGCATTTACCACAGGATCCCCAAGATAGTGAGGACCGTATCTTAAATGTCTTGGGCACTTACCATGAAGTGGTTTCTAACAGCACGTTGCAGAAAAGCTGGGGGATTTAGGACAACCTGGTTGATGTCCTAGGATAGAAAGAAACTAGACAGGAACCACTTGTTCTCGTGAGACCTCATCTGATTAAATGGAACACAAATATTGCCCAAGAAGTGTTAGATTCAAATAATATATATTGGTGTCCAAACTAAGGGGTGTATAGTGTTTGCTTTAATCCTTATCTTTTTAACTTTTTATTTCATCTCGTAAATCAATTGACAGAGCTCTGCAGGAATGCAAAGAAGTAAATGTAAAAATCTCCAAATGTAAAGGTATATATGTAAATATTCCAGTACAGGTATGAGTGTCTGCATAAAGGGCAACCTATTTCTCCTTCCTTTCTCAAAGTCCTTAGCTGTTTTGGTTTTTCCCCCCCTGAAAATAAAGAGTAGCTTGGAGAGGTAGGACCAGCTGTAGCACTATAGTGTTCCAGATTTGTGAGGGTATTTAGGCATCTAGCTGCCAACTTGGCAGACATGACGTTATATCTCTGTTTATTTTTTAATATTTATTTTATATGACAATTGCCATGATATTTGTTAAAAATAATAGATTTTTTTTTTAATTTTCATGTGACTGCCAAGTATCTGTCTTGCATACGTAGATCTGATAAGTCATATTATCAGAGTAACAGTCTGAAATCATTCTATGGGAAGAATTGACTTTTATGTGAAACCTACTTCAAACAATTGAGAGGACAAACATGAATAGGGAATCGTTCCATGTTTAATACATGCCAATATTTTCCAACCTAGCCATCAATTTTGTGCACGTCCAGCCATACGCGAAAGAGTGCCCACATGCACGTTTGGATGAATGATCAGTACCTGAAGCTGACAGGACTGCCAGAAGCCATCACCTGCATGTGAAAGTCATGGTGCTTAAACAAGGGGTCCTGAAGATCTCTCATCATTGAAGCAACCTTCTACGGTTGCACTGCACATGAATTTAACAGCCGCAAAGCCACAAAGGCAAGGAGAGTGCAGGGAGAGCAGGGGATGGTGAGACCACGCTCTTACAGCATGGGCTTGGCTCTGGTTGACCATGGTCCCAGGAGTATTCCCCGTGTAGTCTTTTTTGGTGCTACAGGAACCTAAAAAAGTTGAAAACTAAAGTCCTGAGGTAAATTCAGATGACAGACCCTGAAAGCTTTTGCCTTTCACTGACTTATCTAAGGTGTCAGTCAGACAGCATAATACAGAAAGAAGGGTGTTTATGCAGCGTTTTGCCCACCTTACACCATTTTTTCAGCCTATGTCTGAAAAGCTATGACACTGTCAATTTTTCTTCTTCCCTTAAAAAGGTTTTGAGACATTTTTGGAAAAAAAAATATGCAAAATATACAGAGATTAAACTCCAGCCTCCGAATCTCCTTATTTTATATCTTTGTTTTGGTGGCTCAGAAAATGAAGGCTATCGGCTCTTGGATTATGTAAACTGACATGGTACATTTCGTTTCATTTTCTGCAGAGTGCACGCATCAACTTATCCATAAAGTATTGATTGCAGGGGGCTGAAGCTGTCTGCACAGCACTGGCTGATTTTATAAAAGATTTTATTCGCAATCCTGCCACAGAAGCGAGGTGTTACTGCTATTTATAATAGAAAGTATGCAATGCTAAAGACATGCGGGTGTCTGTGGGAGAGTGGCTTGCACTCTAATGCCCAAGTTTATGTCTTTAAGCATGGTATATTTGAAAACATGAGGAAGTCACTGCATTCCTCTGGGGCAAATTTCCTTCAAAGCCTTCTTTTCTCTGCTACATCCAAAACACTGCTTACTCTCTCCTTTCTACACGTCTATATCTACAAGGGATTTCCCAGGCAGAAGTATGTACCTATGTGCCAAACACTTGTTCTGTGCACAAGCAGTAAAGATCACGTTTCGGGGATGCATTATACACCAAGCTCATTCTCAGCAGATCCGGCAAACACAGCCTGGAAGCATCAGCCTCCTTGAGCAGAGCTACGCAGCACAGCTACGGAAACCCTGAGCATCTCAGCGCACGCCTGGACCATGGCCAAAGCAGAGACGTAATGTGCCGGAGAGGCCGAGGCAGACGGTAGAGCCTTCACGAAACTAAACCTCTTGGAGGTCTAGGAAAACTCACAAAGTGTTAGACATGAGCTGGACAAAACTTCCTCAGACAAAAGGCTGTTTCAAGGAAACCCACAACCATTAAGTGGATTTTGACACAGGAGTCACCCCAGGGGTGGCACGTGCTCCCAGGGCAAAGCTACAGCCGCATCTTCTTCTTTCCCCTTCCAGCTCATTTCCTCAAGGAGAGGGCAGGCATTGCTGCCTCTGGCTCTTGTTTAGAGTCACAGACGGTGTATGTTTCTCGTGTATACACAGGTACATGCTTTTATCTTCGGCCGCCTGACCCAGGGCCCCGCAACAAGAGTGCGGGTGGCCGCAGCCCAGCAGCTGTGCCTGGCATGGAGGGAGGTGGCAGAGGCAGCCGCTGCTCCCGGCCCCCACACACCGCCTCCTGCTTGAAACGCCCGCTCGGTCTGATAGCCCTTGCCTCCTTTCTTGTCATCTCTCCTCTCCCCCCGGCGCTGAGAGACAGCAGCATGCCTGGCCGTTCCGGGTGTTTTTGCAATAATGCGTTAATGCTGAGAGTGCAGCCGGGGTTGGGGTCCCGGGCTCCAGCGCAGGTCCAGGTGCTGGTGTCCCACCGTTCCCTGTCTGCACAGACACCTGCGTGCGGCTCCCGTAAGGGCTGCTCACGCTGCAGCCTGCAAATGTCTTGCCAGTGTTTCAAATGATTTTTTAAACCTTCTCCGAACACCGTGATAATTTCAGGACAGGTCAGCTATTTTACTACTGACACGTGATAACTACGATCTTGTTTGACTTCCGGAAGGTGTTAAGCATTTCTGAAGTTTCATAATGCTCAAAGAGATTGTGTTATAAACAAAATGGACATCAGTGACAGTTGGATTTTGTCTTTTTTAGGCAGCGTTTTGCTGCCTTCTGGCTCCTCGGAGCGGCCGGCGTTGGCAATGCCTCCCTCTAACGGGCAGACGCTGGGGCTCCGGCAGGCAGCCGGCGGGGAGGGGGGGAGGTTGGCTGACCCAGATTTTGAAGCACTGTGGAATAAAACCGTACAGCTCCTATTAGTCCTGACTGATGACTGGATTAGTAAACTGATTATGTAGCGAGGTATCTACGGGTTTTTGATGCATCTCTGCGGTGTGTTTCTGGGCTTTATGTCTTGCACTTTCTTTACGAAGAGCATACAAAAGTTTTTCTGCATCTTAATTTGTCACCCCTGTGTCACACTTTTTTTAAACGATTTCTCAAAACCAGAGGGTTGTAGCTAATTAATAAAATGCAGGTATTCATTAATAAATACATATTTAAGAATTTCAATAACACCCTGTTGCAGCAGCTTTATGTGCACTTCTTTTAGGGAATCAGCATTTGCACCAAGAAAGACAGTATCAGTCACTTTCTCAGATTTTGTAGCCCATCTGCCCAACACTGGAGATCCCTGGAGACGTCATTACTGAAGTGATGAGACATTCTGGTTTAAGTGCTCATGATCTCTGCAGAGCAAGGGGCTGGGAATTAAGTATGTGTCTTATGCATAGTAGTGCAGAAGAGCATCAATAAATAACTATTCTCCTTCTTCATATTTGCTTTTAGATTCATGGGGACTAGAAGGAACTAGTGTCAGGCCAGAACTCGTGATTTTTAATTCCTGTTTGGGCCTAGTTTGGTACTGCTGAAGTCCATTGTGCCTCTGGAAAATGGACATAATACCGGCACTTACCATCAAGCTGTTGTGCTGATTCAAAGCGGTTCTTTGAGTAAGAAAATGCTATATGGGAAGGAAGGTTTATGTTTGTAATGGAACAGGGCTTCAGTAATGATCCTTGGCTAAGACGAGACATCTAGAGAGAATTTACCTGCCCTGTCCAGTGAAATCATGGGTGTTTTGCCAGTGATCTCAGAGGGAGAATTATTTTGGTTTTATGTTAGTTCTTCTGCTACAAATGCTTCTATTTTTTCTTTTAGTATATGCAATGTGGTACATCAAAAATATCTGTGTTTACAATACATTCTATGATTTGTTTTATGTTTGGATCACATACATTAAAAAAAAAAAGAGCAATCATCTGATAGCAAGGTAAGCTTTGTGTTAAGGTTAGCACTAATATGTAGCAGATTTCCTTGTGCTTAAAATACAGCTACAGTAAGCTGAATTATTGTCCCTGTGCAGTTTTCATAGTTATTACTTGGTAGGTTGCCTCTTCGGTGTCAAATTAGAAGTCATTCGGCTAGAACCATTGCAGAGGTGCCTCTTGAGGTTTGTAGGCCCACGTACTTGAAGTATATTACATATTTTCCCAAACAGTTGTGCTTTCACAGGGGTCTGTATTAGAACAGCATGAAATCTGCTGCTGTTTGCCTAGGTTTCATCTAAACCTCACTGGTGGGTTCGCTTTGTGCGATGTCAGCAGCACTGAGAGTCAAACTCTGTCTCTGTTTCAGACAAACTTGAAACTTAAAAGAAAACTTGAACTCAACCTCCTGAATTGCTTCCAGTGTCTTTCTCCTTTCCAGTTCTTTCTTCAAGGGCAAATTTGCATTTAACTTTCTGATATTTTGTGACTACCAAACAGCACCTTCTCCTCCTTTTCAAGAGCCATTTTATTTCCCAGTTTTGCTTCCCCTTCTGCCCTACCTTGCACACACTCATATTCACGTCCCATGCTGGCTGTGGTATACTGAAAGCAGGATGGGAAGCAAATGTAGATTTCATTTACATTTTTGGTTTATGTATTTGTGGGTACAGAGGATGAATTTCCTGTGTTAAAGTGTTTAAATACTGGCTGCAGAGATCATAAAGGAGGACAGAGGACAGAAGGGCTGAGGAACACGTTCAAAGAACTAACTGCCTTCACTTCATGTGAAGAGAAACTTTAGGGAAGAAACACTTACAGATTATATAAATGAGGCTTATACTGAGTGTAGAGGTAGAAAGTCTCTTTCTGTACCTTAGAAATTAAAAATTGGACTGGTTGGTGAAGCAGAGAAGTGTTGTGGTCCTCTTTTCACTGTTAAGGTATCCACAGCTCCAATAATTGAAGTTAAGGTGGAGAGAGATTTTTAACCAGGTTGAATTTGTGTGGGAACAAGGGAAAAGGGCTAGGCACCAAATTTAAAAATGTAGGATTAAGCAAAATAGCAATGAGTTTTCTTTAAATACTACCGCTACCTTGGTTTATTTATGGATCTTCTGTTGTTGTTAATTTTGTTTGTTCTCACACCTTTTCTTTTTTAAAGAATTGCTCTTAATAAATCATACGAGCGGCTATTATTGTGGTAGCTTGTCTTTTAGACTTGACTGAAAACTGGCCCTATTTTTCAGATAGTGTCTTTGCCTGAAAATCATCATTGCAATGACTTCTGGCAAGCAAGAGAGAGATTTGGGTAGGGTTAAAGACAAATCTGTGCATGGGATTAAATTAGAGAAGAGTTCCAGACTTGCCATAGAATTTTTAATCTTAGAAAGTAAAAAAAATGCAAATGAGATTAAAAAGAATTATACAGAAAATAAAGTTAATGCTTTTATCTAACATAATAGAAAGGTAAAATTTTGTGGTCATTTAACCCCAGCTGGCAACTAAGCACCACACAGCCACTCACTCAGTCCCCCCCAGTGGGATGGGGCAGAGAATCAGAAGGGTAAAAGTGAGAAAACTCGTGGGTTGAGCTAAAGACAGTTTAATAGGGAAAGCAAAAACTGTGCATGAAAGCAAAGCAAGACAAGGAATTCATTCCCCACTTCCCATGGGCAGGCAGGGGTTCAGCCATCCCCAGGAAAGCGGGGCTCCATCACAAGTAACAGTGATTTTCGAAAACAAATGCCATCACACTGACTGTCCCTCCTTCCTTGTTCTTCCCCAGCTTTATATGCTGAGCGTGATGCCATATGGTATGGAACATCCCTGTGGTCAGTTGGGGTCAGCTGTCCCAGCTGTGTCCCCTCCCAACCCCGTGTGCCCCCCCAGCCATCCCACTGGCTGGTGGGGAGGTGTGAGGAGCAGAAGAGGCCTTGGCTCTGTGTGAGCACTGCTCAGCAGGAACCAAAACATCCCTGGGTTAGCAACGCTGGTTCCAGCACAAATCCAAACCACAGCCCCATGCTAGCTACTGTGAAGAAAATTAACTCTATCCCAGCCAAAACCAGTACACATTTAAAACACAGACAACTTTTTAAATTAAAATTAATAAAAATTAATATTGTCTACATGTTTTATATTCTACAATGCATGTTAACACAGAGTCTCCAGGGAACTTCTTAGAGTTTAAGATTCAAAGTAAAAATCTGTGACTGAAAATTTAGTCTTATTAATGGTTATTAAAACTGATATGATGAACCTGAATTGGTCCTTGTACAGTTTAATTCCTTTGTCTTTATGTAAGAAGATGAACAACCATAACCTTTGGTTTGATACTTCTTTTTCTGTTCTGGAGAAAAGATGAGAAAATTTCCCTCTATTACAGCTTGTATTTGTAAAGCATGATGGATAACTTGGTTCAAAGTGACTGAGCATCCACTAAAATATTTTCATTATATGTTTGGTGTAATTTTTTTATGTGAAAGCATGACAGATTGTAATAATCAGCAGAATCCCCTTCTAACCCCTTTTCTATTAACAGGACAGGCACACGTGTGACAGTTCCTTTATTTGTCAGGCATGAGAGTATATAAAAGCAGCACATTTTCTAATTTCTTTCTCGATACATCCCTATCCGTACACACACAGGTATACGTGTATATGTGCATGTATATCTTCAAAGAGATCTTTCTATGGCCCTGCCCAACATTTCCCTTGCATGCATGTCAAAGATTTTGTTTCATTTTTCTGCTAAGAATTAATATTACATCTGGATTATGAGCATATCTATCCACAGTAGGGATGGGCTTGTTGTATTGTCTAAAGGGCAGCCATGATGAATGAGACTGCCCGTGATGGAGACTTACGGGCCCATCCTTTGAGAGCCTCCCTTCAGGTTCACCCACACACCACTGCATCAAATACAGAAAGCAGAGGCTCCGTGGAGCAGCATTGATGCCGATAGAGCTTGAAGTCTTGGGCAAGGAAAGTCTTGGGCCTCCTCAAATCCCAACACAGACTAAGCAAGGATCACAGGAGACTGGGCACTCTCTCCAAAAGGCTTTTGCAAAGCCTCGGTGGGAGAGCGTGGCTGCAGCTACAGCTCTGGAAGCCGTCTAGAAGAACTTTCATACATCATGTATGATGTGTTGGCCCAAACGTTGGAAGTTATACCAAGCATCCTGCGCAGGCTTCCCAACAGGGGAGTCTTGCTTACATGGGAAGATGCTGGGCAGAGTCTGTTGCAAGATTAGTGAGGGTAAGTGACAGCTCAACAGAAAAGACAATGAGAAGTAGCAAATGAAATCCCTCCCAGGCCTTTCCTGTCTGCAGAGTGTAACACAAAACCCTCAGCTACGTAAGAAATGAAATAAATTCTTTCTAGGTCATTTTATTTTTAAAGATTAACTTGAGATCAGAGACTTGCATCATGCTGTGCTGATGCCTCTGTGTTTTGCAGTACAGTTATCGGTACAGATTTTTAAGGACTAAATTGTCAAAATAGTTCAGTAGTTGTGTGAAATCTAATCATTTTGTACAGATTACAGTACCTCTGTATTTGAAATGGATTTTTAAATTCCAATTGCTGGAACTGCATCTTTAGTTGTTCCTTGATTGTTTGTAGATGTTACGAATACCTTTGGATCCAGACAGAGTGATAATGGCTTTGAGCATAGAAATGGAATTGCAGCTGGATTCTCAGGAGGGCTTTCTACACTGGGTAATGGCTCACATATTGAAATGTGCTCCTAGAAGAGGTATTATGGGGGCAGTAAAGGGAACCAAGATATGCCTGCAAAGTGGAGATGAGAAACAGGAGCAGGTAGAAAGAATCTAATTTCTCATGGAAGTTCTGGTAAAAATCAAACCCCATTATTTTCATCACTAATTTTAGGCGAGGATGTGCAACTATTGCTGAAGGTACCCATTACCTTTCTTCCAGCGCAATTCCATTTATTAGAATATGTGTCAAAGAAACATGCATAATTGTTCTTCCCAGTGTAAGATGCTGCTTAACATAAGTGTCAGAAGTGTCTAGCCTTTATTGATTCAAATTCTGAGTTCTTTATGTGATATAACCATCCTAAGCAGAAATAGCTAATGTGCTGAAAGGCAGTACATTGCATTTGCAAAAAGAACAGCGTGAAAGGATCTATGCTCCAGTGATGTCTTGTTTTCTTTACTGTTGCTACAGAGTTGAAAGCCCATCTGTCCTCCTTATTATGTTAAATTCATTCAGGAGTCACTTAACTGAAGTATCCTTAACCTAGTGCTTCTGCAAACTAGTACATCTACATAGAGAATAGTTATTAAAATAAACATCTCAGTATCAGCATCCTAATGCAGTACCATTGTGAGTAATCAATGAGGTCTCTGGCAATCATGGGAATTATACAATATAATTGAGTTATTTATAATAAAATTGCCAAAGAGTTGCTGACTTTCCTGGTTAAATCTTTTTTTCTTTTTTTTTTCTTTTTTCCTACAGCCTGCTGATCTTGCTCTGAATTTTTAACACACCACGTTTTCTTCTTCGTCCTAATGTAAGAAATCTATTAAGCTAAGCTCTGGTTTATAAAAGAAGAAAATTATGACAGAGTCGCATTACAGAATCATGTTGCATTCCTTAAGCTTTAAAACCATCACTCCAGGTAAAAATTTTATGCTATCCTCCAAAATGAAATAGAAGGTGAAAATATATGAGAATTTTTTCTGTGTTGCTTCCACCTCATACTAACAGCCTATATTTTGCCCCTTTTGCCTTAGTCTCTCAGTCAGCCATACAGTAAAGTGGGTTTGAATCCCCTGCACACCCATTACAGAGAACATGTAAGAATCAGGGTAACGCTGAAGCCTCAGCTCTGAGAAGACAAATATGGGAATAAGAAGCTTCCAGCAGACACAATAAAGGCATACAAATGGCTTTGCTTTGCAACCGTACGCACCCCTCCCCATTTGTCCCTGTTTCTCACACAGGGAAGGCCTGGTAGAAAGCTGTTGGTGGCTACTCCTCACCTGCCTCAGTGCCAAGACTTCCAGCTTAGCTTAAACTGATGATGAAGATGAATTTAACCTTGCAGATTTAACATGAAAACGAATGAAAGATCACCCATGTTAGGCAGTTTCGGAAATGAGGGCAGTGGTCTCTAGCAGGTGAGTGCTGATAATAATCTGGAGGTAGTAAAGTTATTAAACACATCCAAAACAGTGTGTTTGCCCACTCTCTAACTGAAAAGGGAAGGGATATGCATGCAGCTGTGATTTTGCTCTCTAGACTGTCTGATAACATAGAACATGGATGTACTGGATATCTTTAAATTTATTACAAATATTTTCCTCTCTCTATAAGATGCTGCAGCAATTATTTGGACCCTTGGAGTTAGACTGTCGTTAGAAGTCATTGCCCAGGTCTGAATAAGGACAACTCTGTTGTGAGACCACCTATATCAGTGGGTTTGGATGAGCATCAAAGGGATTGGAGTAGATGCTGGGAGTTTTAATTACGCATCTTTTTTTAAAAGAGACAATATGCTGGTCCCCTTTTTGGTGGGTACAGGATTTGCAATGCTGTGCTCTGTCTCAAGAATGACAGGTTAGAAGCCGTGCAAGTCAACAGCATGAAAATTAAAGGAATCATTTTTAGAGAGCCTATTCTGTGTCAAGAAAAATCTCCAGAGAGCAGCAGTTTAAAGCTTGCTTATTTATCAGGCAGTTGATTTTGTAGGTGAACTGACTCCTAGCTACACTGTAGTTGTGGAGCTTTTGTGTTGACTAACAGCACTGAGCCAAGAAGTCTCAGAAGTCAGGTGGGAAAAGGTTGCTCTCTGCACGCTCAGTAGCCCTTCCAAACAGAGGACTTAGGGATGCCATGCGTCTGTGGAAGGAGGGTGGGAGAAGTAAAACATAACCATGACTGGTATAAAAAAATGCTTAGACCTAGATTCAGGTCTCTAGGCTTGGAGGGTCTTCACCCTGGCCTTAGGGAGAGATGAGGACAAATCACATGAAGACTTGCAGGAGATGCTGTCTTGCACCTTTGGTTATGCATAGCAGTGATGATGGAGGAAAGTTCTTGCCAGCTCTTTCTCCTCTTTTGAAAAGCTGTACTGCTGTGTTTCATTTTACTTAACCATGCAAAAATGGCAGAAGGAGTGAGGCAGGAGAAAAGCATCCACATCAGACACAGCAGAAGGAAATATGGGAGGAGGGTGGAGAGGTGGGTTGGTGTTGTCTGGTTTACGGCCCTTCTGTGCCATCTGAATGGTACAAAAGGCTAAAAACCAGCTTGAGCATCTGTGTTACTGTCTGCACCACTACGATAATGAAAATTCACAAATGCTTAGAGGAATAAACAACATTTCAAGTTTCCTGAGGTTATATAAAAGAAATATTTATTCTATCTGAGAAAGAGTATGCAGAGAAGTATTGCAGTTAAAAAAAGGCATAATGTGTTCACAATGTGAGGGAGCAGAGCAGCACAGTGAGCAACCTTAACCAGGCTGTTTCCAAACTTTTGACTGCCTAACCATGCAGCCTTAATGCTCTGTTACCATATTCGTCATGCACATGGTATTATATAGATATATATAATACTGAATGTCTGGCTAGATATAGATACCTTATTTTTATTGGAATTTTATCCTCAGTCTCCTCTCTGCTTCTCTTTTCACAGTTTTTCTTAAGCAGAATGTGAAACTAATACTTTAAAATTTCAGCTGCACTTTTGAACCTGTGATATTTGAAAGCAATTTTTTCTCATCACAACCTGAAACTGATATGTTGTTACACAGGAAATGTTGCACATCTCAAAACTCTCCACTTATAGAAGATACAGTACATATCCTTTCAAAGATGTGGGATGCATGTGAAAAAAGGTATCGGGATTACTTGGCTCATTGGAAATTATCACTGCAGCTCTTTTCTCCACCTCCTTTTTTTCTTTACACAAATGCCAAAATTGTCTCTTAAAAATGTTTAAAATTCATATTCCTTCATGTAGATCCTGGAGTTTATTTTGAAATGTGAGCTTGTCTGTGAAAGCTATATTATGTATTTTGGTATTTATGCTTACATAAAAATATTAACGTAAAGTAAATCCACGCTCAGGTGCATAATTAAATCTAACACAGCAATTATTAAAGCACTTTAGTGATGCCCAAGACCAAATCCTGTCTGCCCAATGAAAGCAAATGATGTGGGTTCCTCCAACTCTTAGACTCTCAAAGGATCTTAGCAGTGAAGTGGTCTCACAGATTTAGGTACCTAAATTTACCACCTGAGGATAGACAATTTCTCTCTATTTTTTTACAAAGGCATATGATTTTGAGGCCAAAGTGGAGGGACAGAAGATGAAGCACAGTGCTGTAGCCCAGTGAGGATGATGTCTTGAATTTGTGGGTGTTAAGGGAAATTACAAAACAGTCCCCAAAGCAAGGAGAAGCCTTGACTACTCCTTATACAGAAGGGGACATCAGAAGAGAAATGCTGCTTTTTTTGTTACTTCTGAGCAGGATCAGATGCAAGACAGGCTGCACCAGGGAACTTTCTTGTGAAAAACCAAGAATATCTTTAGCCTTTTGGATGCTGAGGAGGTTAAACAAAGGTTTTGTGAGTTGCATTCTTGGATTCAAGTCTCTAAATCTCACAGAAAACCTACCTGGGATATCCAACTGCCTCTGCTGAATCGATTTTATTTCCCAAATTTTTTTCTGGTTACTTATATAGATTTATATTTTTGTATATATATATATACACACACGCATGCATGTTAACCCTGCAACTGCTGCCATGCTATGTATCGGTTTAAATTTTGACACAGGTGAGACCACATTCCTCTCTACCTTCTCTTCACTCCCAGAATTCAGTAAACTCTAGATAGGAAGCATTTGGCATGCAGGAAAAGCTCTAGTGTTGATTCTGTCTTCAACAATCACCCATCCATCTAATCCATCATACTTGACCAGGTCATATGTAAATCTGGCTAGCTCACACAAGAATGCAAAAGAGTTTCTTGCTCCCTTTGGTAAGCACATCAGCCCAATAACCTAAAACAGAAACAGGCTTTACGCTCCTTTACAGAGGAGAATCAATAATCCTAAGGATATGCTGATCATAAATGTATACAACCGCCAGGAAAGTTGTAGGCAGCTGAAGAGAGAAATCCTTCATCTCTTAATCTGGTCAGACCCAAAGATTTGTTTGGTTAGCTGATCATGTTTTCTTTGAGAAGATCTATGTGTTTAACGCAACAGCTCAATATGCAACATTAATTTTAATTAACAGATTGCTTGTGGACCTATAGCTCTATCATATTCTTGCTGTAACCAAGGTTAGGAAATTATCTGAAGTGAATAAATTTGAAGCAAATCAGGCACAGGTAAATAGCCTGTTATTATCCATGAACCATTGTCATTATGGTCACTTCTGAAAAATCCTGTGTTTCCTATGGTTCATTAAATCTGTTTTACTCCCCAAATAAATGAGCTACTTTGAGATGTCATCTGTGAAGACTGAAACAACCCCAAGTAGAAGAATTTATTCCACTAAGAAAGTCAGCAATCAGCAATATGAAAGACCTCCCAGAAAACATCTTATACACAATTCATGGTTTTATTCATTCATAATGTTAAATGTTTTTAGCAACTAACTAGTCACAGGATTTCATCAAGATGTGCATTCATAAACAAAGGGAAGGCATGAGCTTTTCTTTAGCAACTTTGCTCTGATACCTTTACTCTTTCAGGAAAAAAAAACAACCTAACATTCTTAAAAAGGAAATTTTCTATTTCAGCAGGTCTGTCTACCAGATTGTCAGAAAATGTCTTCAAAATGGTCAGCATGAGGCTTCCACCAAGACTGATCAACAACTAAGCAACAAAAAACCCCACGTTGTGGACTCAGAAAAAGGCAAGAAAGGAGCAGAGCAGCTGACAGCGTGCTCCCTTCAGCCAGGGGTTTGTGCTGCCCTTGTCACAAACAGGTTTTTAGAGCAGGCCAGGCTGGTTAATGCGATTGTAGTTCCTGAGCAGGTACTTACATGATGGCATGTTGTATTTGTATCGTGCTATATCATTACAGGAATGCTGTGAAGAGGGGCAGCGGAGAGGAAGGCTGGTCCTGGTGGCTGTACTGTGGTTTGAAGGGGAACGCCCTAGAAAAAAGGGAAGAAGGGAACTCACACCTTCTGTAAGAGCATCCAAGCAAGTCAGACTGCCAGTTTTTCTGGAGGGCAGGACAAGTGGTGGGAGAAAAGGAAAGCAGGGAAATGCCTGAAGGAATGGACCCTGGAGGACTTCTGAAGGGCTTCAGAGGCTACCTGCAGTGGAGGGCAGACCTACACCAAGCCTCAGAAATGACAGAAAGTGACCTTCTTAAAGTCAGAGGAGAGGGCACTGTCTCTCATCTACAGAAACACTGAAAGTTGCTGAATTTGATGAAAGCCTGGAGAAAAGGGCCCATCTTTCTCAAGAGAGATATATGTTTTCCAGCTGTTCATGTGTTTTATTTCTGAATTTTCCCTGCTTAGATGGTTATCTTGTTTTACTGTGTGTGAGATTTTGGGAGGTTTTAACTTATTTTTTTTTTCCCCCCATAATAAATCTTAATTTTAAAGGCTGCAAAACCATTACCTTTGGGTTGACAGGAAGGATTAGTTTTCTATTGCATGCCCCTTCTGTTGTGGGGCTTGCTTGTGAGCAGGTAACCCTACACCACCAGTTGTACCTGTCAGTACTGACAAAACCTACAAAAGTAGAGAATTGCTAAGGAATAATGCTGAAACACTGTAGGAGAGCTGCACAGAGGCAAAGAGAGGTAGGTCTTCCTCCTTCCCTCTCTCCTTGCAGCACTAAAATCTAGGGGCACATCTTGAGTATTTGTGATCCCTTGGACCTCAGTGACACTATCTAGATTCTTGGACCTTTCAAAGGCAAAATCTAGCTGGCCTTGGACATGAACATGCAGCAGAAAAGTGATGATGAGGAAATAAGGAATTGGTTTCTAGAAATCAATGAATGACTGCCCTGAAAGCTGCCTTGGCTTACTTGAGGGTGTAGGGTCAAAAGTTTCACGTTGATGTGTACCTGTATTACAGCCTACATGATGGCCCTTCCCAGCAAAGCATCAACCTGCCCGCTACCCAGCACTGCCTGTGTGGCAGCCTGCGCTCCAAACCAGCCACGGTCAGGAGACGGAACATGTTTTTTTTCCCAATGCAATAGGGTATATGTGGGATACGTACAACATATTAGATTGGTTTCCAGCCACCTGCCTGAATTTGATGGCAGGAAATTTACACAGCTCTTGTTGTAGCCAAGTAACAGATAATAAGAGAAAGGTGCCATTGTTGGAACTATCAGTATCAGATTTTCTAATACAGACCTGTTGTAATGAGATCATACACATTGCTCAAGCTGCAATCAGAACTTCCACTGAAGGAATGAGCCTGGATAATAATAAAAGCAGAAAGCATTTTAAGTAAATAGAATTTCCCAGATACTGCATAATGTTGTTTGTTATTGCTATCTTTTATGAGCCTTGAGAAATATATTGTGTAAGAATGATTTCCTTCAATATAAGCTGTTATCATGGAGGTCTCCTATGTCAATTCTTATTTAAAATATATTTCCTTTCAGTCTCGATATTATGAAAGCATAAATTAATGCGACCTCTTTGCTTCCATTCCATGCTCTTATAAAGCCTTGCTGTAGCTCTCCAAAGAACAGTTACTTGCTGCTTTGTACAAACGTAGCCTAAAACACTCCAAATAATAAGATCCATTTTGGCAGTAAAAATTCATTTTATGCACAGCTTTCGCAGCCCCTGAAAAGCCAAGGTCTTTCAGTGAACATTGCACAGAGCATTTTTTTCTGAGCTCAAGTGAGAGTGAAGAAGCATGTAGATGATCTCCCCTTCCGCTCTCCTAATGGAAAACCTCCATGAGCCCAAACAAGTGCTGCTTCTTTTGAAGAGCTTGTGGGAGCACAAGCAGGGAGCCCGACAGCGCTAACAGCCAGTGCAACAACGACGCCCCGGCGAATGTAGAAGGGCGGGCAGACTATTTCCATGAGCTATAGCACATTATCTCCCTCTTGCCCAAAGCTTGCCATAGGCAAAAAGACAAAGCCAAAACAAACTCCTGTGGAGAAATGCACATTCCTGATTATCATTTCCCTATTAAGACCATTTTCCTGTTTTGTACAGTTTGCTTTTTATTTTGATATGTATTTATTATTGCTGGCAGCGTATAACAAATGCCATTTCATTGTTTCATCCACATCAATTTCTGACCACTGGATCTTATTATATTATTTTCTACTAGTGTAAAAGAGCTGTATGCTTTCAAAATTTCTTCCTTAGGTAGGTAAAAATCTTGTTTACAGGCAAAAAGGAAACATACCTTATACATAAAGTCAAAATTTTTCATTACTATAATTGAAATCCTTACAGTCTAATCCAAGAATCGTTATTAGTCCAGATGTAATTATTGTGGAAAGAGAAAGAATACATCTATGCAGAAAATGTTTCAGTAAAAATCATAGTAATACAGTTAAATTTTTACACACACACACTTAGTTTCTACCCCTTTTCCTGCTGTGATGCTCACCCTTCTGGTGTTCCTCTTATTCCTACCGTCAGGAGTTTCATTCTGGTGTTGGTGCTAACAGCGAGTTGTCACCCCCTGGAGTCCTTTGCCAGGAAAAATGTAATGTTCATGTTGATGTTTTCCTCTTTCTCTCTCTTGACATCACTTTTATATGTCTGCTAACATGCTTTTACACCTAACTTGTATTTCATTGATCTGCACCTTCATGTTATAGCCAATTTTTTATGGTGGAGTTACAGATGTTAGAAACTATTTCTTTGTTCCATTCGTTATCCTAAAAACCAGCTTTGTCCAGCTCTAGGTCTGCATTTCTTTAACTGGTCATTGGTGCGTTATTTATAGCTGTGGGGTCTCCAGTGCTGAGCCTGTACCCCATATCTTATGATCCCAAGCCTGTACCCCTCCACACTGCACCCTGTGTCTCTTATCCTGCCTGGGCTGTATTCATCTGTACGGGTAAAACGATGGTGGTACCCCACAAAGATAAGCAAAAGTGAAGCAAATCAGCCATAAAGTCCTAAAGAGTTAGAGAAACTGCTGTCGCAACCAAACGGACTAAAACAAGGCTGCAGGCAGGTCAAGGAAAGATCAGTCAGGGCAAATCCTGAGACCTTGCAAATTCAGTGCAGAGCTTATGGCATGCTACTAGCTGTGGTAACACTGTATTACAGATCAGCACAATCACAGTAGGTTCTGGTATAATATCTTTTCACCTTTCTTAGAGACATGCAACAGACTTATCTTCTTTAGGCTTTTACTGTAAAACACAAACTTCAAACCCCCCCCAGTTAATTCTGTAGTACTTTTAAGTACCTCACTGTCTTTTGTGATCTTCAGTAAAATGTTTATATGACAGTGGCAACAAAATAGTTCTATCATGTAATGTGTATACGTTACTGGAATTGGTCATAAAGGAGGTGTTATATTTTCTGGCTGTTACCTGTCCAGACACTACTTCATGCCTGTTTAGCCTCCAGCATTTTTAATTCTAAAATCTAACATGGCTCAAAGCAAAACTAGAAGGTGCAATATAGAGAGAAAAAGAAAAAGGTGGTAGGTGCAGAACCTTGTATAAGCAAAGGCAACCATTGTTGGGACTGTTCTGTATGCTTTATTTTAAAAAGCATCACATATCCAGATGTTATCATTGGATTATCCAGCACATGTTGACCAACATTAGCTTTAATGCAATATCATAGCCTTATTTCCTAAGGAATGGCATTTGACATCATGATATCTATATGAATATTTTATTTTGGTCTGTTTCCCCTTCCTTTCAAAACAGTTTTTGTATGATTTCCTGCATTTTGTCTAATTCAACACAGGGGTAAGTCATCTCAGAAAATACTTATTTCTTACTGAGGGAATCATGAGTTTCAAGCAGTATCAGATACAAGAAAATCCCAGATACAAGAGAATCCAGACACAAGTCTGCATCTCACTGGTCTTCACCGGGCTGCTGCTCATGGAATGGCTTGTTCCAGTGGCCAGTTAACTGCTTGCTGGGCAGAGTGTTCAGCGGTAGCCATTGCAACAATTCTTGTCCAGGTGGAAAAAAAAAATCTACATAAATGAGAATAAATAAGGATAAGATAAGGGGGGGTTAAAACTCTTATAAGTTTCTAGCTTCAGCTTTCTTGCTACAGCATTCCCAGTGCAGGACCATTATTTTTTCACTGACTCCCTATGCATCAACCCAGGAGGTGTGGAAGAGGTGTTGCACTGTATATATAACAGCTGGGGATAGAACAGCTGGAATGGTCCCATGCTACAAGTCTGCTCTAGTCACTGTGTCACACAAAAAATATAACATGGATGAGGGGAAAGTAAGAGGCAATGTAGTGCTTCTAAATCACCTACATCAATGCTACATCCAGTCTGGTGTCCATAGCAGGAGATTTCTGCTAATTTTCCATTTTTTGCTGCCATTAGCACATAGAACAGTTATGGAGATTGTTGCAAACCACAAAACCATGAATATGAATGGAAATGGTTTCTGATAGAAGCCAGGATGCTGTTGGTCTTCTTGGCCACCTGAGCACACTGCTGGCTCATATTCAGCTGGCTGTCAGGCAGATTTCCAGCCACTCTTCCCCAAGCTTGTAGTGCTGTGTGGGGTTGTTGTGCAGGACCTGCCTTTCATGAACACATGTTGACTGGGCCTGATTGCCTGATTGTCCTGTATGTGCTGTGTGATGACATTCAAGATGATCTGCTCCATAACCTTACCCAGTATGGAGGACATACTGACAGGTCTGTAGTTCCCTTGATGATCTTTTGGACCCTTCTTGTGGATGGGCATCACGTTGGCTAACCTCCAGTTAAGTTAAGATGGTCTGCCTCTTCTTCCAAAGGTCATAATCTCTCCTTTTTTTCCTGAGTTCCAGACAAACCTCTCTGTTCAGCCAGGCCAGTCTTCTTCCCCACTGGCTCGTCTTTTGGCACATGGGGACGGACTGCTCCTGCACCTTTAAGATTTCGTTCTTGAAGAATGTCCAGTCTTCTTGGACTCCTTTGCCCTTCAGGACTGCCTCCAAAAGGCCTCTGTCAACCAGGCTCCTCAACAGGACAAAGTTTGTCCTCCAGAACTCCAAGGTAGCAATTCTGCTTACCCTCTTCCTTCTCCAAGGATTGAAAACTCCATCACTTCATGATCCCTATGCCTAAGATGACCTCCAACTGTCACATCATGCACAAGTCCTCTGCAAACAACAAGGCCAGCAGGCACCTTCCCTAGCTGGCTCACTCACCAACTGTGTCAGGACATTATCTTCCACAGACTCCAGGAACCTCCTAGACTGTTTCCTCTCTGCTGTAGTGTACTTCCAGCAGACATCTTGTAAGTTGAAGTCCCCCAAGAGAACAAGGGCTAGTGATTGTGAGACTTCTCCCAGCTACTGATAGAATATTTCATCTGCCTCTTCATCCTGGTTGGGTGGTCTATAACAGACTCCCACCGTGATATCTGCCTTGTTGGCCTTCCCCCTCATTCTTACTCATAAATGCTCAACCACAGAGTGTTTGTGGTCCCTTTGTTTGTGATCTCAAAAATGGAGATTTCTATCATTTAATGATCAGGTCAGAACACAAAGGACTAGTGCTGAAAATGCTAGCATTACCATGAATCCAGTCAACAGTGGAAATATCTTTAGGCCTTTGCTGTTGTTATCAAAAGTATGACATTTTTGCAAAGTCCATTAGTACAGACAAGTCTTGTAAGAGATAGCAGTTGTGAAAAAAATCTATCTTAAATTCATATCTAGGAAAGACAGTGTACAGGCATGAAGTAGCTGGTGGATTCATTGGTTCTAAGTATCTCTTCTATTTGCTTGGAGTTTTTTTTCTTCCACCTAAATTCTCCTAACTTTGTAAATTATAGAATTTCATAGAAAAATATTTCTTTTCTCTGTGGCAAATGGACAGATATCTTACTATCAAATACTGTACTGCTGAACTGATTTGAGGGAGAAATATTAGTTCTTATTCTGTTGCTACTCTTTTATTTCAGTAAGACCTAGCTATCTTTCTGGAAAGGGAGGACAATACTACAAGATGCTGTCTACATATACAGTGAGCAGCAGCTTCCGTTCTGATAAATTTATGATTATCTACTCCATTTATCTCAATGAGATGCGAACTTGTAAGTTTGCATGGTCCATTAGGGCCTCAAGTGAGCAAGACATTTAAGCATGTGCTTAAATCCATCCATATTCAGAAAACCAATTAAGCACATGCTTAATTTTAATGATGGATGCTGTACTGAGACCTGTAAAGCTAAACTGTCATTAAACTTGGACAATATCCCCTTTCTTTTTTCCTTAAACAAAAAACAAAACAAAACAAAACAAAAACCAACCCAAACCAAAAAACAACAAAGAAGTTACATGCAAGAGCTCATGTTAGTGCAAAACAAGGCCTTTCAATTTCCATGTGCAAATATCAGGAACTAAAATAGTGAGGATTAGTTGTAATAACATTAGACTATCCAGTAAACTAATATGCAGGGAGCCAGAAGGGTTAATTCACAAAGGCTAACTTTTGCCTAGTGAGAGGTCAATTCAGAGAGGCAAACCAAGGCTTCTGCCTTTTCACGGACTATAGAGGCAGCCTAAGGAGATTAATAGGACTAGTGTCAAGCTAGCAGTCCTTCAACACTTGTGTAACCAGACCTAGATTTCAACAGTCTCCCAGAGCAGACAGTATAAAAGTATAAAGTAAATTAGCTAATGTTACCTTTCTTATCCTGACTTCTGTGCATTTTCATCTGCAGCTTTAATCGTTCCATTAACAGTGCCATAGATGCCTTTGTTTTCTAAGCATTGCTATCATAAGACCAACCAAAGCTATAAAGTTATTTCACACTGATATACGTATGATGCCTATTGATGTCAAAATTAAAGGCTTCTGAAGAAACAGTGCTGCAACCTTATTATTAGTTCACTAATTGCTCATGCAGTTTGGACTGGGTATGACATTTCATCATATATTCCATTTCACCCTCTTTACTGCACGATGCAGGGCAGCTAAGTACTTTGAAAGCTTTAAGAAGGTCTTTCTCTTTATGAGGGCAAAGGCGATGTGTAGGCATTCCTTAATAATGTAGGTCTGAATTAGCGTAAAAAAGTTAGAAATGAAGCAGTAGCATATTAAAAAGGAGGTTTAGACAGAGATGATTTTAGCAAAGCTATAGCTGGTATTTGAAAATACTGGAAAGTACCCAACAATACCACAGAATTTAAACAAGGAGACAAATACCACAGCTTAACCTTGCAGGTAATGGGAATAGCGAGCAGAGACTGCCCCATCCCTGAAGGACTAATTTTGACCTATATTAACTGCCTAATCTAGAGAGTTTGGTTTAACACCATTAGAAAAAGAAGAGCACACATTTAGCAAGTGAACAGACATAAAAATACCTCAAAGCTCATGCTCAGTTTGTACTAGTCAATATGGCTGTTAGAGCAACATTGGCCTGGGGCACATGACAAGTGGTAGAACAAGAAGATAAAGAGGCCAGCAATATATTTACAGATACTAAAATTATACTTCTGGAAAGAATTATGTGTTCCCTTCATAAATGTACACATTGGCAAAAAAGTAACGATTTCTTTTAAAGCAGTGAATTGATGGGCTGTTTTTTTTCAGGAGACAACTATAATAAAAAGGACTTTTTTTAGTAGCATTTGTGCCTGAAATTCGGTAGCATGCAGGTGTACAATTATTAGAGATAGGAGGAAGACACATCCTTTCCTTTTCCCTCCTACTGTTTCTTTGTTAACTTTCTATTCTGTACTCGGGTTCCCTCTCCTTTTCCCAACTGCCAAGTAAATTGATCCAGACCTACATGTATACTTGACTGTCCTGACAAGTGTTGTATGTCCCTGGCAGCAGAAGCTTGTGCTGGCAGCCATCGAGAGCCCAGGTACGTGCGCACTGTGGTGTACAATTCCCCCCAGGGGAACTGGGAGAGGTCTCACCATTCCCTTTTTTGCAGTGTGCAAGATTTTGCAGAGTTGACAATGTAGTAATTATTCCCAGGAAAATGGGAGAGATCTCACATTTCCCTTTGCGAGAAATAGTTAAATATCTGCTGGGTCACAGAGAGAAAGCAAGTGTGCTGCAGAATTGAACTCAAGATGCACTGGGCCAGAAAAGAAAGAGAAGGTCCCTCACTTCCAAGGATGTTTCTCCAATGCTGCCTTATTCCGAAGTATATAAAATACTGAAATAGTTCTGGGAGCAACTTTCACTTTCTTGTCTGTTGGGTGACTGCCCAGGCAACAAGGCTGTTGTGTGAAAAGTGGGCCCTCCTCCTTCGGCCATATTTTAAAAGAAAACAACTGTTGCCTCTGTATCTTCTACATGTCCTCCAAAAACTCAACAGATCAGCCCTCATTTGGAGGAAGGTTTTGTTTCTAGGTCCCAGCTGACATGAGCTTTGTTATGAGCAATTGAGAAATGGGGCAGTTTGTCATATACCTCTAGAGACACAAGAAAGTTGCGCGTAGTGTTTGGGCCACTCCAAAATTAGGATACTAATCAGTGGGGGTGTTCCAGGGTTGCAGCCGTGGTTTTGGATGTGGCTTTGGATCCTGTCCCTGAGCCTGCAGGTAGGCAGGAGTTGTGCGACAGAGCTCTCCTCAGCTTTTCTCACTGCAGGAACCTTCAGCCTTTGCCACAGAATCTCAGCTTTCTTCTTTTCATCTTTTATATGTGTCTGAAAGTGTCCTAAAAACATATGCCTTCAATCTCCTTTGAGTCATCAAAGAGCCTAAAACAACACTCCTGAGAGTCTGGGTACAGAATTGATGCTGTGCCACCATGAAATTTGACATTTTGCTAAGATACCACATGAGTAAGTGTTTTACTGCAGATTTAATTATTTTGCTGCTATGAGAAGCCTACATGTATTTTAAATTTTTAGGACCTGTTCCTTAGTGAGACTGGATATAGTGGCATCTTGCTCTTCATTCTTCCTCACAAAACATTGGTTGCGGTGGGGGTAGGAGAACCAAAGCTATATCACTTAGTCTAGAAAAAAGGGTGAGAGCAGAGAAAGAAGAAATGGGTTTCTACTAACCATATTTGCCTGTTGGTGAGAGAGATGATAGCATAAAATAGGGTGATGAAATTCTTTGTATAAGGATACAAAACCTGACAAGCAGAGGAGAAAATACTCCTTACCATCTGCTATGACTGCAGGAAAGTGAGAACAAAGGAAAATCCTGTATAACCTTTCCCATTACTCTGTATGCCCATACCCATACAACACTTGGATTCTATTACAGCTCTTTCTTCACTGCACGCAGGCTTTGTTCCTTTGATCTTGGTGGACTTCTGTTGTTTGGATGAATTTTTCCTTGGGTGATAAAAAGTCCATGTGTTTCTGAGAGTAAGATTTTATGCATGTCACTTGAGAACAGGTGCTAAATAACGTTTACAACCTGAGAAGGGAAGTTTCATCCTGACAAAGGCATCAGTTGGAAAAATTACCTTAAAGATACACCCAGGAACATGTAGGGGCTAGATCTGCAGCCAGTTGAAAAGTGCGTAAGTGACGTGGACTGCTATTAAGCTGCACTGATGTTCACCACCTGTGGATTTGGTCCAAGGTCAAGATAGAAGAATCAGGGCAATAATTAGATATTCTGTTTTGCAATTAGAAACCACAGATGAAGTAATGAAAAGCTTTCCAGAACATCACTTACTATATTATTGGGTAGGATGTTTTTTTTAATTGGTTCTTAAAATTAATTCTGCTTAAGTGACTAACTAGACAGTCACTCTTCAGCTTGGGAAGTGCAAACAGGCTGGGGTAACCAAAACAAACAGGACTGAATTGATTTTCATATAAATAGGAGAGTTCATTCTAGAGAGAAAAGGTTAATTTGCTTTTCAGTGAGTTTATGAAGGGAGTGCTCGTGGCTAGGGTGATAATTTATAGCTAAATCATATGTTTAAAGGCAGAAGTGATTACAGAAAAGCTAGGGACAGCATTTGCAGTATTATGCAACAGAACTGTCAACAATATTCTTTATACTTTCTTCTTCGCTCAAGCACAAGGATTTGAGAAACAAGCTGGCATGATAGCACTGTCAGCTGTGGTCTTATTTTGTCTCCACACAGCAGATAACTTAGCAAATGCAGAACCAGAGACAGCGTTGTCCCACCTACCTTAAGCACTGCTCGTTCTGATAGTCTGAGAGTACTCCTTAAATACACATGGCTTTTGGTGGGCTTGGCTTCCCTGCAGGAGTACTGTCTGCAGGTACTGAATTTTCACTTGGTTATCATGCTAATTCTTGAGATTTGTGACTTTAAAGAGATGCAAGCAAAGCAATTTATGCCTGAGATGATGACTTGACATAGATAAAATCATCGTGAATATGGGTTGGTTTATATTTCTTCTTTTATCTCTTATTTGAGCCAAGAACAAACTGTGATAGTTGGGCAACTGAGTATGATGGGCTAACTTGTTTGTTTGATATGTCTAGGTTTAGTAGCTGAAATTTTGGCTAGTGACCTGCAAGGTTAAGTAGCAATAACAGTGGTAACTGTGCTACTGAGTTAAGAAGTGCTGTGATAAATGTGAGTTGATGCAAGTGACCTAGAAGGAGATATTAATATAATAAGGAAATGTTTGTAATGGCATTGAACTGATGTGGGTGAGGAGCAGTGACAGCAGCTTGCCCGCCCTACCTTTAATGCTATATTAAAGGCTTAAACAAATATGCAAACCTAGACAAGCCTAACAAACGAGCAAGGTTTGCCCTTTGGAATTTTTGAAATAAAAAATGCTAACTGATCACCTTTAGAACTGTGACTTTTGCTATACCTGACACAGTTTGGATGGTGGTGGAGTAAGAAGTCCAAAAGGCCACACTTTAAAATTTTTGTGTGAGTGTCTGAACTTGCAGATTTCTAAGGGTATATCCCCAAGAAAACAAGAGGTTCACTCAAAATGTATCATGTAGCAGTAATTGAAATAATTAACCAAGCAATAATATTAACACTTGCTTTCTTATTCCACCAAATTCTCTTAAAAAAAACTCAAAACTCCAATTTGTCTTTTAAAGTTAGATGGAAACTTTCTTCACTGTGAAAAGTGTTATGGTCACAAAGTCAGCAGTAGTGTACGTCAATTGATATTAATGATATTATTTCAAGGCCAAATGAGCCTATTTGAATTTAAAGTAACTGTTCAGGCTCTACGTGGGTTTTATTGTTTCATATTGTATTAGCTGTCACTTTAATCAGAAACACATTCAATGTTCATTTGTTTCAATGTA
The DNA here is from genome assembly GCA_013400195.1 of Aramus guarauna. Classification (NCBI taxonomy): domain Eukaryota; kingdom Metazoa; phylum Chordata; class Aves; order Gruiformes; family Aramidae; genus Aramus; species Aramus guarauna. The sequence goes on along the minus strand of VXBL01007953.1, from coordinate 26,779 downwards.
CTGCTGTTTTCCCTTTGTCCGTAGTTGCCCAAGGATTTAGATAAATAACTGCAGTCGTCAATGAAAGTTACCCATGCACTATGAGGCCGCAGTCCTACAAACATGAGCTGTCCCATTAAACTGAACGAGCCTTTTTACATGCAGGAAGTTTCTCAGGCAGAGAGGTGCTGGAAAGATCAAGCCCTAATACATCACATTCATTCAGAGGAGAGCATATACCTACATTGTCTAGTTCATCCAAAAGGGAAGTGATGTGCAAGGCACCTATGTCATCATTGGGTTTTATTTTGTTGGTTGTCATCAGAAGGGGGTTTTTGCAAGACAGAAGTGGATCCATAGAATAGGAACGGGCAACACTGAACATCTCAGTCTTAATGCAGATGATGGCATGTAGGAAGAGCAATAGGCAGTACACAAAGACACGCTGGGTTTGTCCAGCTCAAGTAGGATATGATAGGCATTTAATCAGAAGAGAAACCAAGGAAGATCGATAACACATATTGGAACATCAGGTTTCACTCACAGCTCGTAGCTGAATCAAATTGCCAGCAACTTGCATGATTGATACATCACGTTGTCCAAAAAATGAGAGACCCTGGTATCTCTTTTGTTCCTGCCAAATTATCACTATTTTCACTGTGAAGGAGATGGTAAAACTCTATGCCTGATGTAACAGAAGAATTTGAAATAGCTTGTAGCTAAAAAGAAAACCAACAACCTCTTTTTAGCATTGTGACAGGACCGAAATATGTTTGAGGAAATGGAAACAGTTGAGCCAGCACACACCATTGCAGAAGCAGGTTTTCAAAGGATATTTTTGCATTTGTTATTAGCTTAGTTTTAGTGTAGCGATGCCCACGAGCTTCAGTCATGGACCAGGATAACACAGAACAACAACAAAAAGCCTGCTTCCAAGTAGTTTGAAATTGCACCAGATAACCCTCTTTCTGTGCAGAACAACAGATCTGCAGAAAAGGAGCGTCTGTTTCCAATACTGAGAGCAAATTCTTAAGGAAAAGGAACTGGTGGCATGCCTGCAGGGGTTTTTTACAAAACCTGATAGTAAAAACTAACTGGCTTTTAAGTAGTCGGTGCTATGTCCCAAAAGGACCTTCACTTTTCTTCATTCTAATAGCCAAGTTTTGCAGTTTGAGGCTGAACCTTGCAAAATATCACAGTTCATCTCCAGGATAATGTCTGAACATCACAAAGGTGGAGAAGGCAACTAAACTGTTCTCTATCCAAATCAGCTCTTGACACCTCTGAGGAGGAAAGGCATGTATCAAGAGATGATCTGAGGCTGACTTATACAGGGATGACTCAGACTAGAAATATTTTAGGCTCATCTTCTAGTACAGAAAGGTTCCTAACACTCCCGAAAGCAAAAAAGAGAGCACTCCTGAACATTATAAACATTCTTGGCTGACATGTACAAAAGTGCATACAGGTATTTTCACAGGCTACAAAATAAGAGTTCAAATTGACCAAGAAATAGATAAAACCTGTAATCTTCAGGATGCTATCTACAGTAAAGATTATGTATTGCAGATCACAAACTATGTTAAAAAAAGTATCTTCTTTGCTATGGGAAAAGAATGGTTGCACCTTCCACATTTCCAAGCTCACATGTGGGCATGATAAAATCTTAACAACATGCCATTAAATATGCCTTTACAACATCCCTCCTGCCTCAGCTAGATATATCTGTGAATTCTCCCTTTGCACTGGAGATTAAATAAACTCCCTGGACAGCTGAGAAGAATTAAAGTATGACCTGATAGTTTCTCTGCTTGACAATGATATTGTCTGTCAATTTGTGCTGTATCCAAGATACTGTTCTCTGATCCATGCTCAGAAAACAGATATTGATGGGTTTAGCTGATTAGCATCTGTATACCATTTGGCATTTCAGTCTCAAAACATACTTTACAAAATGTTGCAGCAGGTGGTTTCTGGACTGTGCACAGCGATGCTCAATGCAAATGTTTCTCTGCATCACCTAGCTAATGCCTTGAAACTTTTTTCAGTCTCAAACAAACAGCAGTGCTGTTGAGTTTGACCAGTGGAGTCCAATCTTTTGACTGAGGCACAGCTTGCACACTATGTGAAGGTATGGGAAGGTTGTCTGACCATTCCCATCCTCTATTATAGGACAGGACATTCAGCTGATAGCTGGTCAAAATGCAGGTAGTCCTACACCCCAAATGCCTCCGGTAATTTTGGGTAAGCCACCTGGACAGATAGCACCACAGGGAAGGAATTCACTGTCACATGCTATAAAGGATACAGGCGTTCCTTAAACACGGCCACACTCACACCTGTCACACAACTGGAATGCCCAAATTTTAGTCAAGCAGCAGATGCATGTCGGGTTATGTGGGAAGGGAGAGGCTGTGAGGGTGCCTCAGGAAAAGGGCAGGGAAGAGCAGGACACAGGGTTACTCATGTGGGCTGCAGCCTGCTCCCTGCCCCGAGATACCTTTAAGAAAATGTCTGCTTGATTGTTGTTTATTTAATAAAACAGTACTTCAGACCTTTCATTTATTTAAGCGTTCCATCAAAATTGCCTGGAATTCCTTTAAACACACAGTATTCTGGCAGTACGCAGAAAGAGCAAGTAACTGTGATACATCTCACAAGAACCATCACTTGTGTTCAAGGCTTGTGTGGAGAGAGGGTGGATGCAAACCTGGGGAAACCAAGCAGCTTCCAGGAAAAGATCACTGTTTACTTGACCTTAACATCCATTACCTTTCTTATTGTAAACAGATGGCCCAATCCCAAAAATGAGGAAGTGCAGCAGTTTTCAGAATTAGGAATAGAATCTCTGTGCAAAAAAGTAAAATTCATTCTTCCTGTGAAAAGCTGTGGAGAAGAAAACCAGTGAGACCATCCTCAGAGATTTTTCCCTCCTAATCCAGTCCATGGAAAATGGACAGAAATTTTGGGAAACAGCGCTCAGTCAACAGCAGCAGTTCAAGTCCCTCCTACCCCCTGGATATAGCAGAGCCAAAGCTGCGAGTCACCCACTGACACGTGTCTCCAGACTGGCTCTGTGGGAGCTGAGCACCATCAGGCCAGGGATGGATGGCACCCTCATGAGCTGCCAGGGTCCTGCCCTGACCGCAGGGCACCTGGGGAGATATTCGGGCACCTCTGAGCCCCCCACACCCTGCCACTGCTCCGTTCCCGGCCTCCAGAGAGACTCAGGCCAAAGGGTGAGAGAGGAGACAGCTGTGAGGTTTTGGCTCCTGCTTGATGTCAGTTTATGGCCAAGTTGTCCTGTTCCAGCTTCAGGTCAGAGAGCACGAGCCTGCCATGCCATGCAGATGGAATCTCTGCGGAAAGCACTGAAAAGAGGGTAAATTAGCCAGAAAGTGTGTGGTGGAGTAACAAGAATGATGAAGTACAATCATGGTTGCGTAAGAATACTATATGTTCTAGTAGGTATAACAATGAATTAAGGTTGCTATGAAAATACATAAATTATTTTTCTTTTCTTTTTCTTTTTCTTTTTCTTTTTCTTTTTCTTTTTCTTTTTCTTTTTCTTTTTCTTTTTCTTTTTCTTTTTCTTTTTCTTTTTCTTTTTCTTTTTCTTTTTCTTTTTCTTTTTCTTTTTCTTTTTCTTTTTCTTTTTCTCTTTTTATTTTTATTTTTTATTTTCCTTTTTTATTTTTCCTTTTCCTTTTCCCTTTTTCACTAACTTCTGCTAGCTTGGGAACCATTCCTGTCCACACTTCCAAATTGCATAAAGTGATTTATGGACCACTGGAAATGATTTTAGGTATTCAGGCCCATGTTGCAACAAACTTCAAGCTGATGACTGAACTATAACTTTGGAATCCAATTTAAATTGGCCATTTTAGCACAAAGCTACACACATTGTTTTTATTGCAAATTGATAGAGGAGACAGTCTCTGTTGTAAAACAAATTGTATTTTGTTTATCTAGCATTTAAATGTCCAGTGCTAAAGCAAAAGAAAACAAAAAAAAGAGATGAAATAATGAATAAGAGAAATTCCAACTCAGTTTGACACTTTCCTCCAGCATGGTGATTTTCAACTTTTTTTTTCTCCATTTTCAGACACCTCCTAGCCTTTCGTTGCAAACTGCTCCCATTTGAATTCATCTTTCTTAGATATGGCTGATTAAAACTGGAGATAGTATTGCAGATGAGGTCTCAGCAGTACCTTGTAAAATGGCATGAACTCTCTCTCATCTCTACTGAAAATACCCTGTCAGAGGCATTTTGGATTACCATTGCCTTTTCACAGGACTGGTGGCTCTCAGTTGTCTCATGCCCAATACACCCAGATCCTTCTCAGCGTCAGTCATCCCTAGCTAATGAGCTCCCAGTATAAAGCAAAAAAGTGATAATAGTCCCCAAGCCCAAGCCCATTTACACTCTGTACTATAAAATTTAATTCTACTACTATTACTTTTTCCCTTGAGGTCATCCAGTTGCCCTACCATGACAGCCTCATGCTCTTTACACTGGTGCCTCCTCACAGTGTCATCAGTAAATTTCATTTGTGCCCTTTGTGTTACATTGCATCATTTTCATGTCAACATCATTAAAATAATTTTTAAGTAAAAACAGTCATGTTCTCTATTGCGTTGCTCTGAAAACACCCATGAAGCTAAAGTGAGCCCAGTCTTTGAACAAGGGCAGAGATGTACAGCTAGAAAAGCACTTAGCCAAGTACAGACGTCCCTATCAGGGCCGCCCCAGGCCATTACAGCTCCATCCCCATAAAAGGGCCCCCCGTAAAGCTCCTTTGGAGGCACACTCCACAAAGGTTACACACCATGGAGCCCACCCTATGGACATGCCAGGCAGGAGCCAAAGCGTTCAGGAGAGCAGCCATGGGGCATGGCTGTGTGCCGTTGGGGCAAGCACGGGCCTCCCCAGCGCGGGGGCCATGACGCACCCTCGCGTGCAGCAGCCAGCGGGGCACCGTCACCACTGCCGGGGACCCCGGGCAGCATTGGTCCCACCAGGCTGCCAAGAGCAGGGCCACCCCACAGCAGCCACGGAGCGTATGGGAGCAATAAGAGAAAGAAATAGAGGCAGGGCGTAGGCCCTCCAGGTGCTGAATACAACGGACGTCTCAAAATTTCGTTTTGATAATCTTCAACTCGTCTTGCCACTGGCTTTAAATGCTCGTGTGCAGATGTCACATCTTTGTCCTCCAGCTCTCTCCCTGGCCATGTAATACACACACTTTTATTTGAAGGAAGCCCAAGTAAGTGAAACTCTATGGCCTTGACTTTTATCCTCAGCACCCCATGCAGGTTTTCTGAAAAGAACTGTTATAAAGACTTTTCAAAGAAATTGGGGTCACCTGCTGCAGTGAACTGAACATAATTGGGAAGTACTGCAGATATCCTCTGTTTGGAAATGCATTGCGTGTGGATGATGGCTAGTTCGGTTTTGTATGAGTTTCTGGCTTCGCATGCTATTTTTAAGAACTGTAAATGGAGCAGGTCCTGCCCCCCCGCTCTCTCCCCTGCTCCTTCCACTCTCTCCTCCTACTCACTGATTTCTCATCTTAAATTAAATTGGGTACAAATACTGTAACAAATAATTTTCTCTCTGCACTATAAGAAGATAGGCATAGACAAAAGTTCAGGCACATACAGCATGTAGCATCTTTACAAGATAAGATCAGCAGTGTGGCTTTCTGTCACAGGGTTTGCCATTAAAAATTGTAATCATCAGCTTAGCATGTTTATCATCCTTTAAGAGGGATACTCTTACCACTGCTTATGGAAAGAGATGGCTGTGATAAAAGATCGCCTTTATGTTTATCAGAACCTTTTAATTGCCCACAGCATGCGGCCCTTGAGGATCTAAACTGTGGCTCTTAGAAGCATTTGCATTAAGAAAGGTGTTGCTGCCATTTGAAAAGATGTTCTCAGAGCCCTGTGTTAAAATGGATGCATCTCCTTCAGCCCAAATTTAAAAGTGGAACAAAGAGGTTGCTGGCTTCTCCAGCTTCCTTTGCCTGCGCAGGAGAGAGGAGCTAGAAAGCAAATATTCCTTCCCTGCTGGCTGTTGCTGGTTTCTGCTGTTGCACTACTGGGGTGAGTAGCGCAGCCCTGGCTGCTGCATTTGTTTTGCCTGGATCAGGAGACGGGTAACAGCAAACGCAGACTGCCCTCCTGCCTCCCCCAGCCTTTCGCGACTGCCGGCCCCAGAACTGTCTGCAGAAGCTGACAGTTACAACTTGCTGATTCAGCCCAAGTTCAAGCTTTTTTAACTTTCTCCAGATATTAACTGTTTCATGGAGTCAGATGCCATCCCATTGGGAAATGGGATGTCCCAAACTCCACACATAAATGTCCTCCTCGTGCTCTTTCACACAGCAAAAAGCACAGCACAGGAGATCCTCCTTTGAAGTGCAGAAGTGCTCAGGGAGTTTTTGGAGTAACTTGTCCAACACACAGGTTGAGAAGATTGGGTATTATTGCTGTAAATCAGACCTTCCAAACAGCTGTCATTTTTTATAGCTCTTCCCTGAATTCTTGCCATTTTATCTTCCTTCTATCACAGGTCTCAGGACCATTTCCCCAGTTGGCTCAAGCAGTCAAACAAAAGTAGGGTCTTACTGTCTGTTTCATCCAGAAGGAGAACTTGATGAGGACAGCAGATAACTTGTAGATAATTGTGCGCCTTCGCAAGAACAGACAAAAAAGTCTCCCTTTTTATCACTTTTTATCACTTCACGAGGAACTGAAAAACATACACTCATTCCACTGCTCTCAGAATCAAATCTCCTTTCTGAAAGGGCCTGCCAGGGCTTTTCCTTAGGCTAGCCTTACCTTACATACTTGCGCTGTTCTGGAACAATCATCACTGCATGCCTACAGCATGACTTTGTGTCACCTACACACTCCAGCCCAATACGGTATTGAAATGGAAGTCCATTGTTCTGACCAGTGGTGTTCTGATTGCATACAACTTTGGATCAAAGAGGAAGAAGGACAATTTTCCCGGGTTTGGAGATGACCGTTAATTCAGCCATCTGCTTTCAGGAGCTCTAGAACTTCTTGTAGCCAACCTGAAGGACTATGACTTTTCCCAACAGTTTGATCCAATCTTCAACAACATCTCAGGTGCATCTACCCAAAGCCACGTGGTAAGGGAATAGTGGTCCCCGGCTCTGTGGCATGACTCTTCCAGGTTGCAAGACACATTCTTAGTAATTTTTCTGTCTACTCTGCTTCCTCTAAAATGTAGACTGATTTGAGGTAACAAGAAGATAATTCTGGATCTAACCCATTTAGTTGCTATTCTCCTGAGGAATAACTGGACAATTGAACACATGGGTTTTTGCTGACATCCCATGCCAATCACTGCAAAAATGTTCTTAAGAAAAAGCTATTCCTTTGTTTCTTCTCAAAACATACTGTGTATGCACTCACCATCTATTTGCCCATCAGTGGTTGGCATCTGTCACTATATCAGCCCAGCAAAATACAGGTGAAACTACAGCATATGGTGCCTATCCCTGCAAGCTTAATCTAACAGAAATAACATTAAGGGCACCTTCTTCAGGAAAAGGAGATTTTTTCTCAAGGAGTAGAATATGAAAATATCCAGATACCAAATGTTATGAATCCAGCAATAACATAGCTCCCCTGATAATGACAATGGTTTGAATATTTTTTTATTTGAACAGATCTGCCCGTATTGCCAATATCTACAGTGTTGCTTGGTAACTATTTTCTGATACCAGGAGACTGAAAAACACTTTTTTTCAAAACTAAATTCCAATTCTGATATTAAGTCTCGCATTTTAGTGGTTTCAGTCTGTCCTCTGTATTGCTGTCCAGCTACAGCAATATTCTTGGTAACATTCTTATGTAGCACACTTTTTTTACTTCCTTTCTTTGACTATATTACAGAAGATGCCAAGTGAGCTTACAAGTAAATATTTTACATTCCCTCCTTAAAAATACGTTGATGTTGTAAGAAGAGTCAGTGAAACCATAAAGTGAGAATGCAGGTGATCTCAGACACCAGCTGCGTAATTCAGGCTGAGTTTAATGATGTAAGTAGAAAGCAATTCTAAATTACCTGTGGACAGAAATAAAATTACCACATAAAGTAGAAAAACAAATGATATTAAAGTATGGTGTGGAACAAAGGTGAATATGTTTAAATATTAGTCACATTTCCATGTATATATTTTGCTGGTGGTGCAGTGTTAGCATTCACTTATTTTCCAGAAGCTGTGTTGTGTGGTCATGAAGATAAAGGAATATAATAATAATATTAGTAATAACAATAATAACAAATGTAACGTTGATAGGATCATAATTCAGTAATGAATAAAATACCACAGTGCTCTACTAAATTACTTGTTGAAATTTAACTCAGACAATAAAAAGGATAATTAAAAAGAGGAAGGAACAAAACCCCACTGTGCTGTAGTTTTAAAAGTGTATTTTCTTATTTCCTCACATGTTGCAAATTTCTGTTACAAAGCCATCTTTCCAATTTTATGAAGATTAACAAGTTCACTTCTGCCTTCTATGCTAACATCGAAAGTGCTACCGAAGGTGGTAGGATGCTTGTAAATGCCATGGTTTTGTTGATTTGTGGGAACTTCTATGACTAAAGAAACATAGCAGGTGTGTGAGCCCCTAAAATCTCTTTTTGCTCTCTGACAATGCCAGATTGTGCAGGAAGCTGCCTAGGGAGCTATGTTCAAAAACAAAATTCCCACCTCCCCAAATATATGCACAGTGATTTTCTGAAACACGATTGGTTTTCACAAGTATCCACTATTTGTTCATCTGCTTTCTAAATGCTCTCTTTGGACTGAAGGCATGAAACTGGCAGTTCAGAACTATAAGGTTAGAAGAAGATCAGAAGAAAGCATGTAACATTTATTTAACACCTATTGATTGCAACAGAATTTTGGCTTGTAAGTGATTACATGACTCTATTCCATAACTCTTACAAAATAAGATAGAACCTTAAAATCACTTTAGAACACCCTTTCCCTGGCTTTGAAGGAACAGCAAAGTCTGCATGGTAGAGGATGGAGAAGTTCTCATTCCCACAAAAGTCCACAGACACTGCATGTACTTCCTAAAAAAATCCTTCTCAAATTACAGCCAAATAGACAATTTGGTGGAGCCTTGGATTTTTAACAGTGGCAAGGTTGTAAAATGTAGAAATCGACAACATCTGTAGAGAAAGCAGCAGTCTAAAACTTCCCATAGTTTGCCAGGTGAAAACTGTCTTCTCATGTTTTTAAAAAAAAAAAAAAAGCGAAATAAAAGGTTTGTTTTGTAGCACTGGCCTTAATACGGCCCCCAGGACCCAACTGTGTCCCAGGTGCTACCTTCCTAGGAAGGCTGTGGAGCTGCCAGCACTGGAAATCTTTAAAAGCCAGGTTAGCCGGAGCTGTCTGGAGTGACACAGGCGGGTGTAGCTAAGCTTGCTGTAGGCCAAAGGAATGGCCCAGATGTCAGTCACCTCAGGAGGTCACGCTCATCGTTAGATTTCTATCATTATTAATAGTGATCAGTAATTATTGCATGAACAGACTTGTTCTTTTTCTACAAACGCTGGAAGTACTTAAGTCAAGACCAGCTGTCTTTCAGAAGGAATGCTGTGCTTCAGGTGTGCTGGGCTCCAGGAAGAGACAAGTGGGTAAATTTTTGCTCTGTGCTACAGAAAATATCAAGCCCGATGGCTGCAATAATCTTCAACAATTCTAAATTCACAGAATATGTCACAGCATTTTTTCTTCATTGTTTAACTACAGCTGTACTTAATATTGCCCAAACCCAAACATAACAGAGTGGGCAAATTCTTCAGTCCACCCCCCTCTCACTCAGAAATATAGCATCTGTGGTTCTTCAGATTGCTGTGGTGGTGGTTTATTCAATCACATGGGAAATTTCTGAGACAATAAGGGCAGGATGTGGACTTCATGGTACTACCACCCCAAATACTCAAAAATTATGAACTCTGAGCCAAGAAGCAATGGTTGAGAAATTATTGGTTCTAGTTATTTGGGTTTTTTTGGGGGTTTAACTTCTAAGGGTCACATCAACTTTTTTGTCAAAACCATTTAGTTCGCCTGAGAGCGTATGACTCAGCCTGGTGGAGCTTTTCAAATAGCAGTACCCTAGAGTGGGCAATGCTGCCGACGAATTAAAATATAGATTCTCTTCTTGCTGAGGGGCAAAAGGGCACATTGTTGGGTGGCTTGGCAATTCATGGGCGTGATACATTAAGAAGTCAAAACTCCTCCCGAGCTCTGGGAATTTAACATCTCAAGGCATCAAGCCATGCAGAACCAGAAATTACTGCTGCTGTTACTTTGGTGATCTTTTACAATTAGATGTTTTCTTCATGTGTTTTGATGCTTTTGGTCACTAATATTGCACTGCTTATTTCTCGCCTTTTATTACTGTCAAGGCTAAAATAATATGTGGGGGAGAAACACACTCAGAAAAGACAGATTCCAGTTTTATTCCCACGCCTACACTGCAAAATACAGCATACAACAAATCTGCAAGTGAACCTGGATTCGTGACTTATGTGGGCCATTAATATTTAATATATGCAGTACCTACTCTTTTGCAGGTTTGCCCATATCCTATTCGAATGTCCTGTAAACAGGCTCCAGATAATTTCTGACATCTTTGGAGCAGGAAACTGCTATGTATACAAAACTCAAACTGTGCTGAAGATGAGAAATGATGGCAGAAATAAGTGTTAGAGCCCTTTGATCCCCCCTTCCTCTCTGCAGCAGTAAATATATTCAGAAAAGCAGCGCTGTAGATTTATAAATGTTAGCACTCTGAGTGAAGTCAAACTAATTTACTCTATAAATTTCTCTGACATTATGAAAACTTTACAAAGAGATCATTGCGTGTAAAGTATTAAAATACTATAATTTTAACTTAAAAACCCCACTCACCAGACATTTAAGTGCCTTTCTGTATATCTTCTGTGTTTAGAAGTGCTTTAAGAATAAGTGGGAACACCATAAAGATGGCAAAATAAATTATGCCTCTTGAAGTTTAGGAATAACACCAACATAAAATAAAATGACATTAATCCATTTTTCATAGATCCAGACTCAAGCGGTAGACCCAAGCGGCCAGGCAGAAAAAGCGTAGAAGGAGCTTGTTCTGAACGAATCGACGGTGACGAGGGAGACGACAACGCCGCTGGAAATGTCTCACATGGCTGCAGAGGGGTTGAGCATAGACACCTCGCAGGGCTGGCCTTGCCTCTCAGGTGACAAGCTAATGCACCATTTGTGCTGGGGGAAAACGATTTGATGGGTGTCAATTCAGGACCTGACTAGTTGCAAAGCTGGGAGCGGCTGAATGGGGTGCATGGCCATCTCATGGCGAGCGCTGGCCTGGGCTGTTTTCAGGATGGATGGCTTGAAGCTGTAAGTTGCAGCGCTTTGCCACACTGCTCCAGACTGGAAAGCACGCAGCCAGCACCGCTGCCTGCAGAGGCAGATCAGCCTGGGCAGTTGCAGCCTATACAGTACAAACTGTAGCTGCATTTTTAGACCTTTTTCTCTGTTTATGCTCTACGCTGAGACCTGGAACAAAGGAAAAATCCCCGAGAGAGACAAAGGCTGGAGGCCAGATAAATTCTTCATTGCATCTGAGCAGGTGATCACGTCTGTCAAGAAAAAGGGTAAGTAATGGATGGAGGAGTACTTTTCCTCCTGATGTGAAGCTCTCTCTTAGTGGCAATTGTAGGTACTGCTTTCATAGCATCTATAACAGGCTAGGAAAACCTCGATGCCTTATTTAGTTCAGATCTATCATGCACCTCTTTGGCAGCAACAGACCCGTAAGACCTTTGTTCCACTCTCTACAATGATTTTCCATAGATTTTAAAATCCTGTCCTACCTTTTGGTTCTCGGCTGAGTGGCCATCTGTGACTCTGAGGTAAAGGTCATACATGACATACACATTTTTCTGGCATTTGGCTGGGGAACTAGACCTCTCCCGGGTACTGGTCAGATTATGGTTCTCACCACTTTCCAATCCTAAAGGAAGCAAACTACTGCAATCCAAAACATCAATGTATATCTGCTTTATACAGCTTACAAATGTGGCTCTCCAGATTTCAGCACCCAAGTTAGACTGCTGAGAGCTAGCTTAGATATTTTTCTTCACAGCACCATCTAGTGCTACTTATGCAAGCCACATTATTCTTTGACCTTGCTTTCTCTCACATAAATACACAATCACATCTATGTTTTAAAATAAACACAGAATGAACCAAAGTCTTTGCCAGGAAAAGTACTTGAATAAATACTGTTGGTTTCGGTATTTTTTTTTCCCCTGAGGAAATAATAAGAGAAAAAAAATCACTGCAATAGATGTGCAGTGACTTATTGTACTCTGGAAACAATGCTGATGAAGACATTACAAGAACCTGAACAGGATAAAATAAAAGTAAAAGTAAAATAAAGTAAAATAAAATAAAATAAAGTAAAATAAAATAAAATAAATAAAACTTTATTGTTTAAAACTACATGTTTTTTCTGGACAAAGAATGTGCTTGTGGTTAGGTGTGGGTTTGCTGAGATGGACTCCTCTGCTTTTAATATGCCTTTCCCACTGTTTCTAACCTCAGACAAAGCCTTTTGCTTGACATTGTTAAAACACATTTAACTTCACTGAATAATGAATACTGAAGATAAAGATTGTCTTTGCCAATAGCCTCAACAACCACTATCAATTACAGCTTATTACAGTAAGCATTCCCTACGCCTTCATGATGATCATTGCCACAAGAGCAAAAGACCCTACAACCTCCCCCCAAAAACTTTGTTGTGGTAAAAGCAAAAAACAAAACCAAAAACCAAATAGAATAAAAAAGAAGGGGGGGAATGGGGAAAAAAAAAAAGGGAAAATGTGAAAAAGGAAAAGATAAAAAGGGAAAAAGAGAAAGGGAAAAGAAAGAAGAAAAAAGAGAAAGAGAGGAAAAAAGGGGAAAAGATAAAAAGGAGAAAGAAAGGGAAAGGGAAGGGAAAGGGAAAGAAAGGAAAAAGAAAAGAGTGAGGGAGAGGGAGGAAACATAAACACAACCAAGCAAGCAAAATGCTTCTCTTTATTTTTTTAAAATCCTGATTATAAATAAATAATAAAATTTTTCCAAACTTCCTGAAAATTGCCAACATATGGAGGACGAAGCTGTGACAGCAGCCAAAGGTTTGCCCACGGATTTTTCACACGATCATCTTGTACTGTTGCAATCAATTCTTACAGAGTCTTCTGGAGATCACAGTGGGAACCACCTGCCATCTAGACAAAGCAGACACAGAGAGCTGTAGGGAATACCGGAACACTGTACATTGATAGGACTTAGATGTACAAGTATTATCCCTCCACAAAATAATGTCTAGTCTAGATTCATAGTCATTGATTGTAACTTTGTAATTTGACTTTGACAGCCTGTAAATTTTCAGGACACTATTCTTAAAAGCAATTCTGGCAGGTTGTACTTTCAAATCACTGGCTTCATGGTTGGGCTTTATAGGGAAAGGTACATGTTTTAAATAGCTTCTGTGTAAAAATCCCACAGGGTATGCCAAAGGCAAACTAATGACCACTGGTGAAGCCACAAATGTAATTGCATAATATATTGATACAAGCAGTAAACAGTATTTGATTTTAACAGCAACTAGTATAGAATAACATGTCTAATTTAATTTATGAATCTAATTTAAACATTGGAGAGGCTTGACACAGAAAAACTAGTTGCTATGTTGTTTCTGTATTTTTATTTGCCACCCATCAGAAAATGGGAAGGACATTATAGCGCTTGATGTTAATTTGTTCATCTGCTTATGGTGTTGGCATTTCTTGCCTGCTTGTGGCATTTTTGCAAGTAATTCTAGCTGTTCTTAATCCTGATTCAAAGAAACAATTGATTTTCTTGTTATGATTTATTATCATTGATCAGTCTGCGAATAACACAGTTTTGCTTTTGGCACATTGTACAGCCACAGCTAAGGTTACCAACCTTTTTCTATTTCTCTCTGCAGGGAAGAAGTAACTATGGTTCCAGAAGTGCAAATACTCTTTCTTTGTGAGCAGTTCTGGCTGTACAAGTAAATCCCAGCAAAGTCACTGGGACAATTCACGTGCACAAGACTGGGCCACCCGGGACTGTGACACTCATGTATAGCACAGCTGGAAAGCCTCTTACTCTTCTTTTCTTTATGGTATACATGGCTTCCAAACTGTTTATATTAATAATTATTAAAGCTGAGGATCTGACCGTGCCTGGATTGTAGTTCTAGCATAACCCAGAGACAGCAAGGGTTTTCTACAATGACTAAACAAAAAATCCAGCTTTGTTTTCAGTGTGTGAATGCTGACCTTATGAAGTATATTGAAAGAAAGAAGCTTGCTGCTAAGTATTTTGTACAAAATAAAATAAGCATTACTAACTTCTATCTCTGTCTCATTTTCAGGTCTTATAGGCCTGTCTTGTTTCACTCATACCTTCACTAAATAAAAATGATCATTATATTGTTGTAAAGCATAGCTAAAAGGAGAAGATTTCACTCCGGCAACTGCTGAAAGACAAAATGTACCATAACACATGTGTGTGTGTATATATATATATATATGCTCTAGAAGATACCTTTACTAACAAATAAGAAAAATATTTCAGACCTTCACAGGGAGAATTATACTTATGGTTTTTAATATTCCATCATGCTGGTGAATAATGTGGCTCTCACTTGACTTTTGGTAGCAAACTTTTGCAAGAACTCCCCATCCTGTACAAGAGCGGACTTCCCGCAGTCACTGAGGGTGAAAGGTAGGAGGGGTCTGACCTCCTGTGACCCCCCCCAAACAATGGATTACTTAGGTTTTCTACTTATCAAGAGTGGCCCCTTCCTCCAGGTGATCTGTTGGAATCACGGGTGCGGGTCAAGATGATGCTGATAAAGAAAGTGGCACTGCAACACAATCTCAGCACTGCATCATCTACCTCTGTTGCATTTTTGGTGTGAAACATTTTTCTCAGTGGGGCTCTCTGTGTGTGTGGCGGGATAACTGCAAAGCAAAGCAATGCATTGCAAAGCAATGTGCTTCTGAGTTTAGCAAAGTTGCTTTTAACAACACGTTTTCAGCAAAAGGTAGGTTTGCTGAAATCAGAAATGGATGACCAACATCTTGATGACTGACTGGCTTTAATGATAGCAGGATCTGGAACAGCAACAGGAATTCTCCTGCAAGGGTTAGTTTGCAGGATCAGAGCTTCCTGACAAAAACAAAACAAAAAAAACCAAAAAAACCAAACAAAACAAAACAAAAAACCCCAACCAAGACAAAAATTAGACTGGGGAAATTATTTTATAGTTCACCTGTTTTTGTTTCCCAAACTGTGCTTAACAAGAAAAGAAAGATGTCAGTTATTCCTATTCTGAAAACAGGAACTTGTGACACTGAGTCTTTTACCTTCACAGATTTACACTCTGTGAATGAGTATCCAACTAATGTTTCAAGTACAGTCTGACACAACACTTAAAACCGCAGGTATTGCAGGCTTAGTAGCAGCAAAAAAAAAAAAAATCCATTTTTTTTTATTTTTACTCTGAATCATCAATAGCTAAATAGCTGAAAGTAGAAATTCTTTATGTACGTGCAGAGAAAAAATAGATTTGAAGTGGAAACTTTTTTGGCAAGTATGAGTCTAACGGTACTTGAAGGAGATGAGATATTGATCCCTAAGATAAATAAATAAATAAAAATACCCAAATCTTTTAAACTTCAGGTATCTGCAAAGTTAACAACCTCACATTCAGAAAATGGGTAAAAAAAAATCCTTTCTATAAAAATGCCATGAAACAGGACTTTTCTCACCTTTCCTTTCTGAGGACAACAGTATGCTTGTATTTGGATGTGGCAGGAGGAAAAGTGCACAACCTCAGGAGTGGTTCCTGGACTTTGTGGTCCAGGCCAGTCCAATTTGATAAACAGAGATGTTAAAAATAAATACAGTCAGTGTCCAGACTGGCTATTAAAATAGCAACAACAGCAAAAAATCCCAACCCTCCAGCAAACCTTATTCAGGTTTGGAGCTCCATCTTTTTCCCTGGACTGTTCCTGGGAATTAAATGCTGTTAGTTTGGTAGCATGCACTTGACCAGAGCCACAAAGAGATGTCTTCAGATTAAAAGCATGTCCAAACAGTGCTGCACACTCCCAGTTCTCCAGATAGGAATCAGCTCTAATCCACAAGCCACGTAAATGTGGCTCCAAGCCCTAAGCCAGTGTGCCTTGCCTTTCAGCTGCACTGTGTGTCTTATATCAAGTTCCAGGTTCCTGAGTTGTGAGGCTCAAAAGAAGCCGTCAGTATCTAGCTGCCCTGGCTGGTGGCAGCAGCATTTTTATTAGCATTTTTTCTTATTCCTCAGTAAGCGCCTATTGGTCACGCCGAGGCCACCCTGTTTGCGTGCAATAGCTCTGCCTGCAGCTGAGCAGTGATTTGAAATCAGGAGCAGCACTGATTTGAAACCCATGAGCTGACAGCCCTGTAGGTCATAGCTGGCCCCAGCTCTGCAAGGCAGCGTATCGCTTCCTACCTCCCCTGAAGGGCTTGGCAAACTCCACACGCATCTGCAGACACGTCTCCAGATACGTGCCAGTTTTCCGATGAGACCTGAGGGCTGGGAGGAAAAAACAGAGAAGAAAACTGCATATATTGCTTAGTAATCTGAGGGGGACATATTGCATAGCTGAGTCAAAAGGGTAAATCAATTCTCCCAAGTTTATTTTGCTACTAAAAGGCTGCAGGAGTATTTCAGTTATAGCAACAGCGAACACTAGGCGGGAATTCTGCTCTTCTTGCATCGGCTCCCACAAAGACATCTGCTGTCCAGCACGAGCAGTGCAAGTGCACAAATTGTGCAACCTGGCTTTCTAAGGGGGGCATGGCTCCTGCTGCAGCCTTGGGTCAGGTCTCAGCTATTTTTCAGTGGTGTCAGGCAAAGCACTTCCTAACTCGTGAGTCACATAGGCTATCTGCCCAGCTCTCCCCAGACTGAATCAGAAGTTTGGGTCCCGCTTTCTTGCTTTCTCATTTATGGCCATCAGGAGACATGCATTTTTCAAGCTTGCATCTAAAATGGTCACAGATTTCCTCTTAAAAAATAATCTAAAATGTCTGAGAAAATGTTATCTTTACAAGTGCTGGTTTTGGCTGGGATAGAGTTCATTTTCTTCACAGTAGCTAGCATGGGGTTTNGCTGGCTGGTGCTTAGCTGCTGGATGGGACAAAACCACAACAGGGTTGAATACAAACACAAGGCATTACAAAACAGAAGATAAAATTTTAAGAGTTGACTGCACTAGAATATGATTTTGGTACATATTTTGAATAGAGTATGGCACTAATATATCTCCTAATGGGGAAGCAGTTCACTTTTGAGTCATAAATCTTCCTTATAGTTTGACACTGAAAATGTTTGAGGAAAGAAAACTTTGGCTTACAATCAAGAGTCACTGAATTAGTATTTTTTTAAAAAACAACTTTGTGCCTGGGTTACAAAAGTAAATTTGGAATTAGTTTATCTGTAACACATAGCCTAATCTCTATAAAAGTTATCTAGTACATTAATTTAGTAAACCTGAACATAATACACAATGAAAAAGAAAGCAGTCTTGTATCTTAAAAATGTCATTTCTTCTAAAATAGAAGCTTAGCCCCAGCCTACACACATCTACAAGATGTCACAGAAAGACAAGCAGTTATTATGAAGAGGTATATCCGCATGCAAATACAGTACAGATTTTATGGAAAGACAAGAATAAATCAAATACAATCCTTTTAAAGATAAACCATCACTGCATTCCAGCTGGGGAGGGGGAGTCAGGAAGGAGTGGGAAAGAGTTTTAAAATCTGAACAACCTCTAAATGCTTCCTTGCAGTCTGTGGTCCACTCCTCCACCTCTTATGGCTATTTGATATTGATTTTCCAGTCTTAACAGACCATTATGGATGAAGCACTGCTGCACTCTCACATACTCATTGGTAGGAATGTGCAGTGGCTTGTGAGTAGTTATTTGAAATTTTGCTACCAGATGGCTGCAGCTTTGCAAACCACCTGCCACAAGACTGAGCCATTCTGGCTCTGCTTTGAGCAGGAACAGTAACTGCTGCAGCTCCAGCTTCCACTTCTGACTGCACCAAGACAGCATGAGATTGCAGGTACAGATGGGAGGGTGGAGGACATGGAGCAGCATCTCCAGCAGGGATGTATCTTGGAATATCTGCAGTCTGTGCAACCAATATTTTACTGGACTTGGGGGAGTTGGAGGGAACAAGGGGGAAAAAAACCCCAAACAAAACAGCTAGTGGGTAGAATGAATTTACAGCAAACTAATTCAATAACAGATACACCAAAGCAACATACATCTATAAAACTTAATTTATTAAAAAACTCAAGTACAAAAGTCAGTATAAAATCACTAACCTCACTGCACTCTATTCTGTACATTTAGTGTATTCTTTACTGACCATATTTGTCTAATCTATATTTCATTTATCTTGTCTGTAGAATAGATGAAATTATTTACCTCAACATTCTGACTACATATAATTTGTATTTCTCTATAATAATCCAGGAGCAATTAAAACATATTAGTCTCTACCACTTCCCCCATAAGTCCCCTGTTAGTGACTTTTTTGGATTTACCTTAGCAATAGAAAGCAGTGTTTTGTCATATCCATAGACTTATTTAAATTGTATGTGAAAAATGAGTAAAAAATTAATTGATATTAATGTTACTTTACCCAAGTTTGCAAATAAGTGGGAGCCTAAAAGGTGCTAAAGAGCCCTGCAAGGGTTCTATGGCCAAGGTTAAGCAAGCGATAAGGCACCTGATGAATCATGCCCTTAGAATATAAAAGCTTTCTTTTCACAGTTTTTTCCTTCCTCTTCAAAACTTGAAGTCTTTGTATCTCAATTTCTGAAATGTGGTCTTCCCACAAATACATTTCCCCAAACAGAGAATTAAGCCAAGCAAGCATTTCAGGTATTCTTCTTCAACAATCTCTTCTGAAAAACTACAATTTTTCTGTCATCAACTCACTGTAAAGCAACGTGGAATATGAACTCCAGACTTATTTTAGCCAGTAAGCCTCAAGGATAAGTTCATATTGAATTGTGAAAAATGAAATGGAAATGAAAAAGGAAAAAATATGCATCCAAAACACATCAGAAGCCCCTCTTCAGCATACGAGTGCTACTATGTGACAGATTGTGATTCACAGTCAGTGGGCTCATAAAAACTATATGTATGTAGATTAAAATGTAGATTATATGAAAGTATAATAGATGATCCAAAATGTGCAGCAAGTAGGGGGTTTTTGGGTGGGTTTTAGTTTGGGGATTTTTTTTGTTTTGTTTGGGGTTTGGATTTGTTTTTTTGGTTTTGGTTTTTTTTTTTGTGGTTTTTTGTTTTGTTTTGTTTTTTTTACATGAGAATTAGAGGGATCTAAAAAAAGAGAAATCTGACACATTCAGATTTGCTAAAGTTTTGGTTTTCTTGAAGAGTTAGATTCTATATCCCTGGCTTATGACCTACATGTTTCTACAATCTGTAATACTTTAATTACATGATCACTTCACTAGCACTATAATTCTGACATCTCAGGTTGCCTTCTAGATGTTGGTATTCAGCATCATATCCACTAGATGTCACTCAATAGTCATAATAAGTTCCAGCATTGACAAACACACACACACACCCCAAAAAAAAAATCCATAAAGGGCAACAAATTCTATGTTGATTTGTTGGGTTGGTTTTTTTTCAGACATAGAATTATGTTCTTTCAAAAATTCAGACAGTGACTATTTAAAGTTAAGATGTGATGTCTGAAAAGTTGTCATCATTACTTCAAAAATTATAAC
Organism: Aramus guarauna; assembly: GCA_013400195.1. Classification (NCBI taxonomy): domain Eukaryota; kingdom Metazoa; phylum Chordata; class Aves; order Gruiformes; family Aramidae; genus Aramus; species Aramus guarauna. The sequence continues at coordinate 6,838 of VXBL01007953.1, read as the reverse complement.
TTTAAGCTTGTATGCTGAACTCATTTAGAGCCCTGGTTGCCATTTGGCAATTATGCAATTCTTTAGTAAGTCTCGTTCTTTAAAAGAAAAAAAATTAAAAGAGCATTTGGAGGGTGATGGACTTGATATTAATGGGTAATTGTGCCTCTGGACCGTGAACATACTGTTCAACATTTTGATCTGCGTGATGCCTAATGACATTGATCTTCACTGAAATTGTTTTCTAGCTTATATGTTCCTGCCCTCTGGGTTTTTGCCATTAAGAGATATTTTGAATCCACACCCCCACAAAAACCATCCATTTACCAGGATGGATGGAGTCTCTGTTATGCTGTGTTTGCAATGGTGTGTTTCTACCTGGACATTCTCTAGCTCCCACTTGCAGGCAATTGTTCTTGTATGGCTTTCAGGTACTGTAATCACATCACAATGCAGTTGGCTTTTCTTGGGAAACTAAACAAAGAAATTTATTTCTAGCCTTCAAATGATTTTGCTGGCTTTTTCCATATTCCCTCTGGCTCCCAAACAACCGTTTCAGAATATAGGTACTAAACTGCTCCCAGTATTGTAACACTGGAAATATTGCATGTGGGGAGAAAACAGCTTCACACATCTGTTTGTTATTGTTTTATATAATTCTCATTCAGAAAGAGCCCTCTAACATTTTTATAATATATTTGGTTCTTAAATTATCTCAGGGATGCCTTGCTGTCCCACCTTCCACTAGATTTGTATTTTCCCTGATGTGACTAGCATCCCTCATAAATTCATATGGTCAGCATATATTGACAGTTCACTTATTCCCCCAAATCCCAAAGGAATCCTGTATCTCTGAGGAAGCTGTAAATCTTTATCAATTCTTATCCTAATCATTAACAACATTTTCAAATACATACTGCAAAGACATGCAACAGATTCTGCTCAGCTCTCTATTCAAACCTACTGCTCAGAACAAGGAATGCTAAAAATATTTATTTACCATTCTGTGCAAATTACTCCTTACACAGAAATTAAACTCGCTATATAATTTGCATAAAAAGCCTTTGTGAGAGGATGAGCTCACTGTCACTCCGAAATGGGCTGAAACACAACCCCTTGCAGCTTCTGACAAAAGCCTCCTTCTCCTCCTCCTCCTCCATTTGGTAAGACAGTCATGGGCTAACAACCCGCTCCCTGGAAGCTGCACCTCAAAGGCAAGGAGCTGCTGCTGTAGCCAGAGACACAGGTCACACCTAAAGCCTGCAACAGCCAGGTGGGCTCCACCCTGCCACAACTCTTCAAGCATACAGCAAATGATATTTTGGGGCCAGTTCACCTCATCTTTTGGCAAAAGAACGCTGGCTTACTCACAAACATCAAAGCTGAGTTCATCTTGGTTCATCGTAAAACTTGCAGTGGTTGTAAGTTCCACAGTCTCTCTTTTCTTTTCCATAGGCTTAGAAGACGGCATTTTAATCTCAGTAGGTTTCTCTTTTCAAATGCATTTAGAAGCCTTGATGGACCTAGACCCATACCATGAGATAGAGTCTAAAAATTATGAAATGCTCTGCATGATTTAAACAGATGCCAAAATTACCTGTCCCTTCTCAGAATCTTTCCAAAGGCCAGAGCGCCATATTTTTTATTTATTTATTTATTATTTGTAATGACAGGCCTGCATCCTATTTTCTATCATTTGTCTAGTTCTGTGTTGGAGACTTTTTTTATGAGACCTGCATCTAACCTCTGCTTTGCTATGTTTGGCTATAGAAATGGGTCAAGAGAGTCAAAGGTGTTTGTGTGATGTTGTTTTTGGACAGCATTAAATTCTTGCAATGATCTGGGGTTCCAAGAGCAAAGACTTTAGCCTTCTTAATCACATGGAAAACAATCATAGAATAATAATTTTCATAGCTGATTAGTACAAGAGCAGGACAAAAAAAAAAAAAAAAAAGAAGGGAAAGCATGTGGAAGTTACAGAATTAAATAAAATTTTCATGTTTTTATCAGCTTATGTTAATTCCTTTCTCTTTTGCCACCAGAGTTTTAACACACAAAGCACGCTGTTTGGCAAATCTTTCAGAGGGTGCTAACAAGGAAAATAACAGGCCTTTTGATGGCAAAGAAAAACAGATGCTGAAGTGAGCTGGAATTATCGTTGCTACTGCTGTTTCTGTTGTAACTTGATCCTCTTTTCTCAAAGACAAAGCAAGCTTGCAAAGGGCAGAAAATAAAGAACTATGGAGATTAAAAAAGCGCAGCTTCTCTTTCCGAGGCTGTCTCTCACTTGCTATCAGAGAGTGGCAAGTCCCCAGCACAGGGTCTTACCTGTCGTGCTTAGATCTGACAAACTGCTACAAGTCAGGCTATTTATAACTTTGCTTGAGCAGCTTTTGTGATCACAGGCTCTCTGACACGCTACAAAACAATCCTAGCTACTAAAGCCCAACTTTGCAACAAAAAAACAAAAAAACAAAGAAAAAAAAAAGAGAGGAAGAGAAAGGAAGAAATACACAATACACTGGGAAATGGGAGAAGGGAAAAAAAAGGAGAGAAAAAAAGAATGAAGTGAGAGCAGGACTTCAGGTCTCATAGTCTGGCACTGACTAGGATTTTGCTGAAGTGAATGGAGATGGTGATGTCACATGGGTCCCCTTTGAGCTACCCAGTGCAATAAGGATATGGTTCAAGAGGAGGATGTTGTCCCTGGTGGTGCCACGTTTCTGATGTAAGAGCTCACTGTCCTCTGGCACTCTCCAGAAGCACTGTTGCTTTCTGGACGTGAAGAAGGGATGATAAATAGAATAGCTTAAGCTTTCATTACTCTGGTTATTCAGTAAGTGAACTAACATTACTTCATTAATTTTTTTCCAGGCATCAGTTATTTACCCACCTAAATATCACTGCATTTGGTTAGCCCATTTTGACTGGACTAATTCACGTTCACATTTGTTGACTTTCAGTTCATAGGCTGAACTGGAGCATTTTTTTGCTTTAGAAGGCTTAGAGCAGTAGTTCCCAAGGAAATAACCTCCTGAGGCCCCATGATACAACTACTGGAACTGCACATCATTTTAATCCAAACTGCAGGACTGCACTTGCTATCAGATGAAGCTATTTACTCCTGTGGAATTTGGAAGGAAACAGGCAGGAGCTGCACTGTTCCACAGCTTTGTTTTTAAACGAGGCATATTTTAAGTTACCTGGAGACTCCAAGCAAAACAGAGGTTGTACAAACAAGTACAGGAATGGTTTCTCCTCCACAGAGTTGATATGGTACAGAAGTAGGCACAAGGAGAAAGAATCCAAGTTGTCCAAGGTTAACGAGCTATTTGATAGATTTCTGACTTCCACTTCAATGTTTTATCCATCCCATACTGATAGGAAGTGAGTATTGAGGTCAATCTTACCGCTTTTTGAAATAATGGAGATTTGCTTTTCTACTAGTTAATTAAATGCAGAATCTATTTTCTGAACAGCAGTAGATGTGTCCTCTGGCTGATGTATTTAGGACAATGTATATATCTGATCAAGAAAGATATAGTACACATCTCGGCATGGCAGGGGAAATTACTGCCCTTATATATAAAAAAAAAAAGGTGGGCCTATAGCAAGGAAAGAGTGAAAAACCCAATAACTTGACTGTACTGTAATTCCTTTGTCACTACTGTGCAAGGTTGGGAACTATGGTCAATGATGTGAAAGTCGGCATGTAAAAATAATTATCAAATGAGCCCAAGTCTGAGATGAAGGAAATAACTGAGTGAAAACTCTTTCCAGTGAAGCAGCTGTTAATTGTGCTCATCAGTCCAGTGAACGTAGAGGAAAATGAAATGAACTCCTGACCGACTGCTCTTTGGAGAATTTTTTTCTTCCACTCTCATTCACTATGCCAGTACTGAAGTGGCTTGCTTATTGCAGGCTCCGAGTCATTAATACTGTCACTACTTTTTGGACCTGCATAGGCTTTTCAACACCACTTCTCCACAGGATTTGTGATAAATAAAATAAAAAACCAAACACAAACAAAAAAAAACCCACAGTACCAAGACATAATCCCCATGTCTCTTGAAAGTAAGGCCTCTTGCAGTCCTTGAGAGTGCAGAGAGAGCTCCAGGGTGTGAGTCCAGCAACACTCAGAGTCTCTGGGCTTGTGCCAAAGGAAACAACTCAGCTACCTACTCTCACCAGTCTCTATTCAAAGTGGAGACAGTACAGAAGAGACACTCAGCTAGTTTAAGAAGTGTTCAGAGGGAGTTATGTTTTGTGGCCATTTGTTTTCACTGAAGCCAGAGGGGGGGGGGGGGGGGGGAGGGACAAAAACT
>VXBL01007951.1:1705082-1841308 GCA_013400195.1 Aramus guarauna | reverse complement strand
GAGGGGGGAGAGAGCAGCGGTGAAGGAGGGGGACACTTTGCTTCTGTTTTTCTTGTGAGTTTTGGTGACTTGCAAATGATTCATGTATAGGGGAGCAACCAAAGCCCATAAAAATGCTGTGGCAAAAGTACAATGGACTTTGAATCTGTTATGAAACCAGGGATTGCAGCGTGCACATGGGGTGAAATACTCATACCAGTGCATTAAATGAATGATTTGGATCTGAGCTTTCAGGACACTTTCTGCTTCATCTAGCCTGTTCCAAAGAGACCCTTTATCCAAAGAAACTTGAACAAACAAAGCCTGTAACAGAAGCCTGCCAAAATCTTCTTGTATGAGATACTTCCAATCTTCTCTGCTTCTTTTGAGTCTGACAGCAACAGAAGCAACACAAAGCAGAAAAGTGTCATAATCAGTTTATGCCTGCACTTCCCTGGCCCCTGTGTGAATGAAGTTTGCACGGGGAAGCTGCGTCAGCACTGGGAAAAACTGATGTGACTGCAGCTCATCTTTACCAAGCTTATTGTAAATTCTGTTAGTAGCCATGTTAGTGTTTCAGATGCTCAGTGTAAAGGCATAAGGGACAACTGCTCTCTCCATGCTCTCCCTCTCCAGTCCTAACTGGAAGGATCAGATTCTCAGCTGGTGTAAACTGTTGTAGCATCATTGATATCAATGAAGTATTGTTTACTCCATCCAAAGATCTGATTCACAGGCACTGAGTGAAGGAAAAGAGACAAAATGCATCTCACAGTACACTGGATTATTCAGAAGTTGCTGATTTCAGCAATCTGGCTTATAAAAAGAGTTAACAGAAAGCAAATAACACAAGCCATTGCTTAAATTTACAGTCACACAAACTAGAGAATTCTACCTCTTTTCAGACTCCAAACATGTTTAAAAAATGCAACCCCACTCTGCAAAGGCAGTTGAATTTATTAAAAATGTCCTGTGCAATGAGCTATGCTGAGCTTGGCTCCAGGACCTAACTCTTGCAAAACATGTGTGGTAATTATTAAGCCTGCTGTACTAGCAGCTTTAAGCACACAGTGTTCAACGAGGTTGTTGCTGAGTTTTACATTATTGCTTTTACAACTGCAGTGTTTGGAAATCTTGGCAATAGGAAGTACTTTGATCAGTTGTTATTTTGCTGTCATCATAATAGAGATCACAAAATTGAATTAGAATAACAAGTATATTAACAGTAAAGAGATTCATACAGTCAGGCGCTGTCAAAAAAAAAATAAAAAAATAAAAACAATTCCAAGGTATATACCTGTATTTCTTAAGGTTCTATTCAGAGTCATTCTGGGTCACATCAAAAGTCTATCCAGCCCCAAATGTTCCTTCCTATAGGCATCAGCTGCAAATACTTAGGATGAATGTAAGGAAGAGGGAATAAGAAGGGCAGTTCTTCCTCCATGCCCTAAGCCATGTTCTTTAGAATTGACAGATGCTAGGTGTTGCATCACTTCCATCACACCAACAGACCTATTCCCAGGAGCTGTCCAAGCAGGTTTTGAATATGCTTAAACTTTCACTCACCCTGTGTCTTGCAATAATGAGTTTTGCAATTTATTTGCCAGTTGTGAAAAAGTAGTTTTATTTGTTTGCTCTAATAAACCCATTGGAGCATCTATAGTTCCAATATTCACTCAAAATAGCTTGTGATTACGGCTTGTCTGCTAGTTAAGATTGTGTAGACCTCTTTGGTGACTTCCTTCAGTCTTGACTTTTCCAAAATGAAGACTTGCAGGCTACATTCACATGGAATCTGTTCTGTATTTCTAATCACCCTTACCATGACTTTAAAACTACACTGTACTGTTTCCAAATTGATTGAATTGGATTGTGTTCAAGATGTGAGCATGGCCTGGATTTATAAAGCAGTGCAGAGATATTTTCTGGTTTGTTCTCTGTACAATTCCTAATAACTTTGAACATTAGATTTGCCTTTATGATCATTGCAGAACATTGTGCTAGTGTTTTCAGAGAACCATTCAAATATTTTCTGAATGATGATAGCTAATTTAGAAACCATCATCATTTATGCCTGCTTATATGGGAAGTTTCCCTTGTGTATTACTCTGCATTTCATCAACATCTCAATTTCTTCTGCTATTCTAGTGCTTAGGCAAATAATTTAAAAAATTAATACTTAGAAAAATTGTAATTTAGAAAAGTAAAAAATGAGAGTTAGACTTTTCTGACTCACAATATTTCAGTCCAAAATTAAATATTAACTTTTCGATGAGATGATATTAAGCTGACTCTTTTAATCACCATGATGCTTCTTGGAAATTCAAGCATAAGGTCATTCATTCTTCTGTTCTTTCTCCCACACACTGTTCCAGAGCTGGACAAAGATTTCCATATCAAGCAGGTTGTGTCTGACAGAATTTTTGCCTAACTTTTTGCCTTCCGGCCAGTCCATGAACACTTTCTGGAGAAAGATCTTCAGGTGAATTACAACAGGTTTGCTCAAAATATAATGTATTCAGAAAGAAAATTTATATTTGCCATTATGAGTTGTAGACTTAGGAATACACTTGTGTTGAAAAAAAAAAATCATATGATTTACATCAGTCAACGTTAAGAATAATCTAAATTCTGACTGTTAAATATTCTTAATGATTCACCTAGCAGCAGCTCTAGACTAGGACTCTAAAGTCTTATTCTGATGCTGAACTTAACAAGCTGTCAGCAACCCACTCAAAAAATGTAAAGTTAAATAGTTGCAGAATTGGCTTTCAAGACTTGTTCACTGGTTGTATTCTGCATCAAGCAACAATAAACTTGAGGAATGGGCTGCCCAGTGCTCAGGCAAGAAAAAATAGCAAAATAAATCAGAAGCATTTTTTTCCTAGGACTGACTTACTCAACTGTAATAAGATTATTCACTTAAAATTCCATTCTGAATATAGATAGGTAGATTAATTTTATACAATTATATTATTCCACATATTTCAATGAAGGTCTACTTATATGAGCAAATATATAGGATTAAGGAGTATTTTCATAATTTCACCCTTAAATAAGTCCTGGAGCAAGGATGAAGAGTGAATATTGTCAATGTTTTCAAGATAGAACAGAACTGTTCTTTTCTCATTTCAAGACAGATAGAAAATTTAAATGAAAAGAAACAGATAATGAAAAAAGTTACTTCCCTCCTGCTTTGGCTAGTTGTTACTGTTGTCACCAATGACGTCCTAATCTTTCTGGCAATTTAAATGATAATAAAAGCTGCAGCCTTATGAATTATTTCATAGTAGGCAACTACTCTCTCTATGGGGGTATAGATAATATGAGGATGAAAAAAAACACCTAAGATAAAGAGGTCCTTAAAAAAAGTACCATAGTACCTTATTTATTGTAGTAGTTTAACGGTGACACTAACAGTGTCATAGACTTTTACTATATTAGCATAACACTAGCTTCCCCATTCATAATTGAGTAACCAGCCCACGGTCTATATCCAGAATACCTGTGTCTCTACTATAGGGGAGAGGGGAGGGGCAGGGGGAAAGAAAATAAAAAGAAAGGGAAAAGAAAAAGGGTTGCAGTAGTCTAGGTTTTTATTCATGTGACTGAGAAGCAAAAGAACTGAGCAATTGTATGAGCACTCTCATTTTTGTAAAATTGCTGCTGCATTCAGCACTGCAGCAGCTTTGATTTCACCCTCACACCTTTAGATCTCTGGGAAATTAGTAATGTGAACTGTGATGGAGCCATATCTCTGTGACAGTAAGGACACCATCAGTGGCACTTTAAGCTTATTTTCCCTCCTCAGGAGGGCATTGCAAGGTCTAAGGAGTCTGGTCTCTGAAGGGCAGAGAAAGGGCAGGATGCAGACTGGGATTTTGATTGAAGCATGAAGTCAACTGCCAGACAGAACAGGATAGATTCCCTGTGTCCCCACACAGCAACCTGCCGGGAGGAATTGCCCATTTTATTTTAATTAACAAGTTAGAGATGAGGTTTAACAGTGTCCTACTGCATGCCCACAAAACTATATTTGCACATCTGCTAACCAGATATTTGCCAAGGTTACCATATCTAATGTCTGATATAGAAAAAAAGCGATTTTTGGAGCCACAGGTGAGCATTCTGACTTGAAATCCACCAACTCTTCTTGGGTTGGCTACATCATATGCAAAAAGAGCTTTTACACTGATTGCCATACATTCAATCTGTCAGATAACCACAAAACGCTCTCAAGGTTTTTTATGCCCCTCCTGCTGGTTAATGAATGGATGACATTTGAAGTGGCTTTCTGAAGTGCTGTTGAGAATGCAAGTCATTGGCTTTTAGCTTATATTTGCAAATGGATATATTTTTTGAACTCCCTCCTCCAAAGAAATAAACTAGTACCAAACCTGAAGGAGGTCCTCGCTTCCAAAGGATGCTGGCTGGCCAGCCCTGTAGAAATGAGACAGAGCAAGAACACATGTACAAGCAGAGTGTTTTTTCCTTTCTTGCCTTGCCAGCATGCACAGTAGTTGGAAATGCAGACAGACTGGGAATCCCCAGCTCCTGCCATTGCAGTTTTTCCCCCTCATAACATTTGCTAGGGTGGGGCTGGGCTCCAAGTCCCTCACTTCATGGCTGGAACAGCCTAGTGGAGCAGTATTGCTCTATTCTCTGACCTGGCATTCTCTGACTTCACCTTTGGGGAGTGAGAAAGTGGTATTTGGAACTCCTCTGTCCTACACGTGGGTGGAGAACCTGGATACTAAGCAGCTGTGTCTTATGGAGCCAAGGCTAGCCATAATCTAACTTTTTTTTTTTTTTCTATTTGAACAATGCAAATTGGGCAGGACCTAATGTTACAATGCAATCATGCTCTTTTGAGAGGTGTCAATACTTGGTCCCTGCAATGCAAATGAATGTAAAACCTACAGCCAGTCTATCTCAATCCTTTACCTTTATATTTGGCCTCAGTGTTGGACACTTAGCCTAGACCAAGCAAATTTTTATTTTATTTTTTTTTCTCAGAAGTAGGAAATGTGTCTGGTTGTAAGCACATGATGTTCATGTTTGTGTGCAGCGACTGTCTGCTGGACAGACTTGAATGTTATACCAACATGGAAACCTTGAAAACATATCATTCCCCATGCACAAGGTGTCTTGTCTGGCGTTAGACTGGAAGTATTCCAATGCCTTCAGCTGCACCATGTGAACCACGGTGATATTTTGCCAGATTTGCATCCAACCCTAAATGCAACAATTCCATTTGTTGGGGTTTTTATCATTAATTTCTTCCCTGCTGAGATTTCACAGTTCCCTTACTGCAGAACTTCAAACAAAATAGCTCAAGATATCTCAAATACTAATGGGAAAATCTGATCGTATATTCATATTCATATGTGTAAGAATGTAGAACAGATAAAATGAGTAAAAGACATGGTTCCAACAAAATACAATTTTTCACTTCCAAACCCCAGCTGTCATGAAATGCAGCATGTAGAAATGCAGATGATTCCATTCATAACCCTGTCTTAAGTGGTATGCAGATATGTGGGCACTAAAAATGATTATGCAATATCAGACCCATGGAAAACATGTATGGATGAACACAACGTGCTATGACATACACAGGCAAAGCAGTTGGCACCAAAGAGCTGCGTGTTAACGCCAGTAATTGCTAGAATGCTGTGTGGACCACCAATTACCTGAGGATGGGAGGCCAGGAGATGTGGGAGCTCCCCTGGGGTGGTAGAGCAGGACTTCACCATCCAGGGCTCAAGCCACCACTCCGGTGAGGGAGCAGGACAGCAGGGGCAGCCCCAGTCCTGGGCATCAGACACCTCCTTGGGGATGTGGAGTCAGCCAAGGACAGGCTGGGATGCCTGTGGGTGGGGGTCAGGATCCGGCCTGGTGAGAGGAAGCAGCCCTGGTATGTGCAAATGCAAACTATTGAGAATATTACCATGCTTACAGGTACAGACTGAATAATGGTGTTTTTCTGAGAGATGCTGCACAACCTACATCTTTCACTGTCTTCTGAAAGTGGTGGGTGGTGTGCTGTAGCCTATAACGAGGTGCGTGATGTCCAAGAGGTCCTAAGTACTGTGACCACACAGAAGATTTGACTGCTGGAATATACCATGCCATTAAAATGCATATTTAAGCCAATGTTCTGCTGTGAAAATAGGCTGTGCTGGACGAGGAAGCATTCAGCTGTAGGCAATTAGTGATGGGATTCCCTTGGAACTGATCTTGTGACCACTCATTCATTAGTAGTTTTGTAATAATCTAGTATACTAATAATATGTGCAGATACTGCATGGTCGAAAAGCATCAGCAGCAGAGGAAAGGGCTGGAATTTCACAGAAACTAAAAAACAAACAAACAAACAAAAAAAGATTAGCAACAGGTCTGAAATAATTGAAATAGGCAAATAATGTAAAGTGCAAGGGACAAACAGGAAATTCTCCTATAAACTCTGGACCATCCTTTTTAACTGAGAAATATATATTGTATAGAGAATGTTGAATCATTTTTAAAGATTGAACCACACAAGATGCCTTTGCTATGAAATCAGCTGTAGGTAATAGTGAGATATGACTGTTACTTTTGGCTCTGCTAATACGCCAGGAATGAGATGTTTTCAGAGCTGTCAGAGAAGTCTCATAGAGTGCCAAAGTGAGAAGTAGATTATGGTCTGCCCCACAAGCCCCACAGGTACTTAAGCAGAAGTGAGTTTCAGTGCATCTCTCCTAATGTGTGAAGCGCAAGCAGTACAAACTCGATATAGCACACAGACGTGCTTTGGCAACCCGTAGCGCTGGCGATGGGTTAACTGGGGCATGGAACTTTCTTTTGGAGAAAACTCCTCAGTTTCTTAGGCAGCTTCCCTCCCTACAGTGGCTTCTCTTTCTCCTTCAGGCCAGTTCGGATCAGCTGTCCCAGCCGTGTCCCCTCACAGCTTCTTGTGCACTGCCAGCCTTCTTGTTGGCAGGGCATGAGAAGCTGAAAAGTCCTTGACTGCTTAGCAACAACTAAAATATTAGTGTGCTATCAGCGTTATTCTAATCCTAAATCAAAACCACAGCACTATACCAGCTGCTAGGAAGAAAATTAACTCTATCCGAGCTGAAATGAGGACACAGTGTTATATATTTATATGCTCACACACTCACCGCACCTTTCTGGAACCGCAGATCTGATCTTACGGAGGACAGGCACGATTCTACTGCTTGGACCCAGGCAAATTTCACGTACCCTTCAGACAGCCTCATTTGGTGGCTTTTAGCTCCTTCAGATACACAGCTATCTCAAGTCAGGGATGAAAGAAGAGCAAGTCAAACACAACTACAAAGTAATAAAGACCAGACAATAAAACTTTTATAAATTGCAAAATAAGTTGTGTTTGAGCTTGAGATATGTTAACCTTTCTGAAGAAGCCCTTCTCTCATGCTTACTGTAAGTTAACATTTTGTGTCATTCTTATTTCCATAACAGACTTAAAACAGGCACAGGTCCTGGTTTACAAATTGTACCTTTTGAAATTTCAGAGTTGAAACACAATCTGACTCCTCCTGCTTCCTTTCCTAGAGCTCAGAGCACTGGCAAATGAAGAGCAGATTATTTCATTAACTGCAGGCACATGCACAAAAGAGGCTGAAGCATTCATATGGTGAGTTGCTATGGTCCAAGTCTGGAGCTGTGAGTAAAACCCTGTGCCCTTCCACTAGCTCCCTAAATGACTTTGGGCAAATCCTGTGCCTCTGTTTCTCTAACTGAAAAATGACTTCAACAGTATCATTTTGTAAAGAGCTTTAGACATAAGTGGCACATAAGAGCATGTTTTTACATAGTGGGTAGCAAACCAGACTCTTGTAGCGTTCTTATGAATCCCTTGGGATCAATAAAGTCATATGGATACATCTGAGGTCCTCATATATTCCAGGAAATAGTGAAAGTCAGGGACTTGGTTAGCACCTCTTTGGCTACGGTTTGCCACAATGGTTGATTACTGATCATGGATATGGATGTTTTTGCAGGTTTTCGTTGCCTATACTTTTGTCCAAAAGGGGCTTACTCATTCAGCCGAGTGAGCAGCTCACTTGTTTTCTTGCTGGTGGAGATAAGTCTTGTAAGGCAAACACACCATCTTAATGGTCACATTTTCCTCCTGAATAAAGAGAATCTGAATGTTGCCAGAACCTCCTGGGGGAAGCAGTCAGTGAAACCTTGACTACCCTCAGACAAGAGGAAGTTCCAGCACATATTTAACTGAAGTGGTGCTCCTTTGATTTCTAAAGCAGCTCTTGAGCCACCTTGGCTGAAGTACATGAGCTGTTGTTTCAAGGGAAAAGCCTCACCACAATGCTGAGTGAGGGGTTAAGAGAGGCCACTCACATTTTACTCCAGCCACCTCCTTCAATTGGTTTTATTTTGCACATAGCTACTTTATAAATAAATAAACCCTCATAAATAAAATCTATTTTCCCTCAAAACAGCCTTACCTAAGGGTGAGGGCTATGTCAGGTGCTTCTAGTTTTTCCTACTAGTTGGGTAGAGCTATGTCCCAAGCACAGAAAGAACAAGTAGATGTGGGAAGAAGCTAAAAAGATACACACCAAGACAGATCCTTAAAAGTAAATCAAGGAATGTACTGTTTGGCTTAGATCATCATCCAAGTGTGAGTGATAGTCGGGAAAATCGTAGATATGAAATGGTTATACTTGTAGACATTTTTACTCCAGAATTAAAGCTTGGTTTCTGTCTCCTTTTCTTGCTTTAGATTACAACACNAGGAAGGAAGGAAGGAAGGAAGGAAGGAAAGAAGGAATTATCATATTGTCCAAGTGTTTATAAGGAGAGTTATAGTGGTATCAGTATAGACCTGTGTTGTTATAGCTTTCCTACACTGACAACCCCATGAAGGCATAGGACCTTCAGCCTTTTATATTTTCAAGAAAAGAATTAGAAAGAATTATTTTCCTTTCATATTTATATAGTCCTTTTCCAGTCTTTTGGGGAACTCTGAAGTTAAACAAATTCGGGAGAATTTTTAAGATAGCCAGAGTCTTTGCAGTAACAAGCTACCTGGATAATAATAAGTGACACAGATATATAATTCACAAAAGGTCTGCTGATGCTTTTCAAACCATATAGATCTTCTTTCTTTGCTCAGACTGTTTATTACAATGAAGACTCCATTTGGAACGTTATAGCAATGGTTTAGCAGTTAAAGCAAGAAACTTGGAAGAAGGAGGGGAGGGAAGAATCTCTGTCAATCTTGAAGAGGAAATCTGGGCTAAAAGTCTGTTCCACTCACTTGGAAGTAGGTCACAGTAACCTGAATAGAAAAGAGGTCTTTCAGACTTATTGAAGTTTATAGTGGTGGCTAGACGTCCCCCCACTTCACAGCTGGCATACCTTACAAAGGACGAGAGGTGGCAGCTGGGTAAGTAGGATCCATAATATCAGAAAGAAGTAGGCAGCTGATGGACCTGTATGGAATGGAAAAAAAGCATCAAATGACAAAAGACAGTGAAAAAATAATTAAAAATAATCTCAAAAAGGCATATGATTCAGTTAATTTTTATCAAATTATCTAATTGTGCAATGTCTGTCTGTTTACTTCTCTAACATGGGTAAATATTGAAATTTAGGGATATCTGATAAATCCCCTGCAAAATATATCAAGAAATATTTGAACAGTCTTTATATTCATCAACTCCTATAAAGTCACAGTGAAGCAAAGTAGTGGTCAGGCTTTCCATAAAAATAAAATTAAATATCATGGAAGTGGCTTTGCCATATTTTATGTGAAGTTCCAAAGTTGTAGAATCATAGAATCATAGAACCATAGAATGGTTTGGGTTGGAAGGGACCTCAAAGGTCATCTAGTTCCAACCCCCCTGCCACGGGCAGGGACACCCTCCACTAGACCAGGTGGCCCAAAGCCCCATCCAACCTGGCCTTGAACATTTCCAGGGATGGGGTATCCACAACTTCTCTGGGCAACCTGTTCCAGTGCCTCACCACCCTCACAGTGAAGAATTTCTTTCTAACATCTAATCTAAATCTCCCCTCCTTCAGCTTAAGGCCATTACCCCTCATCCCACGAGTACATGCTTTTGTAAACAGTCCCTCTCTGGCTTTCTTGTAGGCCCCTTCAGGTACTGGAAGGCTGCAATAAGGTCTCTCCCGAGCCTTCTCTTCTCCAGGCTGAACAAGCCCAACTCTCTCAGCCTGTCTTTCCAGGAGAGGTGCTCCAGCTCTCTGATCGTCTTTGTGGCCCTCCTCTGGACTTGCTCTAACAGGTCCATGTCTGTCTTGTACTGGGCACCCCACAGCTGGATGCAGTATTCCAGGTGGGGTGATCAGACTGATTTAGTGGTGGAGACAATCTGTTGTTTCCATACCCCCAGATAATTAGAATAAGCTGGCTGGGCAAGCAGTCAAGATGAAGTTTGCATAGAGGATGGATTCTCCCTGACTCTGCCTTTTTTAAAACATCAAGTTTTGTTGGAAGATTAGGCTTGTTTTAGCATCTCAGACTTTTGAAGCCTGTCTGGAAGGGGAGGGAGAAACCTAACAGTGGGCAAAAGAAGTAGGAGTCCTACTTAGAAAGGTATCAGACAGGTGTAGGTGAATTCTGGGACTGGTATTTGCATGCATGAAGGAACCTTTCTGTGTGTACCCTCAGCTGGTGCCACGCTCTTTCTAAGAGATGCGAGGGGCTTATGTCAAGGCTGATTTCAGTGAGGGCTGCCAGCTGAAATGAAAGAAGTGGGATCCCTTCCAGCCCTGACCAGTTCACTTTGTGTGATGGAGAATCTATATCAGCCAGCATAGCCTCTCTGGGGAAACAGCGGTTTGTATACATTTGAAAACCCACCGGTTACTGTGTCACTCTTACTTCTGGGTTACTTAAATGCTGCCTATGAGCAACTTCTGAGGAATCTGAGGGAATGCAGCTAATTTCCAGCAAATTACAGGGTTTAATTGGTACCAAAAAAATGTTGGGACAGGTGAGGCAGTGAAAAAGAGATCTTAGTTAAGTATATCAAGAGCCTGTATTGTATGACGTGTCTTAAACAGTGATTCTCAGACCTTTTCAGATGTAACTTTACTTAACAGCATCTATTAACTTTATTACTATAAATAAATAATATAAATAAATTAATTATATAAATAAATAACATAAATAAATGAATGAATTAATAAAGTGAGCCTTTTAACAACAAAGTTCAGTCAGGTTTATGTCTCCTAGCACAGTAAACAATGTGCTAGCTTTCTTGAGTTTGATATAGATGGTTATTGGCTTTCTATTCTTGTACCTCTAACGTAAAACCAGATTAGAGTCTTTCTGAAATATGTCCCTCTTTCTTCATTTCCAGTCTTCATATTATTAGAAGTACCCATAGAAATGATTTATAATGTAATGTTATTTTCCAAAATGCCTTTATGCTTGGAACCATAACCTCAGAAGGTTGCACTGTTGTATTGCAGTGGGTTTAATTTGCGACTACTACTTCTAATATATTGCTGGACCTCTGCCTTGCATAAACAGTTGCTGCAAATCCGTAATAACTATGTGCAAGTGTCCATTTAGAAACTATGGTAAAAATGCATACACTTTCCTGAAATCTTCAACATACAGTGAGGAAGAGAGAGGAGAATCCATACTAAGTATTTATTTAAAGATTTAAACAGTACCTACAAGAATGAAAGGACATTTTATTCTGTCTAGCACAGCGCCTATGGTTTGAGTAGTTCACTTGGTTTAGCCATCTGTTGTTGCAAGCTTTGATTAGATCTGAGACAAGATTTTAAATTAAAAAGGAGATTATATGTGTCTTTGTGTAAAAAAAGGTGTGAAATGAGTGGCTTCAAGCACTTTAGATATAAGACCCCCAGAAAATCTGTAGTGTTCTGTCGGTTTGTTGTTAAGTGGTGACATGAGCTAAGGTTTGCTCAGTGCTAGAAGAAAATAGAAGGGCAAAGAAGGTATCTGAGCAAATAGGTGGCTTAACAATGAGTGAAAGCTTTTCTGAAAATATTGCAAAGGCATACTGCTACATTTCAGTTAGATAGCAGCCCTTGTTACACAGAGCATGAAACATTACAGTTTTGAACACTTCATTTACAATATTTTAAGATTTTTTAATCACATACTCTATCAGTTCTAATTTTAGGGGAGAGATGCAGGATCCCACTCCAGTAACCAGCTGCATTATTACCACTAAACACTCATAAGACTTGGAAAGTCTTTTAGATGCCCTCTTGTGACTGGTAGTTCAGCAATTCATTCCAGATATTTTACTGGACAGGATGTGGCCCTCATCCTTTCTTTATCCAGCCTGTATTATTGCACTCACTAGTGTCTCAAATCCCTTCTCATGTGGAAGAAAAGAGAACTTAATCTGAACTGAATTCGACTGTTTCTCCAAAAGGATGCAGAAAAAAATGGTCACTGAAGATGTTATTCCACTGCAGTATAGGAATTACTTACCTGGTTATACCTTAATTTCTACATTTGTTTGTCTTGCTTGCAAAATAATTGTAGATGTACTTCAGAGTGGTGGCTTCCGTCTGACATCGTGCTCACAGAACCAGTTGTTCTACCGTGTCTATAACAAGTTGTTAGTTGCTCACTGCTCATCTCACTCCTCTCTTCTCACAATCTATGCACCAATAGCACGAGAGCTGCCTCCTTTTTGACACAGCCTTACCTGCTATCTCAACAATACATGTCTGAATCTTGTAACAAATGTATCGAATGCCATCTCTCAGATCTCTTTTTTTCCCAGATCTCAGATGAAAATGTGTAGTCATTCTGTCTCGATTTAGATCCACTTCCTCTGTTACGTATGATTATCCCGTAACATGGTTGAGATGCAGTGCTCATGGGAGAAATACAAAGAATGTGAAGTCGTAAAAGTTCTCTGTGTGTAGGCAAAATACATATAGGGAAAGATTATACACACAGAATGGGAGATTATCTTTCCTCTACTTTCATGTATTCAGACTTAGCCTAAATACAGAGGCTGCCTCATTCTCTGTACTGGACTCTGATCACAGCTGGAATGCTACCAGAGGTATGCGTTATTGTGATAAAATAAGTATTACTACACAATTAAGACATCATTATGTTGAAAGAGAAAGTATCACCAGAAGGGAAATGTGTCATGATTATTTTGCCAGCCTTTAATTCAGAGAGATTTGCTGTTTTAATTTGATTGATTATCTGAATCATTCCAGTTTTACATTAGTGTTATGGAAAATAAATTTCTTTGGGGGCTGCACTCTGCATATGGATTCCTAGGTAAAAAGGCCACTGATATATCAGGCTTTTCCTTTGGAAAGATGCTTCTTGAATGATAGAAATCCTCTGCTTATAAAAGATCCACATTATGTGCTCCTCCTTTGCAATAAACCTTTGTTGTTTGATTTGCTTCTTGCAGCCTCAGCATTTTGAGGAAATGCCCTTTTTGACTTTCTATAGAATTTCTGGGACTGGCATCTCTGGAAAATGCCTTTTTTTCTCTCAGAATTCAGTAAGCCTAAAATGGTTTTGGAATAGCCAAATAAGAGCAGGTGATTAAAATGCTGTGCGCATGGAGTTGCAGGTAAAACACCAGACTCTGGGAATTCACAGTGATGAGATCAGCCTCCCTCTCTCTGTTCTTCTCTTGCCAGTCTCCCTCTTTTTCATCCTCCTTTCTCTCTTCCTCTGAATTCCGACTTTTTTCATCTCTGTCTTCCTACATATAATTTTATTTTTAAGGTAAACATTCTAACAATTGGATAAGGCATCAGCTCTCTGGGGCCTTCACACTTAACAGAATGGCTCTGGCATCATGGGAAGACTTGTCAGATTCTTTGTAGAACAAAAGACACCCAATTACTGTGTCTTCAGTGCTGCTGTTGCAACACAATAAAAAAGAAGATACCAAAATAAATGAAAAGGAAAGAAAAATAAAGGTATGATTTGGGTGTCAAGATATAAAGTACAGTGTTGGGGGGCTGAACTTGAAAAGGATGATTTACTTGGAGCAGCACTTCCTTGCTCAGCAGAAAGGATCCTTCACATGGAGGAGCATTTCCTTGCCCAGCACCGTGCTCTGTCTTTAGCAGCTGGAGCTCACAGATACGTGAGGAGCTCTCCTCATTCCCTTGCTGGGAGGGGTAGTAGGGTGGGGACATCAGGGTTATGGCTTCTGGTCTTGTTTCCAGGGCTTGGGTTCAACACACGGTTATCACAGTGTGTGTCCACAACCGAGTCCTTCCTGCTGCGCCTCTTCTCCAGCAAGAGCTTTGTGATTCTGCCTGCCATGTTTGCAGCCATTTGGAATGATCTGTCTGTTCTGTCCACTGACAGCACCTATTTTCTCTTCCTCACTGTCATTCATTAGGTACTCACACTCACTTCCAGCTCAAAAGGCTTTCTGGTTCAGTTATCTCTTCATTACCTTCATTCCAGTTCTGCACGTTGCTTCCTCCTGCCCATGTATCTACTGCTGGTTCCCAGGCTGCACCCTAGTTAGCTAGGCACTTTCTGGCTGCGTGAGCCCTGTAGATCACTGCTTGCTCTCCTTTTCCCTACTCAGGCTGGTGCTCATTTCCTTTAGGTTATTTTATACCACTCTGGCTATGCGCTGCAGCTCTGAAGTGAGAGTAAGTGTAATTGATGCAGGAAGAGATTTTCAAAGGCACAAATGGTAGCCAGATATCTGACTCGTGATGACTCTTAATGGCAGCTGGGTGCCTGATTGGTGTTTATGCCTTTGAATATGTCCTCCATGCTTTTTAGATTGTAAAATACTTTCAAGAATCACCGAGAATCAGATGCACAATTAGAGTTTCTTTTGACTTCCCAGTATGAGCTTTCTCTAGGGCTATCCAATAAATGCTTTGCCCTGTTTTTGTTACCTTTCATCTCTGGAGCCAAATCCAGAAGTCAACTGAGTTGGTGGATATATACCCACATAAGAAAAAAGGCAACCTTAATTAGAATTTTTAGATTTGAAGCAAAAAGATGTTCATCTGTGTGGATGCTGGTGCATGATTTTTGTCCTTTTCCATTCAGTACACTTTGTATATTTCACCTTTTTAGGATAGAAAGAGCAGTGTCTGTTCATAATTGTTGTTGCATACCCATGCTAGCAAATGTCCTCCACTAACTAATGATGATAGAAGTGTTAGTGAAAGTCTCCTATATAAAGAAGATATTACTGGAAATATCAGATCTCAGACTTCAGCCTATTTATGTCAGTTGTTTTCTTTTAAGTTCGTTTCATTCCCCGAATCCACTTCCAGCAGATACCAAAGCCACTTTGTGTCCCATGTCATCTTGTCATAGCTCTAGATCTGTTAGAGGGAGGTTACTTTGCAGAGAGACCAAGCAGCTGGAGAAGCAAGAAGTTCAAAATGAGGAGATAGTGCTCTCATTTGAATCCAGAGATATTTAGTTCTTCAGGAAAATAGACAGACAAAAAGGATTTCTCTTTTGGAAGTGAATTCCCAGAAATTCTGCTAGCACTGTATAATACGAATTTTGGACTCAGTCCAAAGTCTGGATAAGAAACCTTTGTCACGGGGACATAGAAATAAGAGAGTAGCAGTGCATTGGCTTGCAGATTCAGAGAGAACAACCAATTCCAGGTTATCTGTGATGATTCAAACCACCATTTCTGTCATTCCTAAGGATTTGGTGCTTCTCTGCAGCCTTGATAGGGAGGTTGCTTCTCCCTTGCATGCACAGTTCCCCAGTCTAGGCACAGCAGCTAAGTCTCTTCTTTAAACAAGAATCATATTAATAATTTTCCAACTTGGCCTGTGAGTGAGGGATTTCAAGCACAAGACATATGAAAACTACCAGAATGGCCTGGGATCAAACTAGAGACTTTAAAGGACAGGTTGCAGCAATTTCAGTCAAAGCTTAGTAGCTAATGCTAGAACCATTTTTCTTCCCTAAAGGCTGAACACGGAGGAGGGAAAAGATTCAGAAATAGATGCTCACTGGTGGGCTGCAAATCCCAGGAAATGGTGGCTTCCAGTATAGGAATTCTTCATTCAACACTGTTTCTACCCTACTGCTAAGAACAGTTTAAAATGCTATTTTAGCTATAAATTCCTCTGCATTTTTGAAAAGATTAAAATGTTTCTGAATAACCACATTACAATTAAGCCAACACAGTTTAGCTATAATTGGCAAGATTCTCATTTACATTGAGATTCCTTTAAGGCCTCTTTGTGTGGGCAGAGTGTTGCAAAGTGCAATTACACTTCATTAATACTCACCTTAAAGTCCCTTATAGCACCAAAGCAGTAGAAAGGCATTAATGTGAAAATAAGAACCCAGTTGAAGTACTCAATAGTCTCAATTCCTATTTGCATTATGGCCAATTTCCCCCACTTTGTCAATATAAAAAGACAGCAAATTCTCTTTACCCACTTTTTAAGGCTTCCTTTTAGGAAGAAAGCAGTATCAAAACTATTAGTGTAAATGAAAATCAGGCCCAACATCCATATGTTTAGTTTCACTTTTCCAAATTAATCAGAGGAAGATGGCAATAAAGCCCCTTTTCAATTAAATCTGTTCTGGTAGATTGACTGTGTGCCTGCGCATGGGTGTGTGAACAGGGCCTGAGGTTCCAGGACCTCCGCGGTCTGGCTCCGTGGGGGCTCCTCATTGCCATGGCCAAGATAGGCTGAGGACAAAGGTCATTAAAACAGAACTGACTGAAGAAGTCTCTGGAAGAGTTGAGTAGCCACACTCTGTCCATCCAAGCTGCTGATTCTCATAGCAAGCCCCACTCTTGCCAGACATGTGGTGTAGGAAAAAATTTAAGACAGCCATATGAAGCTAGAAAGTGTTCTTTTATGGCTGAAAGTAGAAAGTTGCCATTCAGAAATATTCTATGTCCCATGGGCAGAACAAGCTCTACTTAAATGATTCCTGACAGATGTTCATCCAGCCTATTCTTCAAGGACCAATGGACACTCCACAACCTCCTCAGACAATCTATTTATTTCAGCAGTTCATTATCTTTACTTTTAAAATGTTTAATTTGGCTCTCCCTTGTTGCAGCCTGAGATCTTTACTTGTCTTCTATCCATGATTGAAAAAAGGATTATTGGTTTCCTCTCTGTGCCAGACTTTGAGCATGTGTCCCCTCAGTCTGCTCGTCTCTGGTTTGACCGGGCTCCGCTCATTCAGTGTTTCCCATCGGCCATGATCGCTAAGCCTCTCATCGCATTTACTGTGCCCCTGTGTACTCTCCCCCGGCCCGTAGGTTTTCTCAGATGAGGCAACACAAATTGGCAGAGACCTTATCCATGCCTAAGAGAGAAAGAAGGACAGTCCCACTGTTTTTGCTGTTTTATTTTGCCTTTAAAGTGCATTTTGTTGAGGCATTATATGACCAGGGAGTTGGAACCTCACCACCATGTTTAGTTCAAGTAAAGCCTGATCCATACCAAATTAACCTTCTTCTGTGTTTATATGTCTGTGTAAGTCTTTCCTTGCTAGACCAATTCACCACTGGTGAAAGAAAAAGGAAGTTGGAGATGAGAAAGAGCAAAGGCGCTTATAAATATTGTTTCTGGCTGGTTCGTGTTGGATAAAATCCTTGTTAAATAATCAAACCTTATGATCTTGATCCTCTGATAATTATTTATGAATGTGATTTGTTGACATTAGTTATTTGAACATTGCTGTTTGAAATGCTGGCTGAGGCTGCAGCTTGGTGAGCCAGTTATCAGAATTTGAGACCATAAGCTGTGCTCCCAAATACATTCCCAAGTTTGCTGAGGCAAAAGAGCCTTACTTGAATCACATCTACATATATTCTATACATTGCTTCTCTCTGAGTCAGTACTGAAAAAAGGCAAGGCCTCTGAAGACTGTTAAGAGATGTGGTGGAACGGGAAGCCAACTGATTGCTTATTATAACTGAAGACTTTTGGGGTTCTTCATAAGAATTGAGGTAGAAATACAAGAGCCTGGAGAATCACCTACAGAGATTTAAATTTAGGCCACTGAAACATTCGCTTTATTAGGACTTGTCCTGCATTATTCCCGAGTGTTGCTGAGGATTGTTAAACAGTTGTTATGTTCCTCTCATGAGAGTGGTGGATAAAACCTACCCATCTCTATGAATCTTTTGTGAATTTAATCAAGAAGCACTGTCAGTGTCAACAATAATTCAACTCCACTGCAAACTTTGGCATTCTGGTCAATACTATAGGACAAAAGTTGGAGCTTGCAGGTTATTTTTGAAAATGTGGAAGAGGAAACGGGAAGTAACCTGCCCACCTTGAATTAGCCAAAGATCTATGTCCTTTGTCTTTGGGAAACTTAAACCTGAAATTGCACTGGATATGAAACAAACACTTGAACCTGAGTCTCCTGTTTTCCAAGTACGTGTACCTTCACCAAACTGCTCTCCTTGTTTTGAGCACCAGTCCCATTCTAGATTTGAGAATGTGAATACTAATGATTTTGTGATGACATTGTCTATTTTTTGGTATTCATCTCAAGATCCCTTTAGAAACCATGGGAAAAAAGCAACAGGTGTGATTTATCTGATGTATTTTAGATTTCTATTTAGAGCAAGATAAATTGTGTCCTAGAGTTGCCCGCTTCTCTCCTTTGGCCATAACAGCACCCTGGAGTCAGCAGCTAAGATGTAAAAATCCAGATGAATCCAGCTCTGGATTTCTTTTCAGTCCTAGATACAAAAATAATGCAAACCCACTGCTGCAAAATACCTAAGCTGACCAGAACTGTGGGCCTCTTCTCTAGCAAATGGTGTTCAGTAATCTCATCTGGAGACTGGCCTGGACTTTATGAAATATATTAACTCTCTGTACATTGGGACACTTCTGGAAAGCTTTATATATGCAATGAAAATGTATTTTCTTGGAAAGGAAATCCATTTTAAAAGGATAAACCTCAGTAAAAGATGCAGATGAAGCTTATAACTCCTTAATCACATGTTACCTTCCTCACCCCACCCAACTTTAAGGTTGTAAATTAATCCACCTTGTGACCAGTTCCTACTTTTACCTAAGGAAGAGGACTTTTTTTGTACTATCAAACACAGTAAATTGATCTTCGTGATACTCACAGGCCTTGGGTCAGCAATGAGTTGGGCACAGTGTACAAATGGATATATTAATTTGTTGCTAGCTCTCCTTGGCCAGAATCTCTGTCTTGCCTTGTCATTTCCCTTTGTGATGAGCGGTAGCCTCCCTAAATGACCAGACCTACTGACATTACAGTGAACCTGTTTCTCACTGCCTTTTGCCAAGATCTTATCAGGAGATCAAAGAATAAAAATCAGAGAAAGAAGGGGAACTGGATGTCTACAAAGCACTAGTTTCTCACACTGCCAATCCCTTTAACCTTCACAAGATACAATTACTTAAAAGATTGAAAACAGGCTAGTGAGTGCCCTTCTGTTCCTCTGTATACTAATCATTTTATTGCCATGACAGCTATGCTTCCCATAGGCACTGTGAGTATGACTGCTGCTCTTCACGAAATACTCCACTTTGTTAACCTGCCAGGCTCGCTAGCTACCACTGAGGTTCCAAATGTAAATCAGTGGGAACATCTGAAGTAGCAAATTCATTGGGTTTATGGACATCATTTATTATAAATCACATTCCTTCCTGAAAAGACCTGATTGTGGTGGCCCAGCAGGGCTGCTAAAGTTCCCATTTTTGTGAGAAAACTATATTGTCCTCTGTGCTTGCACTCTGCCCCTCTCATTAATCTTGCTGCAGAGCTTTCTGGGGCAGATAATCCTCCATGGAGCTGAGAGAGGAAGGGATTTGGGTATGTGGCATCTCATCATGCTCCTACTCTTTGGCTTCCACTGGAACAAATGAGCAGTGCTTTGCTGTACTCTATGTGTTCTCAGTTCATATCTGCTCAGCTTCATGCAGTCACGCAAATCAAAGACTGGACTTGTAATGCCTTCAGTGTCGTGCAGACAAACAGCTAATAAATTGTCCCTGCTTTGAAGAGTTTATGCCAGCATTTCAAGGTGTAATAAGATGCAGCAAATGGATGTGGGACCAATGGTGGGGGTGGGGAGAGGATAAAATAATACTGTTGCATGCACTTACAGAAGGAAAAACATCATCTTTTAAATACTTTTATTTATGTCTCTGCAGAGCCTGAAGTGTCCCAATCAAAATCAGGGATTGTCTTCGTTGTAAACTGTAAATACGAAGAGGAATAGGCTGTTGCTGCTGCAAACGGCTCACAGTCTACAAAGTCAAAGCAAACACAAAGCAGAAGTCAAACAGCTTTCCCAGTAACGTCTTACCAGGGTTTTGCAAAACAGCCCAGACCCCACTTCTGAACAAGTCCATGCCTCTACCTCCCAAAGGGGAATAAAGTCTTTGATCAGTAGACAAGTATGATGGTCAATCATTTACATCAGTAATGCAGATTGCATGTGAGAATCTGTCCTCTTCTCTTGTGCTGTGTATTTCAAACAGCCACCAGTAAAATAGTCTTGTTTGTTTTGTTTTTTTTTCTTTTCTTTTTTTTTTCTTCATTCTGTCCTGAGCTCCCCTTTGTACTTAAGTCAGAAGCTTTATTTTATTTTCATGCTCCAAGTACTTTGTATCTTGCAGACAATTCACACTCCATCTGTAATTAGATGATGATGATGATGATGATGATGATGATGATGATGATGATGATTATTATTATTATTATTATTATTATTATTATTATTATTATTTAAAAATGCCCAGCAGCTAGTAAGGCAATTGATATCAGTCATACAAGCTCTTCAGCCCTGGGGATCAGAGACTAAGAGAGAGTGAATAAAAGATGATGGTAGGTCTGTCTGTCCATCTATTAATTCTTCCTGCCTTTCCTGTCTCCTTTACTTTTGTTTCCCCCTGTGGAAGGAACAGGTATGTTTTCCCATTACAGCTGCTGATGTATTTCTTTGGAAATAAAATCCACAGAACTCAGCAAAACCAAACTAATATAGAACAAGAGCAGATTTATTGAATGATGAGTTGGTGGTTCTGTGTATGTGCTTTCTTCTGGCACTCACTAGATATTTAATCTTTGCCATAGACATTCAGGTGTTACCTCTGGCACAGCTCAAGTCTCAATCCCTGAGAAAAGAGGATATCTGGGAGACTTGATAATTCACAGAAAACCCACTGGTCACACTGTCAAAGACAATGAAGTGATTTTTGACAGTAAGGCTCATTCTCCAAGCAGCATAGACTATTTTATTTAGGTTCTTTAAAAAATGTTCCCCCAGCTCACTACAGGCACAGCAAGCAATTACGATATCCCCAAGTGCTCCTGAATCTCAGTGTTCCCGAATAATGAATTGTTTACTCTGCAGTTAAATAGAATTTAAGACCACATATTCTGGTGATCTAAAAAAAGAGTTTGTTACAACATATCTTTCATTAAAGAGTTTTCTTCTTTTTAAGGAAAATTGTGGATTTCTGAACAATACATTTGAATTGGAAAAACTGATTTTGCCATTTGAAAATTTTTAATAATCCTGTTTCAGTTGAAAATTTTAGAGGAAAATATTTCAAATAGAAGGACTATTCTAGTCTGTGTGAAAGTCTAGCATTTCAACTCTTTGATGTCTACTCCAGGAAAAAAAATATCTAAGCATAGGAATTTTCTGGTTTATGAATTCTGTTTTTAAAATAGCTATCTTTCTTGTGTTTCTTGTATATATGGTTTTAACTCTGTATTTCTAAATCATATAATGCAATCAGCATTTAAAAAACACTCCCGCTGATTTCACATATGGAGGATACCAATGTATTGAAAAATCTTCCTCTGGTTGCTTCCTTTCTCACTTACTCAATCTGACTGGCTTCAGTGATAGAAATACTGCTCCTAGATCCCACCAGTCATATACAATCACTAATACTACAAGATAAAACACAGGTAACCCCCTTCTGACTAACACCTAATAGTTACCCATGATAAGTTCACTGATTTTGTCCAGACTTGTGTCTAACTGTACAAAACAGTATCTAGAGCAACAGAGTGATCTATCAGGAATAGAGAAATTTATTTTCTTTATTCTACTGGCATTAGCCTATTGCTACGTAAAGAAAATAGTTGGTTTCCCTTTTTTATCTGAAATGGGAATACAAGGTATATGGCAACATGCTGAGTTCCCGCAACATACCAGAACCCTCAGAGTGTATTAACCAGGGCTACATTTAAGCAAGATTTTGTTAACAAGACACTAACAAGGAATAGTAGTTTTATAAGCTATCGGCCTCAGCCAATTACACATAGCAGCTTTGGCACAGTTAATGACATACGTTGGTGAGTGGGAGTTTACGTTTCCATTAAAGGTTTAAAAGGGTTCACTAGTCCAAGCTGGTCTTTCTTTGAAGATATCTGAATTACAGAACAAAGTCAGAAGAAAGATCAGTTATTAATAACTGTCTTGAAAAATTAAAACAAAACTGTGAAATGATAACTGTGCTGCTAGCTGCAAAGAAGCCCTTCCAATGCAACTTGCTGGATGATACAGTTAGGACAATTTTCTTTTAAGTTTCTTGATAATTTATGTTTGCCCTTGAAAGTCTCGGTTCCTGGATTCATGGGATTACACAAACTTCACAGCCATCATGGATAAAGAGAAAATTTCTAGTCCTTGAGTTTGGGGAATAGAGAAGTTGGAGACTATAAACTGTAATATGTCAAGCAGTAGAAGGTGAAATTAAGGACTCAAACATATTTTATTTACATCCTAATATATAGCATTTCATGCATTTTAAAATAATATGCAATATTATTTTTAAAATTCTATCAGGACTTTCACAGCTGTCATGAGTCTGGAGTGGCAGGTGGCATTTTAGAGCCTGGAATAAAGCACGGGCGACAATGAGCATGTTTAAAACAGGCATGGCCAGCCTCTAGCAAGATGTGCTGGCTATACGTCCCTGTACACATTACTAGTATTCTGCTACAAAGCAGAGGATTCAGTTGAGTAGTGCTATAGCTCTGCAAGGGGAACACCGAATTGATTACTCAAACCATTATGCCCTCAGATATGCATGCTGAATTCCCTTTATGCTGAATGCATATTTAAGGCCCTGAGCGCATGGGAATTTTGAGGTTAAATTGCCATAAATATTTATGGATACAAGTAATAAAGGTAGCCTTTCAGATCTTAAATTTCATTCAGGTGGTGACTCCAAACGGATATTGCATTTGAGAGCTGGAATTTGATAAAAGTGTATTTTCTCCCATCTTTTACCTCTCTTGTCTCTATTGATTGTGAGCTGTTTGCCGTAGGGGCTGTCTTTTATTAAATAAGTGTACAGTAACTAGCACAATAAAGCCCTGACTTTTTTCTTGGGTCTCTAAACACCATTGCAATGCAAATAAATGAGTTCAACATCATACATTTCTGCAGTGGGAAGGCTAGTTCCCTTCACTGCAGGAATTTCTGAGGTATATTTATATAACTAAACAGGCACAGGAGTTCCTCTTGGTCCAAAATGTTTGTGTGTGTGTGTGTGTTGGAATAGGACTTGTGAGCGCACAAGATAATTTTTCTTGTTGGCCAAGGAAAGATGAGAGAAGCAGTAGGACTGGATGGTTAAACGAATGTACCTGGAGTGAAGATGCTCAGGCTGCAAAAATATCTCAGCTCAGGCTGAGTGCTTTAAACCTAATACTGTCTGCTGAAAAACAACCCTGTCTAACTCACCTCAGACTAAAAAGAGAAAACATGTGAACAGCCTCATAGCTCAGCGAAAACCTGGAATATCATTCCATCTACTTGCAATTATATGTAACAGATTGCTGACTGGTAAATTCAGAGCTCTCTTTGACTCATACAGACTCCTCAGGTGGATGACTTGGACCATTCCTGAGATGGTTCAATAGGTTTGTGATATTTATACGCAGAATTCATACAGTTGCCCTCAAAACATCTTTCTCCTCCTCAGTTATTACCTGAACTGCCTAGTATCGAATAAACTAAATCCATCCTACTGAAAGAGCTATAGATTGCTTTTCGACAGTACAACTGTCTGCCAGAGGTGCTGCTGGTGTTGGAATTAACTTACTACTGTATACACATACTAGTTTCTTTTTATGTTTTCCACGTGGCATTGAGCTATGGTGTTAGCTGATGAAAAAAATCCAATATAATGTTGCTTAAGAAAAAGATAATAGAATTTGACAAGTGAGAATAAGGAATGACATCTCTTTTGCAGTGATCCTTTGTCACTTATCTGCCTTTTCCTTAAACGGCTAGCTGCAAGTGAGAAATTATTGGCTGTGGGTTTATTACAAGATGTGGACTGGAGAGAGGTGGTTTGAGGTTCCCATATTAATTCAGATCTTTTTTATTCGAAAAGCTCTTACAATTGATTTGGTGCACTTGAGCAATTTTCTACCATCTGAATTAAACAGTTTATTTAATCCCAGTGAGAGAGAAGGAGTAAAGTACGAACTCAGGGCAGAATGCTTGCAACAGCAAGCAAAGTCCGGTCAGAGCTGCGTGATCCAAGCTCTGCTTTAGACTATGACACTGATTTAATTCATCGTACCACATAAGCATTCTCTTCTGTGGCCCCCACAGAAGATGAAAATAAAAAATTACTTCAATGAGGCACAATCCACCAATTCTACTTGTGAATGCAACTTCCCCCAACATTTGGGGATGCATTAAGGCAACTAAAACTGCTAATTCTGTCATGTTAGATGGAAATTTATAAAGCCATAAAAAGTAAAGCTGGAAAAGATAACACAAGGTCCTCTAGTCTGTCCTGCTTTCCTGAGGATGGATTAATATCTACTTAAACTGTTCCCGACAGGTATTTGTTTAGGCTATTCCTAAAATGTTTGGGGATACAGCCACTGATATCTCCTTATGTGGTTTGTTTAGGTTGAGATTTTACATTTCAGACTTTTTTCTAATATTGAGACTTAACTTGTCCTCCCTGCAATTTAATCCTTTTTCTTCTCAACCTGAGCACAGCTGTGAGAAGTAGTTTATGTCATGTGATATCATGTACTCAGATTGCACGTGAGAAAATAAAACATCAGTTTGCAATACCAAGTGGAAGGCCATGGATACTCACGAATGATTTACTGTAGGCTACTGCTTTAATTGTAGTCTTGCTTATGAAAAAAGGTATATATAAAGCCTGATAATTTAGGGTCAGTGCAAGGGCTGCTGAAACCAGTGGAGATGTTTTACTCTGAATTTCCTTTGCAGCTGAAAAATGAATTAATTTTCAAAGTAAGACGTGATTTAATCCTCTCTCCTGTCATGAGAATGTACCTGTACCATTTCACCTGGGAATTATGTCTGGTGTTTTCTAGTTGCTTTTTTAATGGAACTGGCCTTCCATTTCATCAAAGGGACAAGGAGGTCTTCCATTGATTTAAACCAAAATCAATACCTTACTTTGCCATTAATTCCCCTGAAATCAACAGGTCATTTCTGAATTACAATGTTAATTGTCATGAAAATATAGGCCTGGATGTAGGCAGTGGGCTTACTTTTCCTGGGCCTTTGGTTTCATGTAAATGTAACATCAATGATTTCTTGACATACAGTATGTGAGTGAGCAAAGATCCGTAGCATTCCTCCTCATCCCTGTCCTGGATAATCCCAGATACTGGGTGCATCTCTTAGGGAACAAATGAGCAGAGAAGTCAAATGCAAAGGCCACACATCCAAGTATAATTTTTCTGACTGTACAGACTTGAAAGTAAATGTTAATCTGTGGCTCAAAACAACATTTTTGCACTTAGCCACTTGTGGGAAGGATGGTGCAGTCAATTGATATGTATCCTCTTCTCTCATGACTGGATTTTCAAAATCAAAGAGTGGGACTAGAAACGAACCTCAACAAATCAGCAGCAGCAGTTGATGTACTGGTGTTTTCTGCTCCCCTACAGCAGAGACACAAGGTATGCAAAGAGATTCTGCCAGCTGAGATGATCTCAGCACAACTTGGACGAGCTCTGTTTCAGGTGAGTGTTGTTGGTACTGCCATGACTGACCACAATTGCCACAGACCATGGCAATTTCAGTTCCCATGTCTCTGTGCACAAGGAATGTATCCAGGGCATTGCTTCCCAAATGTCCATGCCAGGGGCAAGATGTAGACAGCTTCTTCTGTGCTGTGCTTCATAATTCTTTCCAGGAAACTCTATTCCTCAGCCTTCTGCCACAGTACATGGTGGTTCCTACCCTCTGATCTGCCCTTCACTGACAATGGCATACCCACTTTGCTATGTGAGTGTATGAGATGTGTGTGTCATAAGCCCCAAACCAAACCTCCTGGGATATTGAAGAGGGACAGTAAGTATTCAGAAATTCAGTAGCCAGAATTATTTTTTCAGTGACTCTGTGTTAAACATCCTTAAAAACATCCTTGCATCCATATGGGAGGACATCTGATCGCTTGGGGAGAAGTCACAGATTTTCATGGTCTGTCTTCATTCTTCTCTAGCACATGCACAAAGAAAGTGAACTTCTTACCTCAAATTAGCAAAATCTCTACATAAAATTGTCAATGGCAGAACCAATTATCCACTTGAAGGAACCCAACTAGAAAAATGTGAGATTGAAAAACCACAATATGGCAACAAAAAGACTTTCAGTCGGGTGCCCCAGAGTAACAAACACAAAACTATACAGAGGTTGCTCCCTGAGTCCATCTTACAAAAAGTACATGCTTAACGACCTACTTTTGGGACCGTGGTGCTCCTTGATGGCTCCAGTTGTGTAAAGAAAGGTCATTTTAAAAAGATCATTGCATCTGCAGGGCCCAGAGAGCAGCCTTTATCAGTTTGGAGGGACTGCTCAACTGAATGTGCTTTATCCTTTCTCTTTGGGCTGAGATCTCTTTTCTAAACATTTGCAATGATCTGCCAAAAGGGATGAGCGGATGACAAGTGAAATGTATGGGCCAGCATCTTGAGTAGGGCCCGTGGAGAGGAATTGGTACAACCGTGCAAGGGAATGAGCAAGGAGATGACACAGACAAAGATTCATAGGTGGAAGCTGCCAGTCTGGCACCTTTCCACCATCACTAATTTACCCTTACTCTAATCTCTCTAAAACAGTAGCTAGTTAAGCAGTGCATGATGTCTGGAGGGTGCCAAGGAGCACTAGCAGCTGGAAGGAGCTGCAAATTGCAAAGTTTTTTCTCAGTCAGGTTAAAGTTTGGACTCCCTTGGATTCCCTGCCCCATATCCCACCCTTGGCATGTGCTCTCTTTGCAATGTGTAGGTTAAAGGTCTTGCAAATGGCAAAGGTTGCTCTCAGTTGTAATAAGTGTTTTTGCTAGTACTGAGCATACATGTCTGGCAGCCTGTTAGCAAAATTTCTGGTTCCTTCCTGTGCGGGCATGTCAAGTGCAGGCACTGCTGTTTCTGCACTACTTCCCCTTAGGTGCCATGCTCCCTTCTTGTACCTCAAAATGTTAGCAACTGCTCTTCAGGAGCTGCTTAGCGATAGTATTACCAAAGCCTCACATTATTTTCCAATATATCAATTCAAGGAGAAAAAAAAACAACAACAAAGCAAGGAGCGGAATATTTGTTCAGGATCAGTGAACAACCACTGACTTTTCCTAGGCATTTAGGTCCAGATGCCCAGAAGGATTTAGCACTAACTTCAGTTTGGATTAGGTAGTTTTTTTAAAATTCAGGCTTTAGAAAGTAAGCACTTCACAGCAGTGATCAATGTTTTCAGACACCCTAAACTTAAGCAGAGTTGCTGCAGGAAGATGGAGAGGATTATAACTATAGCTATCATTTGGGTCATTACAGCAAAGTTACTAATGAAGAAGTTTCTGTCACTGACAGAGTGACAGATTTTTTTAATGTCTCACTTGAATTCATATAAGTCCCAAGAAAGTCAAAACACAGAGATCCATGATGGATATTTTTTGAGAGACATGAAAGGAGAGGGAGAAATAGAAGGGTGCATGTAATCAAAATATTAGACAAGTAAAATAATCTAGTTTGTCAAAAGACAAAACATCTGAAACTATGTAACCATCAGATGTTCCTGTTGAGAAGCCACACTTTCAGTGACATTTATTTTCCAGGATGTAAATGATGTTAAACACTTTACATTGCCTTAATTTAGTTCTTGAACTTTAAAAAGCCCCATTGCTGTTTTTGGGAAAAGGCAAGACCTGAATTCTCAGAGCCACTGTGTTGTTCTGCACATATTGAAGCACTGAATAAAAGAAAAAAATGCAGAAAAATACATTTGTGAACAGGAAAGTGTTGGTAAGGCCTGGGTCATATTTCCATTGCTCTTAGGTGATACTAGGAATATATATAAAACCAGAAAAGTATTTGTCACACATTAAATTCTGAATTTTTAACTACTCTAAACTCTGGAGATTGAAGGGTCCTTGTCTTCTCTGAAGTCCTCAGAGGAAGGGGACTCACATTTTCTCCTCGGTTCTGACGTACTCTGAGTGCTAACTCTAATACAAGGGCTGGATCTGAAAGACAGAGAATATCTGCTCTACTCCTCCAGAGATAAAGTATTCACAAGATAAGAGGAGACAGCAGCATACGTTCATCTTGTCAAACGACACTTTAACTGGAGTACAACTTCTTAACTGCTGTGTTTGTACAAATTTAGCATATAGAGTGATACTGGCAAGCACCCCTGGAAATTTTCTGAGCTCTATCATGTACAACATATCTTTCTCCTCCCAACATGTTCTTGTGCAATCTCTCTGCAGTAAGAAGCAGAACAAATCTATTTCAACAGCATGGCTTGGGTCTTTAATATACTACACTGATGGCTGGCTAGAGGTGGCAGAAGTCATCATCAGCCTGCATGTGTTCCATGCAAAGTAATGTGAGATATCTGTGATAGATCACTGGATCATTGTCAAAGAGACATTTGAAGAAAGGGTGGGGGGGAATGGACCTAGGGCAAGGAGCTTTGGCTACTTACACAAGTCAAATCTACTGAAATTGCTATGAGCATGTTTGCATGGGTTTTTTTCTTTATACTGTTTATATTCTAATTAATTTACAGTCTGTATCCCGAAAGTCATCATGATCACCCTGCAGTACTTTCTATCTCCCTCTTTACCAGCCTAGACAACACCACATGCAAATTAAACATAATGGCACAATATTTCAGACAAAACTTCAGACAAGAGTCAGTGAACACATGCAACCTATTCCCACTGCATAAGCCTTTATTCCCTCAGGCAATTCTATAAATATCAGCCTATTTATTTCTCATTTAGCCCAATGTCACTGAAAGTGAATCAGACCCTTAATATTGTTCCTTATATTTATTTATGCTGACCACTACACTTATCAGTCTCACTTTCACAGAAAGACAGGATCTTTCTTACTGCTGGAGCTATAACACAAGGAAGGCTGAATCAGGAGGGCATGTTATTAGAAAGACTTGGCATCCATATAGCCTGCTTCTTGAGAAGGATCTCATGGCATTTGTAAACCTCATGTGTCTCTACAGAACCCTGTATGGTGGATTGACACATCATGTTAATTAAAGTATACAGTCGGTGTAGTCCGTTGATACAAGCCACTTTATACAATTGTTTAAAAGAGAAAAAAGACAAATGCAGCCAGTCAATTGGATGAAATCAGAACAGTTGATTATTTATTACCAAATGTATAAAGTGGACAGCCCAGCACTTACACAGCAGCAGTAAACAACATGCCAAACAGAAACAGACCCCTAAGTGCTTGTGGTCAAAGGTATCAGTATCTTGTCTGCACCATGAGAGCAGATTGCTGCTTCTTTTTTACATCTTACCGAAAAAAAAAAAGCAAGGGCTCTTGGATCAGAGCTCTGCAGCATAGATTACAGCCCAAACTACCTGTATACATGACAAGCGAATGTGTTTTCTCCCTAATGGGCTTCAGTCTCTGCTTGGCGCAGCCTCTTATGAGAGTCAGAGCAAGCTGTACTTTGACAGCTTTGGCCTGCTAGGAGTTTCACAAGGTAAAGTGTTGCTGAAGAAATAAGATGTTAAATCTAATGCTCTACAGTCCTTAAAAGGGTTCAAAAAGCAAGTGTTGTATAAGGAAAGGGTTACAGACCTTGAGAAACAATATGCCTGAAAACTAAGACAGTCATGTCAGAGGCTGCTGTTCCTGAGGACTGTTTTTGGTAGAAATGTGTGGAGATGCAGAGCTTGAATAACCTGGGTGATACAGAGCAACAGGGTAGAGAAACATTCACTTCAGCAAGACAGACCAACTTTTGAACTGGTTTCAAACAAAAACTCAGTAAATGCCTGTATACCACACACACATATAGACTTATCCACATACTCAGAATATTGATATGTCCGCCTATATTTGTATGTATATAGACAGCTACCTCTGTCATATATCTGCCATTTAACCATCCTCTGAGTTAATACTGTACTTTCTCGCAATGTCTCTAAAAAGGAATGAAAAATCTTGGAAATGTGTCAGTCTTATGCTTTATTTATTCACACATACAGCATTTCCCATGCTTTAAACTCATTGATTCAAAAGATAGGAGCACTTGTTCCCTTCTGATCATTTATTAAAATGATTCCTCAAATTCTTGCTGTATTTTACTTCTCTTCATAACAAGATACTGACATGACAGGACTCCTTATTTCTTAAAGGCAATCTGAAAAGAAAAAATGCTGTCTCCCTAAGCAAAAACCAAATATTTGCTCAATAACTGCTCTAAAAGAAAGTGAAAATGAAAATGAAAAAGGTGGACCAGGACATAAGGACTGTTCCTACTCAAGAGCCATTTCCCTAAGTAGATTATGTGGTGGTTCTGCAGGTTTTACCCTTTCCTCTGCCTCTTTCTCCTGCACAATTTATCAGACACTGTGGCGGTGCCTGAGGTTTCAGGGAAGTGGGTCATATTACAGTTAGCTCGTTTATTCTTAGTCTTTTGTTCAGCTTTAATAAAATACAATTATTACGCTGTCTTTCCTTGTGATTAATTCAAACGATGTTTACAGACAAGCCGCTTTGCAGATCTCTGGTGTTATTGCTGTCCAATGAATTAAACTGTGTTCTCCTGCCAGTTGTAATTACAGATCCATATCTTATTCTCTCTCCTCTTTTTCCTTCTAGTTTGTCTGTATTACCCCAAACAGATTTTAACTGTGATTCCTAATGGTGTGGGGTTGTCTGTGCTTGCAGAAAAATTGTCTCCAACATCAGTTCAGCTGTGCTATGAACTGAATTCAAGAAACTTATTTGCAGTGCATAACAATTACAGCATTATTGAATCTATGAATGTATGAACAATGGCACATTTTATACTAGAAGATGGCATTCCTTGTATTAAATGTATTTTAAGAATATCCTTTTATATAGCTCTGTCTCCCATAACAACCTGAGCTTATTGATGGTGATAAATGCTCACAACAGACTATTTTGCCCAGACTCATTTGGGTAGTGGCAGAGAATACAGGTAAGAACAGACTTCACAAGATCCGCTCATGTGAGTAAAGACTTTCTCCAAAGACACAGTTGGAAAACTTTGCTCTCTGAAAGAGATTTGGTGCAAGTTTTTTCAAGGTGAAATGATCTAGCTGTCAGAAGTCAGACAAGAAGGTCAAATTCTATTTTTCTGCCTTTAAATGCAACAATTTGTAATTAAAAAAAAAAAAAAAAGTTGAAGCCATTTTCAGGGTACCCATGAGTTACAGTGAGCTCTGTACTAGGTATTCTGCAGTGCTCCACCACTCCCACTTTTTCTCTCTGCTTTTTCTGAATGCCATTTAGGAATTCCATGCTCAGACCTGACACAACTGGGTTTTTCCAGGTGAACAGGAAAAAATAAAGAAAAAAATCAGATGCTGACACCATCAAATTCTTACTAGGGACTATTTTTAAGTACCCCAATGATGCAGATCAAAAGAAGATAGCCCTGCCGTTTCATCCCAACAAGCCAGCTTTCCACTGTTCTCTAGACTCGTACTCCAAGGTATGAGGCTGAGAGCTCCTGTCAATTCCTGCCCACGGGAGTACACTTTAGAGGGATGTGCAAGGGGAGGGTGAATGAGCTCTGCTGGTGCTCTGAGCAGGTCAGGCAGAAGCCAGGTACCATGAATAAAACCAACAGTCACGCTGCTGTGATGCTTGTCCTTGGCTTGCAAGGCCAACTCTTCAACAGGGCATAGCAGGTGAAATTCAGGAAATAGCCTAATGTAGGTTTTACAGCTTTGGCTGCAACTGGCTGACACCCAGCATATTCAAAACGTGGGAAAAGTATGATTTCTCTACTTGCAATCAGTTGTGTAGCCGTGCTCTTGGTTACACTCCAGGCATTATGCTCATTAACGTGATTATGGCAATATTTTTCATCTTTGGCTCATCAGGATTTTTTTCTTCTGCGTTTAAGGTTGCCTCCTTCATTTTATTTGGTCTTAGATTCACAAGCATTGCTGTTCTGAAAGCATGTTGTTTTGCTTTTTAGTCTCTGGTATTTCTGTTCTGAAACGCTACCACAATTATGCCTCATGGGAGTTGTGGTTTGATTGTCCCATCCACCCGTCCTATTCCCTAGAGTGCGTTTTCTGTTCAGAGAGCATCTCCAGCCATCAACTGCAAACTTGTCTTCTTGTGAGGAGGAAAGGTACGAAACTGTACAGAATCAGGGGGGTATTTTGTGACTAATGGACAAAATCAAGTTCTTCCTGCTATTTGAATCCCATTTTCCCCAATTTCTAAAAACTGAGATAATAAAATTAATTTGCTTTTGTAATGGATGGTGGTTTGGGTTTTTTTTTTACTTCCTTAAACGTATTATGTCATGTAACTGCAATATATGGAGTTCAAAACTGCCATGTATTTCCTCTGTTTCCCTCTATAACTTGCAGACAGAAGGTTATAACAGCAGGTTGGGAATAAGGGGAGAAGTAGGCAATTTAAGAAGAAGAATTTGGATTGCATGCAAATGTCCCTAGGAATATTAAAGTTTCATATATGCATGTTGTATTTCAATTGACAAGAAAATCCCAGAAAATATGATGTATACCATCAAAATTCCTTCAAATCAAAGTTATTCAAGGACTCTTGAGAGCATCAATTACTTTCATCGTTATTATTTCTTTTTAAATGAACCACAATTATTTTCCTACAGTGGCACCTTGTCCTGTGGCCATCTAGGACAGGAGATGTAGTATCCAGAGAGCCCAGTGCAGCCTGCAATCTGGTTTATAACCTCACTCTCCTTGTAACTGCAGGGTGAGGACAAACCTGATCAACTGTAATTTTTATTATTATTATTTTTTTCAATCTCAAGAAAGTAATTTCTATTCAGCTAGCGGCCGACAGTCAAGTACAAGTAAACATGATGGTTGTGGACTTTTATTTCACAGTTAAGCCTTTATTACCGAAGGCACAAGTCTGAATGCATTGCATGCATTAAACAGAGGCCAATTCCTTGAGCAGTGATTTGACTGCTCAGTCACTGGTGAGAACTGGGGGCTGGGAGCTTGGACTTCTGGTTTCTTTACTTTAGGATGAATTGCTGTGTGACCCTGGGCAGCTTTACTTCCCAGTATCTCAGTTTCCCCAGCTGCGAAATGATGATAAGAATTAGATATTATGAGTTGAGGGACATATTCTGACACCTTTATTCAGAACTGAGTAGTGCAATCGATTTCAGTCTGAGGAAAGGGTAACAGCATCTGGCCATTAGTGTTTATAAAGCAACTAGACTCTTGGCTGATGGATTAGATTAGATTTCAGTGCTGAGATGCTACCATGAAGGGTTCTTCAACACGTTTAAAATAGATTAGATAAAGAAAGTGTTTTGAGAGGCTTGGATAAACAAGATGCAGAGAATCTTGATGATGGTGGGAAGAACAGATCCAAGGACAAATAATAAACAGGAAGAGAGTCCCTACCCAGAACAAGGCAGAAAGTATGGTGCTTGTGTTTTTTTTTTTTCCCCTTTGATGTTTGAACTGGGAAAA
Source organism: Aramus guarauna (assembly GCA_013400195.1). NCBI lineage: Eukaryota > Metazoa > Chordata > Aves > Gruiformes > Aramidae > Aramus > Aramus guarauna. The sequence continues at coordinate 1,807,354 of VXBL01007951.1, read as the reverse complement.
AATAAAGGAGGAAGACATAGTCTAGGTAAAATAAAAACATGGTTTGGGTTGTTTTTCTTTACCTCAATATGATTTAAAAAAAAATACATTATGCTGGTTGCTTTTTCCTTTTGGAGCTATTCACCCCTTTTATTGAATCTTTTATTCTTTCTTAGAGTATTCTGCTATTTTTTAAAATAGCAGAAATGAAAAGTTGAGACATTTCTCTTCACAAATTCTAAAAAAGAAATATTTTGGCATTTTTTCAAAATTGATGGTATCCAAACTGATTTTGTTATGATATTTTTTATTTTCATAGAATTTATGCTTAATTTGCTATTTTATATTCTTTGTGGGGAAAAAGATAAAGTGCCCTGTTCTGTTCAAGCGTCCCTCCCCAACAGCACATACACCCTGTCAGCAGCAATCTGCTTCCAGGTTCTGGGTTATATGTTCTCCAAAAGCAATTTTAGGGTTGTGACTCAGGGGTGGGGGGAAAAGAAAAGAGTAGACAACAGTTTCTTTTATTGAGATAAGCCAAAACTGATGAGGTTTTCCACTCACTCTCTGGGCAGCACAGAGAGCTGCACAGGGGCTATGGGCACAGGCAGAGGAGGTGAAAGCCTTTCTCATTCAGCCCAGAATGGGCAAGTCTAGCTTGTGAATTAAAGCTTAAAGTACTTTTAAGTCAGAGGTACTACTGGGATTGTAATTTTTTCCAGGTCTACACAAGCCAGATCATTCCACCTGACTGGGTTTTTCCCAGGATGCTGAAGTCAAGCAGATTTTACCGAAAGATACCTACTGTCTTCCTAAAGTGACTACAAGTGACAATGAGTTGTCCCTTTACCTTGTATAATCCTCCAGTGTTTAACTAACTTTGCTGTTAGAATTTTTTTCCTGTTTCAGAGCCACATTTGATCCTTTACAGTCACTGGCTCTTCTAATGATTTTCTCCAAATGACTGAGAAGTTCATCATGAGCATCTGTTTTCCACATGATATTAATCATGTTGAGTGATAATGTCACCCCTCTGAAAGTCATTCTACCATGGGACATGCAGGAGTTTGCATGTGCTCCTGAAGAAGACGAGGAAGAGAGATGAGCAGGAGTTAAAACAGGACTCACCCAGAACCATGCAGAGGCCACTAGAGCTGCACTGCCATGGAGAAGTGCTGCCTTTTAGGGTGCTTGGCCCCTGTCATGGTTGAACCCCAGCCAGCAGCTAAACACCACAGAGCTACTTTCTCATTCCTCCCAGATGGGATGGGGGAGAGAATCGGAAGAGTAAAAGTGAGAAAACTCATGGGTTGAGATAAAGACAGTTTAACAGGTAAAGCAAAAGCCACACACACAAGCAAAGCAAAACAAGGTATTCCTTCACCACTTCCCATTGGCAGGCAGGTGTTCAGCCATCCCCAGGAAAGCAGGGCTCTGTCACACGTAACAGTTACTTGAGAAGACAAATGCCATCACTCTGAACATCATCCCCCTTTCTTCTTCCCCCAGCTTTATATGCTAAGCATGACATCATATGATATGGAATATCCCTTTGGTCAGCTGGGGTCAGCTGTCCTGGCTGTGTCCCCCCCCAACTCCTTGTGCACCCCCAGCCATCCTGCTGGTGCGGTGGGGTGAGCAGCAGCAAAGACCTTGGCTCTATGTGAACACTGCTCAGCAATAACAAAAACATCTATATTATCAACACAAATTTCAGCACAAATCTAAAACACAGACCCATACCATCTATTATGAGGAAAATTTACTCTATCCCAGCCAAAACCAGCACAGTCCCTCTCTATCCTTTCCTATGCAAAGTGGAGCCCAGAGTAGTTACTTGGTGTTGAATAAGTGGGGTGTTTTTTCATTCAATAAAATTCCAGTAAGTCCTTCCAGACCTAGACTTCTAAAGAGTAATGTGACTGCTGCCTAAGCAGCTTGTGTCTATTTCCTAATTTTAAGTGACCAACAAGCATAAATGCAAAGGTGTTTGAACATTGCAACCACTGTAGAAGGTAGTGATCCCTCTTATCATCAGCTGCTGCTCAGCTGCACACCTCCTTTTGCTCTTCATTCATTTTTTTGAAAATTCAGTGTGAATGTTTCACCTTCAATTGCTCAAAGCCTCTCAAACGGTAGCCTAAGCATTTCACATGGGGAAATAATTATGTCCTGTGTAGGGTGGGAGATTGATGGCTGTTCAAAGGCCACCAAGATCATGCAAGCCTCAATATTTTTCCAAATCCATCAAAAAATATCCCCCGGAAAGCTCTCTGCCATTCAGGGACTGATTTTTCTTGGGTTCGAGGAGGCCTGAACAAGGTTTGCAGGAATTGGAAGAATGGGCAAGGATGGAACTGATGGAGATGAATTGCTCATGGTGGAATGGGCATCTGAAGACCTAATCCCATGATGACAAAGGCTTAAAAGGGATAGGGGCAGTTTGCAAAAGAATGGCAAGCATGGAATAACAGCCCAGAATAGAAATACGTCCTGGAGCTAGGCAGTGTATAATAGATCTCCTGCCAGGCAAGGCCTTGGGAGCTATCAACAGACTGGCAGTGAAGAAGGCCCAGGTCTCCTAGGTGCCTGTGCCCTGGCCCAGGCTCCTCAATGTGAGGAAGACCCTTGCTAGGAGTCGAGACTTGTGAGCCATAGCAACACATCCTGAAAAAAATCCAATTTCTGCCATCAGAGCACAGCAATCCCTGTCTGTCTTACCCACACACACCATTGTCCCCAGACCAATCGCCACCGAACAGAGTTGGGGGAGGGGAGGGGAAAGAAACCATTTGAAAGACATTTATTAAAAATGACAGTTTAGCACTTTGCATCCTGGAGGTATGACACAAGCCCCCCTTCATCTACCAGCCACTTCCCTCAGGAAAACAGTGCTAGCTCCAATTTACAGGTCCAGAAGCAGACACAGATCGGGGTGTAGTGACTTTGTTCAAGCTATGCTCTGAAGATCACATTGGCCTCTGGAAATAAATCTAATTTGCAAACTTTCTCCTCAGATTATCTCGTTTTTCATTTTGTCCACAGGAAAAAACCATAATGAAAGGTTTCAATTAAATTAAGGAAGGAGAGAAAATAGCTTCAACTATTTCTTTTACTGTCTTCACTAAGAGAACAGGAAGAATGAAAACCAAGTGACATTTTCTAGACTCTTTTACTTTTATATTTGTCAGAAATATTTTGAAACAAAATAAATGTTTGCTTTACAAAATAAATGTCCCTTGGCTGAAGCAAATATCTTTTTTTTAATTTAATAGGAAGTTCTATATGAGATTTAGTTTTGCCCCCAATAGAAATAGTATTTCCAGTCTCAAAATGTAATTGGCTTTCTTTCCTTCTAATAGCAGCTTTGCAAACCCAACCTTAAACTCTACCTGGGTCCTAAAAAGGGAGGCCTAGAGTCTCCAGTCTGTTTGTGGCTTTGCCATTGCTGTTGCTTTTCCACAAAGGCCGCTCCAATACCACAATGATGGATACAAAACTCAATGCCCTGGGACTGACAATGAAAAATAAACATCCCCAGTGCTCATGTTGATCCTTTGAGACGCCCATGTCTGTTTTCTCCCTGATGTCCATAATTTGCCTTGGTCTTCCACAAAACCTCTTCTCTTCCCCACAAGACCCGGGTGCTGCGTCCCAAGCCCAGGGCTCATCTTCACTCTTCATGGTATTGTTTGTGGGACGGGGGTGAGAAATCATCTCAGCTATGCTATGAAAGGGAAAATCATAGCATAAACATATGCCACCCTGTTTTCTTTGCATAATCTCTTTGTTCAAATTTCAATCAGTTCAGTGCGCCACTGGCAGCAGATGAAAACTGGGTAAATAGACTCAAAACATCCTGTCTTGGTTTTCTTTGCCACGTAAACTGATCAAAAACAAACACAGGGCTAATATACAAAAATGTTCACATGATGTCTGGCTGTGTAACAACTGTAGGTAGTGAAATTAGTTTAGGCAGGCTAAGTGTGGGCCAGAATACAAAAAGATGCATTTTAAGTGGCTAGCAATTCAATTGCATTAAACAGCTCATTGATATCCCACACCTGTAGTGGCTGAGTACCTGCAACGGTTCATTAGTTTTTATCAACAGCCATTATGAAATCATTGTGCTGCTTTCATATTTCACAGGGACATTACTGCTGACCCACGGGAAAACGAGAAGGGATCAGAGGAGCAGTGGGGGGGTGTCCTGTAGGCACTGCCTTGGAGCTGAGGAGGGAAGAGGGAGAGGTGAGGGTGCTGGCCTGGCTGCTGGGGCTGAGGAGACATCTTTGCTGGGTCAGATGCCTGAAAGACACGTAAGGGCTTCAGAGCTGAGGGAGAGGGATGATAGATGGCTTGTTTGCTCGTTGATCTGAGCAGGTGAAAAAGTGTCATTGTTCACGTTAATCTGTCTTGTGGCTGTCTTGTTCTGGGCAACAGACAAAAGCTGCTGTGAAAGTACCCGCCTTGCTCTCTGTTCTACTGAAGCACTTCACCTCCCACGTGCTTTCAATAACGCTTGTTTTCCAGTCCTCACAAGGCACCTTAACTTTGCCCTGTCTTGCTATTTTATATATCTTAGAGCCTGATTCCAAACATTAAAAGCACAGTCCTTACTACGTGCATTTATATGCAACTCTCAAGCAAGAATGATATCTTTTATATTGGATACACAACATAGATGCTCAGGCAAACAGATGTATAAAAGCTACTTCTTTACCTAAATCCTCTGTAAACAAGAAGAAATAGTTTTAAAATGAACCTTTTGAAAATTTTTCAGCTGAGTTATTAGTGTTTTTACACCAGGTTACTTCAACCTCTCCTGTAAAATGAACAAGTGCTTGCAAATACAGCTACCTTACTTTCATTGTTAATCTGAGATGTGATTTCACCTCAAGTCCTGAGGCAGAAATGCTAGGAGAAGGCTCACTGGTAAACCTGGAGCACTCTGAACCCCTCCACACTATAAGTCCGTATAACATTGCAACCTGTCATTCAGAATAAAAATTAGCATTGTCCAGATTTTTACATCAGCACCTTTTCTATAAGCTCCTGCTGATTTATTCCTGCAACATCTTTCTTTTATAGCTGTCATGGAAAAAAGAAAGAAAACGCCAAACCTTCCAGATATGTGGACCCCTCCTCAAAATTTGATTCTTTATTTGAAAAATTTATTTTAAAGCTTACTGAAGTCAGTCAAAACATTTTTCTCTTTTTGTGCTAAAAAGGCATGGTTTTTTGTTAGAACATTTTGAAAAAATGACAACTATTCTGAAATATTGTTCTTGAAAATCTCCTCACCTGTGACATGAAGAGTTTCAGAGGTGGGTGATGGCAGTGTGGGTAATGACAATAATGGAATCTTTTGAGGGTTTTTTTCTTCAAAATGAGTATTTGAAATAAAATTCATAAACTGAAATCTGTTCCTGTTTTGTCAATTTAGGAAAGTAACCAAAAAAGAACATTCCTGAAACCCTTATATTAAATATCTTTCAAAAAATTAAGGTATTTTTCATAATATTAAAAAATCATATTGCAGTATTTTACAGGAAGTTGAACATCCGGATCTTAACCAATTCTACTCTATATATACTGACCTGCAAAGAAAAGCGTAGCTGGAGACGGGAACGATCCATCCTTCATATATGTTAGGATAAAATTCAAATTACTCTAATTGACACCATTGCCACTTGAATAAGGAGTAAAACGTCAACTAAAACAAAACCAGAATAAACATGCAGCAGGAGAAAATACAGAGGCTTGCTTATTTATTTACATCTGTGGATATTTATTTCACCGAAATGGTGAAGAAAACTATTAAACATGCTGGACTCCGTAATATCTGTTTAAAAATTATTCATCAAGCAGAGTGTTTTCTGAGCTTTGGAAGTAAGTTCTGATCTGACGCGGTGTTATGTCCACCACAAAATGGAAGAAGCATTCTGGGGGACAATACAGGCTTTTGTGTCTAATGGAAAAACTAATTTGATGTCCTTCTTTAGGTAGCGCAGCTGGGGATAATTACACATTTTTGTCACATACTCCAAATGCTCCCTGATCCGTGGGAGGGTCGGAGGCGTGAACGCGGTGGCCTGACCACTGTAATGGAATATTAAAACCCAGCGAAAACCAGCCAACAACTCCTGGCTTGGAGACTGGCTCGTGCAGTGTGTTTGGTGCCCTTACGGCTGCCGCTCTGCAGCCTCTGCCCACCTCGCGCAGCTGCCTACCGCTGCCTGCACCTCCGTGGTGGAACACCTCCGGCGCCGCGCGGTCCTCTCCCCAGCGGGCATCCCTGTCTCCTTCCCTCCACCCCACTCCCTGCAAGCCTGTGACCTTCCCAACACAAAGCTCGCCTGAGTGCTCCACCTCATTCCTTTTCCTGAGATTTGCAAAGAGCTTTGAATTTGCACCGTTGGTTAATAATATATGAATGTATATATTTACCACTCGCAGTGTTTAACTTGGTGTGTTTATTTTATGTATAATGAGACGCAGCTAATGTGTTTACGTTCATGGTTCAGCATCTCGAATAGGTCATCAAAATGTCCACCTTTACTGCACTGATTTATTAAATGGCTCATGGAAATGGCCTCTCTTAGTCCATTTTCTCCTGTATGGTAATAAAATCAAAGCATACAAATGTCAAAATACATACAGGTATCCTAAAATCCAAACATAAACCAAAATAAAGTCATCTTGTGTGTATGCCTGAGCATAAGCACAGAAAACTCAGTAACCCCACTTAAAATCACCAATATACTTTAAAAAAAATGCCCCAAACCCCTTAAATAATACCTCAGCACATCGTTGAGCTTGTACTTTGGTGCATGTGATCTATTTCTTTAACTATTTTCTCCAGGTGTTCAGGAAGAGTCTTTCTCCGTGCCCCTCACCCCTATGCTGAAGCTGTGTAAAACAATTAGTGACCAGCACCAAGGGCAGGTATTTCCTCTCAGCGTTCAACTTCAGCGGCTTCCTCTGATTTTCCTCCCCGTAATTTTCTGGGCCATTGTATTCTCACTATGCAGCCACTTCAGTATACAAATATCACACTCTGTTCCTACAGGGTGCTGTCAAAATAGTCTGCTAAAAGACAGAAAGAAACAGGTGAGCTAAGTATTGCAGATGGACTGAAGAAATAGTGATGCCATTTTCATTTATAAAGACCATGAAAATAGATTACCATAGGTGAAAAAAAAGACAAGTCTGGCATCATTGTAACAAGCTGAAATCCTGCTCACTTGGTAAACTTCAGGGTTTTGCATAGAGGACAAGTTAGCAGTACTCAAGTTACACTTATGGCCCCATCCAATATACTTGGGAGGTGTAACCGTACCTACCCATAAATAAAATGTTATACATTATCTGGTCTTCTGGCTCAATAAGACCGCACATTTCTGTAGGTAGCACAGGTTTGGGGTTTTTTTTTGTTTGGGTTTTTTTTTTTTTTTTTGCAACTGCTGCCAGTGATTGAATTAGCACCACAGAGCTGGTTAGCTATTGATAGCAGTGAGCAGATGAGCTTTCAGACTGCAGTAGCTATAGATGTGTCATTATAGAGTGAAAAGGATTATTATGTTAAGCTTTCAGCAGCGCAGCTCCAGATGAGGCCTTCCCTTGCATCTGGGTAAGAACCAGAGGACATCTCAATACTCTGCTGTCATTTCTGGTCACACCAGATATGTAGCACAGATTTGGTCCACTGGTCAGTGATAGTTGATTGAGTTTTCCAAAACAAAGGCTGACTGAACGAACACGCTCTAGGAAAAAAAAAAAAAAGTAGGAGAGCATCTGTGAGCTTTTAACCCCCTTATGCTCTTCAAATACAAATATTACTCCAGAACTGAAGTAATGACATGACAATATATGATTGCCACAGTCTAGTCATACACCTGCGAGGACTACAGGGTTCTTTGTCTGTCAGAAACTGCTGGAAAAATTGTCCAGGTTTGCAAAAAGCATCAAAGATGACAGAACAAGAAAAAACATAACAATATGTATTTTTATTTACTTATCGTTAATTTTTATTCATTTTTCAGTGAATTCTCTCTTTTGAGGTTAGTGGCCGAGAACACACAGCAAGAAAATTCACCACCTTGTAGGATAAGTTTTTATGCCATTTAATTCTCAGGATTTTTATTTCAGCCCCTAGGATGTTGGCCAAGAAAGCAGTTGCTCGGCCATGGGGTTGATAGTCATTGATTTAGATTGTGCCAGATCTGTAGCAAATTTCAAGAATAGGCAAAGGAACAGAGTGTGCCAACATTTGGCTGCGGATAAGATAAAGATTCATTAGAATCCTCAGCAGTAACGTTGTCCTTTTTGCCTTCTCCTCCTGAGAAAAGAGGACTCATCCTCTTTTGTTTTGCTACTTATCATGCGACCTATAACTAAAGTCATTCACTTTCTCTGGAATAGGAAGTCTCTAAGTGAGGCAGAATAATATTTTACTTGCCAGCTACAGCTTTGTTTTATGTTTGATTGTAAACAGGCGAACATTTACTTTGGAGAAAGACATTGAAGTTCAATGAGTCAGTGAAGGAAAGAAGTTCAGCACGCATTGTGCGCTGCTCTTATTTCTTGCCAGGGACACGTACAGAAAATGTGAACTAAGCAGTTCATGACCAGAAGTGTACACTTAAACCTATTGATATCTGCAAATTTTATTTTTTTTCCTCCTCATAAGCTAAAAATTCACTCCAACATAAATATTAGATCCAGGGATTTCAGACTGATCACAGCCCTTCCCAACAAGTCTCAGGTGATGCTGGTGCTGGCTGTTTTCATGTCATCAGCCGTGTCGCAGAGTGACTGTACGGGAGAGGTCAGCATTGCTGTGACACTTACACAGATCCAGTTGCCATTGTGTGGGACTGGAAAGGAAGGCAGACTAAGCCCAGATCCCTCAAGGTATTTTGACATTTACCCAACACTGACTCTGAAGTGAGCTGGGCAGCTGCAATGGGGGTGGAGGTGGCCATACCTGCCCTACTATGTCATCAGGAAATCCTACTACACAGCCCAGAGGTTTGCAGCTTGTAGCCTCCTTCACTACCACTCCCACCCCCAACTGCAATTCATTAAGTCTCACGATACATCTGAGACATCTATAAATATTTATGGTTGCAGGCTGACATGACTTTCTCAAAGTCACAGAGGACTTCCATTGTAGAGCAGAAACCTCATTTTGCTCTAACCACAGCGTCACCCTTCCTTGTTAAACAGGGATCCCCAGTACCCCCTTCTGCCCAGCAGCCCAGGTCGCTGGGGGAGCACAGCTCTGCAGCAGCCCCTCCACAGCCCACCCTGCCCCTGCCGCAGGGGTACCTGTACCCACCACTGAACTGGCACCCCTCTGCTCCTGCCCCACGGACCTTGTTTTTGCGAGTGCTCCTGCCAGGGGTGCTCTTCAGGCTGGCTGGCTCAGGCAGAGGAGCAATAAAGAATTACAAATGCTTTTAAGGCACGTTGACTTTCAGAACTGGTAGAGACGGTCATTTTTCATTTATTTATTTATTTGTTGGGCATAGTGTCTTGTGTGTATGAATTATTGTTTTTTCTCCTTTTTCTGGCAAGAGATTGCATGGTAAATTAGTAGTATATTATCAACAGGAGACTTTTTTGATAGTTAAAAGAAACAAACAAAAAAAAAAACACCCCAAAAAACGAAACAGTGCATGAAAGTGACATAGGAAATATGCAGATTGAAGAGATGATCTTTGTCCTAACAGAAAGAGATAGCTGAAGAGGGGTAATGACAAAGACATGTCACTGAGATACCTTGCCTGCACAAGGGGCTGGAAAAATGTCTTCCACAGCACTTCTCATCCTTCCTGTAGAAAGGAGTGTTGTCCTCTTACTGTCCATCTCAGTATGGAGGGAAGTTAACTCAGCTAAGTCACGGCTGAGCATTCGAGGGGATGTCTCACTGCTGGTACCTTCTTGCTTATGTAGCTACTCCAAAAAGTGAAGAAGTTTCCATGCAAACACTTCATTTTAAAGGACTGTCACATATTTAGACAAGGACAAAGCAAAGAATTGAGAAAAACTAACTTCAAGGCAAGTTCTGAAAATCTGGCATAAAAAAAGAGCCTGTCTATTCCCCCTATAGTTGAGCAGCCTTTGCTAGTGTGTCTTTTTAAAAAAAAAAAAAAAAAAAAGAAAAAAAGTCTTTAATATCTTTAGAGAAATATCTTCTTTGGCAGTGAAAATTAAAATGAAAGTTAAGAAAAATATCTAAGGCTACAGAGTCGAGCATTGTGTGTGGATAGATTAGAGTTAAGGCTCATTTGCAGGAGAAAAGGCAGCACAATATTTGCAGTGAAAAGAATAGAAAGGATCTTGCCCCCACTCTTTCATTTAATAGAGGTAGTTTGGGGAAAATTTCTAATGAATCCTATCCAACCATAAAATCATGTAGAAAATGAATCGTATCTGACAATAAAATAAAAGTGAACCAAATTACAAGGTTCCTATATTCACAGGACAAATTAATTTCATGTTTGGAATACTAATTGTTCACTGTAGGGCCTGCAACTATTTATTGTCATTGCTTCGTTTGCCACCAGAAGAACTTTTGCAGATGCAGAATGGTATGTTTTTGGCTGTAGCATCAAAGGGAAGGGAATAAAGTCTCTCGGAGCAGAAGGGGCAGCTTCCCGTATGGCACCCACTCTGCTCCCCAGGACAGTTTGTGTGGAAAGGCTTTAGAAGGGTGGGTGATTTGAAGTTAGAGGTAGAAGGAAAGCGAACCTTGATGGGGGTTATAACTGGCCCTCACGGACACCATCTGACACACGTTCCCCAAACTCCTCATGAAAGGCAGAGGGAGCAGACATGGCCGGTGAGCCCCACGTCTCAGAGGAGCCTGGTTGTCTCCCCGCAGACAGCGTACCCTTAAGATCTAAGAGGCAGCTATCATTTGGCACGGCTTCAAGGACCAACGGGTCTTTGGTGCCTGGAGGAAAGCTGCAGAGAGAGTGTGGTAGTTCAAAGGAGGTGCCACGGAAGAAAAAATGTGTTTGTACCACATTGGATTATAGGCAAAAAATTACAAATAAATAGAACACCCTCCCCCAAACCAAAAAGATTTAAAAAGAAATACACAGTAAGAATGAGTTTAATTATGTGAAGGTTGTGTGTACACCTAGTTAATTTTTTTTTAATTAAAAAAAATCAACATCAAACTAATAAAGTAGCTTAAAGAAGTGATAATTCAGTGAGGAATTTTGAATGTTCAGTTCCATAACGATTTACATTAGTATGACTGTTTCTAAGAGGGAGAAACGAGAAATTATTGCACCCAATAGGGAGCTTAGAGCAACCATTTTTCCTGAAGAGAGTTAATTTTGAAATGCAAGACTTCTCCTGAGCTGCCAATGGCTCCCTCTATCTCCTAAACGTTGAGATACGTTACTGACTTTATAGCTGTGCTCTCTCCACTCTTGATGGATTCCCCTCTGAGCCAAAGTTAGCCACCGGGCTCCAGTGATTGACAGTACTTTGAGCACCTCTCAAATTGTTGAAGAGCCTGCGCAATGCAGTGCTGAAGATGAAGCAAACTACAGGCGCTCCCCCTTGCCCAGCACCAGCTCCTCCTCCACTGAAGCAAAGGCAGCAATGCTGGGAAATTTCTCAGGTAGGGCAAGCAAGGCCTAAAAGAACTGAAACAGAGAGATGGATCCAGGATCCCTGCAGGGTGGGAGATGTGTTTAGCCATTCGCATGCTCTGTGAAAAAAAGAGATGCCAAATATGAGAAGTGGTGGTCATCTGGGGAAGGCTGATTGCTGCAGCCTTTATCTGTCAGTGTTCCGGTGGGACCCTTCAGTGCTCCTGCTTCCAAGGGGGGAGATATGAGATGTTATGGCACCCAGCAGGGTGCTTAGGGAAACCATTTTCTCTGAAGATACGATTACGAGAAAAGATCTGAATTGTGGCACCGTGGAAACTCCGTGTTCACCGCTAAGGCTTCTCCCCCACTATGGACACAGAGGGAGACGACAGAGGAAATCGTTCTCATGGCACGCCCTGTTTCATTTCAGTCGCTTCACACTAGTCTGTCTTCTATTTTCCATCTTTTCTTTGCCTTGCTAAACTTGCATTTCAGGGGGCTTGGACCAGCTCCAAAGCTGTCTTGCATCAGAGGAACTGTTTTTCCTATTGACTGAGATGAAGTTTTAACTGAGAGAGTGCATATGCTTCTCACATTTTCCTCCTGCTTGCCTTTTGCCCAAATCCATGGCTTGTTCCATGTGATGTACCAATGTGTTATGCACTTACTTGCTCATCCTCCTGATCCCTTTCTTCTAGGTATTTAAACTGCTGCTCTCATTCTATGTAAAACCAATTTTAGACACTTTGACAGGATTTCCCACAACTTACAAGGATTTGTGTTTAAAATACATCTGTCAAGAAAGCTCAGCTTTATTGTGCCAAGAGCTGTAGCCTTACACTCACCACTCGGTCCTGCTGATTCAGTATTGCCCCCCATGAGGCATGCAGACCTGCTCGTGTGGTGTGCAAGTGTTTCCCAGGCTCCTCCTGCAGCTGAATCCATCCAGCATGCTCTTCTTCACTTGGGAGTTCAATTAATTCATCTGGAGAGAGATGAATGGGCTGCCCTGGGACTCCCAAGAGAGAAAAAAAAAAAAAAAATTGAGTTTTCATAAGACAGGATTTTAAACAGATGAGACAGCTCCTTCTAAAATGGGAAACAGAAGGCATGCAGAAGTAATGCAAGATCACTGAGGAAAATAACTGCTGAAATTCCTGGAAAGTGTTGGATGATTACAGAGATATAATTTCTGAATGAAGAGGATGAGTGGATAAAACCTGGACTGGAAGGACCAGCAGGATGGGTAGAAGAGAGAAATGTTGCACACAGCAGTGATGGCTTCCTGCATTTCTTTCCAATGCATTTGACTCTCCCCACCTGAAGCACTTAGGCTCTGAAAATTTTCTTAAAGTAAGAAAAAGGAAAATCTGCCTTCACCTCCACAGAGCAGAGAAACAAAGTCCCTCTCATACCTTCACTGAAGAAGAATACAGTGTTGTCGTTCAATTCTTCTGTCTTTGCAGGAATAGCACAGTATATGGCGTTTGCTGGGCCTGAAAAGAAGGGTGTACAAGTAGAGTCAGGACCTTTCCAGGAGAACTGCAAATCTTGCTGCCGATCTGGAGAGAAGAGTGGAAGCTTTAGGGAGGGAAGAGAACAGGAAGGGAAGGAGAAAGAGATCAGAACTTTATTAGAAGAGACTTCACCTAAAAGTTCAATAAGAGTAAAGAGGAATCTGTCCTCCAAAATATTCAGACACACGCTAGAGAGGTACCTGTGCTCTTACATTACCACTGAAGCCTAATAATTCCTTTTGAACTTTCATTTCTGCTTTTTGAGTGTGAATGCTGTTAGACAGCTCAGCAAAATAACAGTTGATAGCTGAAAATATGATTTTTTTAATAGACAAATTTACTATTATTATAACTGTCAAATAATGTTCTTGGTAATAGTGTTCTGTTCTCTTCACCTAGCCATCAGAAATCCAATAAAATGTGAGTAAGATGCTCTGGGAAGAATAAATGCAATACTGTTTCTACCAAAGGCCATCCATAGACATAGACAACTTCTTGTGGATGTGGTCAAACGCTGTGGACGTGTAGCCTGGGATGGTTGCAGCCATGGGCTACCAAATGAGCAGACCTCCTGCTGTTATCTCCAGAGGCCTGGCATGGTGACTGGTCACGAGCCTCTATTGGATTCTTGCAGATCCTGCACAACATGCAGGAATGGGAACCACTGCCTCTTTTGGAAACAAAATAATTTATCTTCGCCAGAGACAGCCCAGCTATCCGATCCAGCTGAGCCCAGAACTCAGCAGAAACTGGGATGAAGTACTTCCACACACAGAAGAGATACCTCTAATTATCACTTTCTTGCCTCTGGGCAAGCTAGCAGCTCGTGCCATCAGACAACCAGCAGCAGCTCCTCCACAGAGGCAATATACCATTGGCCGGCTGATCAGAGGTCTCTGGCTTCTGCAGGAGACCAAAGCCCAGAACTGTATTGCCAGTCTGAACGTGTGGGTGATGTGAACCACTGACCGCCTGACCATGGGAGGGGTGCAGCAGCAGTGAAAGCTACGCACTAACCTTTTCGGTGTGCTGCAGGGATGCTATCATTGTTGAGTACCAGGTCATTAAGTCAACAGGAACCAATTTTTATGTAGCTGTAACACGAATGCTAAGGCTTCTGCTGTGTGGGTTGGTTTTGGTGGTGTGGACACATGTTTTGGGTGGTATGAACTGAGATGACAAAACTCCTACAACACCTTTTGGCAGCTTCTTATGACAAAAGTGGGGAATAAGCTTCACACCTATAATGGGAAAGGAAAAAGCTGCGTGATCTCTTATTCAGCCAGTTTGCCAGTAAACAAATATTTATGGGGCAAGACCCACAAGAAAAAATACTGTAAGAATTCAAAAAGGTTAACTTAAGACCTTTAGAGAGAATGAAGGAATAGGAAAATCATCTTTTTGTGACATTCAAAATTCCTATTTTACCATGATAATAGTAATCATCATTAAAAAATGTGCCCTGTATGCTTGAGGTTACAAAGGAGGAAAAAATATCAGATGCCATTGAAACACAATGCAAATAAAAATGAGTTTTATAACATAATTACATTCCCATTAATATGTTAATCTCTTATATACAGACATAGAGAAGCAAATACATTACTTTAAATAATTAACTCTGTAGTGAGGTTTTATTGCTGGGAAAGAAGATTTCTCTATGGAAGGGTATTTAACATTTTAATTAAACTGTTTTTGATAGATGTTTACTGTTGCTTCTATTTCTGCTTAAAACAAACCCATACGATTAGGAGAAAATGTAATTTTGTCATGAGAAAGGAATGATTTCCTTTTGAAGGAAGGACTAAGATTCCCTCTTGTTTGCTGTCTAGTCAGTGTACAGCAATACTACAGTGTGTTTTAAGAGACATGTATTTCTTATGGAAAGGTTCCATTTTGCTGACTCTTTTCCTTTCAAAAAATTCTTTCTTTTTTGTGCCACTGAACATCGCCTTCGTATTTGACCTTCCACTAGAAGGTTGCTTATGTTTTGGTGAGAGAGGAGAACTCAAGAAAGATGTAAAAAAAAAAAAAAAATCAGATGCTTCTCAGATAAAAGCTGCTAAAGGAACCAATAGCATAGGAAAAGTATCCTTAAGGAACTGCAGAATCACAGGATTTAAGCAGGAAAAAAGAAAGGGGGGAAAAAAAAAAAAGGCTGAAAGACATAAAGAAATGAAAGGTCTAGTAAGGGTTGCCAGACAGAGAATCTGGACAATGTACTGCGCTGAAAATAAGTCAACAAACTTTATGCATGAACTGGCACTTGAGCTTGATATATAAACTGATAATTGAAAAGCTTTGCAGATGGACAGCTGCTTTCCAGGTGGATGCAGATAAGCTAACCCTGCACTGACTTTCTCTGGTGAACTTGAGCGTGACGCTAGGAAAAAATCGTCTGAGTGAGAAAAAAGCATATGGTCTCCACGGTTTGCAGGTAGTACTTGAAGCTGCCAACTGGACGGGTCAGACCTGAGGATGGCTTTTGCAGCATGGCACTTGGCCTCACTAGGAACAGTCCTGCAAGCCTCCACTTCATTTCATATTGGTTTCTGGATAGCCAAGGTACGGGACACAGGCTGCTTGAAACTCAGGCAGCACGTGAAATAAACAACAGATCAGCATTTCTTCTCTGGTCTCCTGAGGAAACCAGTACCACCCTCTCATTTTGGTCCTCTCATCTAAAAATATTTAAGAGCCATGCCAGTGATTTTAGAACAAATCTATAGACATATGTTTTGAAAAAGCATGAAAAGTCCTACAGATGACAAACATAAGATCCCCTCTCCGTGAGCCATTTAGACACGACATGCACAAGATCTGTGTTGAATTATTTACATGGGAAAATGCCTTTCAGGCACTTGTAACAGCTCTGGACTCTATTCAGTGACAAGGTGAGGTGAGCACTGAGGCTATTGCCCTTAAAATGAATTAAATAAATGCAGGAAAGCTCTGTTACAGTAGCATTTAAAATGCTTTATTGAAAAAAGTAACTGAAGCCAGAAGTCGAGGCCACTCTGCCCATTTCCTGATAGGGATTCTAGGTACTGAAAAATACACAGATGCTAAAGCCAACACCCCAGCCCCAGCAGAGTTGTCCTGTGAAAAGCCATGGAGCTCTGGAGCCTGTCTCTAATTCTGGGACCTCTCAGGTTACAGTGTGGGCCAGCTGGTTGAGCTCCGGGAGATATGGTCTCATTGAATTTGTAAATCCAGTGGCATTGGCAAATATGGCAACTGTCACTCATACACTAGAATCATAGAATCATAGAATATCAGGTTGAATGGCACCTCAAGGATCATCTGGTCCAACCGTTCTTGGTAAAAGCACAGTCCAGACAAGATGGCTCAGCACCCTGTCCAGCCAAATCTTATAAGTGTCCACTGTAGGGGAATCCATCACTTCCCTGGGTGAGATTATTCCAATGGCTGATTATTCTTATTGTGAAAATTTTTCCTCTCGTGTCCAACTGGAATCTCCCCAGCAGTAACTTGTACCCATTAGCCCTCATCTTTTCCATGTGTTTCCTTGTAAGAAGGGAGTCTCCATCTTCTTTGTAGCCACTCTCTGAATACTGGAATGTGGTGATAAGGCCTCCCCTAAGCTTTTCTTTCTCAAGGCTGAACAAACCCAGTTCTCTCAGCCTTTCCTCATATGGCAGGCTTCCCAGTCCTTTCATCATCTTTGTGGCCCTTCTCTGGACCCTCCCCAGTCTGTCCACATCTTTTTTCATAGTGGGAACCAAAACTGAACACAGTATTCCGGGTCTGGCCTGACAAGCTCTGAGTAGAGTGGGATAATGACTTCATCCCTGCTGGTGATGCCCTTGGTGATGCAACCAAGGATTCTGTTGGCTTTCTTTTCTGCAGCAGCACCTGTTCACTCATACTGAGCTTGTTGCCCACCAGGATGCCTAAGTTCTTTTGCACAGAGCTGCTCCCCAGCCTGTGCTACACTAAAAATCCACGTCCTGGGGAAAGGCTGGACAAGCATAAGCAGCATGACGCAAACTGACACAAGAGCAGAGCATTTCTAGATTTACTTCTAATGCACATGCTGATGAATTGAATGGATGGGGAGAGAGAGGACGGGAAATCACGGAGAGTGTTTCTTTATCCTAAAGAGAAACAACAAAATGGGCCCACACTGGAGACTGCAGGACAGCACTGTATAGAAGTCTCCCACACCATCTGCCTGTGAGCATCCCAATGAATAACCCTGCTGAGCTCCGTGTGCATGTCAGGTTATCCACATTAGCCTACAGACAGCAAGGAGAAGGAAGCCTCATAATTTTTTTCTTTTTCTGAGTCCATCACTAAGGGAGGAGCACATGGGAGAAGGTGGTCACTTTGGGCAGTACCGCAGTGGGAAAGGTCATCGCTGATTCAGTCTGATGAAGTGGCAAGGGAGAGCAAGGAGTGTAAACAGCACTGTCCTTGCACCTGCACGTCAGGCTGCAGCTTTCGGCTCATCTTTGAAAGAGGCAGTGGGCAGGGGGTCTCGGGAGATACAGGTTTCAGGTTTGATTGGTATTCTCCTGAGATATCTATTCCCTTCTGATCTGGAAGTCACACAGAGATTGGCGAGTTCTGTAATACATGCTTGTGTTATCTGTCATCATGTCTCTTCCTGAGGCAGAGCAGACATGATCCCAAGGCTACCAAAACACCACCACAAGCTAAATTTAACATCATGGGAATATGATAACAAGGTAGTTGCTGTGTGACCAGGTAGTCTTTTTCTCGACACAGCAGACAGGAGCTATATCTGAAAATGAAAGCTTTGACCACCAATACTGACCACTCATTTACAAGGATAGGAAAACAGTCTTTAGACAAAAATTACTTGTTGTGACAAGCAGTCCAAAAATACCTTTTCTTTCCAAGGGTACATTCCACAGCTACTACCCATTGATCAACTCCAGATGACTCTGTGTCTTGTCTCCCCGCACCCTTCTACCACTCATTCAAGGCAGATTTCCCTACCCTTACTCCTACTGAGTAGTACCTTGTTGCAATTTCAGTGAGATTACTTGCGGATGTAGGATGTTAATCTATGTTGCAACCATGCGTTTCCCTTCTCTGTTTACTTATTTTCTCTTCTTCAGACATCATCATGAGGCATTCCGATACTCATGAGTAGTATGAAACTTCAAATCCCTGTCTTAATTTTACAGGATGGTCTCTATCTTTATTTATATCTGCAAGTGTAACGCACAAAACTGCAAACACTTTGAAGAAAGCTAAGCAAAACAAAGCTGTATTTCACTGCCAGGATGCTTTTAACCAATTCCTGAAGAATTTTCTCTGCCTGTAATAAGATCCTCAATAAGGAAAGAATAAGGCAGTTATTTATGAATAGGACAGGCTTTTACTTTTCATTTGGAGAGCACAAAAGCCAAGACCAAATAAAAGCCAAGTCACCACAAAAGAGCAGCGTGTCTTCTCTGTGAGGTACAGAGGAGGAAATGGCTGCCAGCAGCTACTTCAGTGATCTCAGGGTACAATACAAAGCAAAAAAAACAACCCTATGAGCCAGACATCACAGCAGTTAAGCCCATCATTTGTGCCTTTACAACCTCCCTGAGTCCCCTTGAGGGCTGGCTGTCCAGCGTGCACTAGTTCTCTTGTTCATAAAGGTCGGTGGCTCTCCATGCTGAGGTGCTACCGCCTCTGCTGCAGGTCCCACCGTGTTTCCCATGCCTGGCTGTAAGTGGTACCGCTGGAAAACTGTGAAAAAGAATGTCTTTGCTGTGTGCTAGGCGAGAAGCTAGAAGAGGCTATGATAGTTATGCTCACAGGGCAGCGTGGAGGGAGGACACTAGGTTTGCTTTCCTGATAGCAAGAACTGTGGTCTTTCACATCTCCCCCTCCTCTGCCTCTTCCTCTGCCTCTTCCTTTCTGAAGGACAATTAAAGCTCTTGCTCGGGCATTATGTAAATACAGTAGTGGCACCCCGTGCTCTGAAAGTATTATGAAAGTACAAAAGGCTCTGTGGCCCCGTGAAGTGCTGAAGAGAAGGAGACATTGTGGCAGTGTAATATCAGCTCCTCCTCAGCTCCATTTGTGAGGGCACACTATGTGAGCCCTTTGCCATACAGAGGAATGCCATAACACTCATTTGTAATAAATTCTAGCATGTCTTTATGATGTGGAAAAGCAAAAACGGAATCCTGCTGGAGCGATGAACTCTAATTTTTCAGAGGTAACAACAGGCAATTTTCAGGGAAGGCCAGGTGACTTTATTCTCATTCAATAGATGAAAGGAAATGGATGAAGAGTCAGGGCAGTTCCCTGACACTGTCTGGGCAAATAATGATAGAAGGAGGATTATTCTGGTTCCTAAAGTGAATGGGCCTATTCACAAACTATATTGGGGAAAAAAAAAATATTCAGTTGCAATGAGTCTGAAGAGCAATAACCAATTAGCAACATATCCCTGAATCCCTTAGCAGCTCTCCTACTCTCCTGCAACCTTGGTCACATCACATCCATTGTGTCTCTACTCTCCTACCTCCAAAGTGAGGATGAACTGGTAGCAGCATCACCACTAGACATGAGTGACTGTTCCTGAAGCTCTCAGAGAACCTGGAATGCAAGAGGTGGACTGAAGTGCAGAGTTGCTAATTATTTTAAAGCCCCTTCTTGTTCATATTAATCAAAGTGTCAAGCTGATTCTCTCTAATCTAACTAAAGAAGACAGATCTTTCGCAGTGGGAAATGCTTTAAAGTTCACCATGCTTGCATGACAAATTTACTGTATGCTTCCTGCTTTCTGGCTCTGTGTGTGCCTGAGTGAATTTCTTTTGCTGTTTCTACTAATTGTCAGAACTACTTCCAGTGGCTTTAAACAAATGTTGACTCAATCCTGCTGTGACATCTCAAAGCTGAACATTTGATATCACAGTTTGCTAGGAGACGCAGATATAGGAATAAAATGCTATTTGAGCTCCTACCTGATTGGTGCAGAGTGCGGCTACAAAGACACAGCCTGACCCAGAAAATATGTTTAATAGACCAAAGAGGATGATTTCAGAAAATGCATAAATACATGTACAAGTGGATCTAAAATATGCATTTGCAGGAGCCAAAACAAGATATTCCTAGAGAGAATGGGCTATCTACTGGGAAAACATTGCATGTTTCATAACCTTCCATGGATGGTTTGGTTTTGCTTTAGGAACCAGCAAGAAATTCAGTGCAAAAATAGGTAAATCCACATTTCATTTAAACACTGCTAGTGAAATAAAAGATTTGATGCAAACTGACAAAAGCCAGGAGATTCCAAATGCCTCCACCCTACTCTTGCTCCTAAGTTCATGTCTGTAATGACAGTCTGCATTTGTGTGGCAGCAGGCAGTACGTGGGGTGTCAGCCATAACACAATGCTTCCTATGAGTAATGTCATTTTGATCATGTCTCTCATTGCTGGGAACTGTTTGAACCAAAACACTAGACCCAGACAGCCAAGCACAGAGCCACTACCCTTTTCCTTTCTGTCAGTTCTTCCTGTTACTGGTTGTGCTGGTCCCCAGAAGGGACTGAGGCTTTGTTGAGCAAGGGGCTGCCCAAAGAGGAAGATGGACGAGGTGATTGCAAAGCATGGGCATCATTGTACTGCTGCAGTGATCAAGCTATTAAAATTTAATAGTCATAACTTATTGTTAGCCTCAGTGAGGACAAGATAGGTGGTGATAAGGCATTTCTTCTCTCTAACAAAATCTCCATTTATTCCTGTCTGCATGATGAAGAGTATCATGCAGATGATGACCCTTGGTACGTAGGTTAGTAAGAGCTGGAGTTTGAATGGTACATAATTCCCTTTGCTTACCTGAAGCTATAGCTATTTTCACCAGTACTAGCTGAAGCAATATCCAGTGAAGGAATCTCATTTCTATATTCTGTCTCAACCTCTAAAACAATGTTTCTGTCTTTTTTTCTCTTCTTTTTTTTTTTTTTTTTTTCACTTGAAGGACCTCAGTCTTGTTTAGGAGAAAAAGTCATAGGCCACCAAATACTGTGGGTACAAGAGCTGTCATTTGCACTGATAAAATGCTATTAATTTATAAAACAGCCTGTTGTTTTTATTCACTCCTCACTCCCACACACTGCCATTTTGGGAGGGGAGAATTCTGAAATTATTTGCACGTTTCTCACAGCCATGTCAAACTTTCACATCCTACTGGTCCATAGGATGAGGTTTTTAAAGCTGGTTAGGATGAGGTTTTTAAAGCTGGTTAGCCACAAGAGTCCCTATGAAATCCACTGGAGGCTAAATACAGGCAAAATTTTATATCAGAATGACCATGCTTTTTGGTTTAAAGAAAACAGAGAACAACAGCAAACCAAGGCAAGTGAGTCCACAAAAAAGAGAAGTTTTGTGAGTGTAAGAATTTTTCTGGTTAGTTGCTTCCCTCCCAGACCCCATGCAGTCACAGAAGCTATGCTTTGCAGTGGTAAAGAGACGCTTGTGGGGGGGCAGAGGATGAGTCAGTGCTACCCGCCATTCAGCTCATGGTGCTCTGGAAGCTCCCGATTTTCCAGATTTCACCTGTCAGTGCAGAGCAGCAGGGAGGCTCTGGGAGGAAAGTCCTGCTGGTGGTGGTCAGGCTGCAGAAGATGCTTTGCTTTCCAGGATGGCTGTCTGGATCATTGCATGGCCACTGAATTCACTTAGAGAAAAAGAAGCAACAACAACAAAAGATGTGGGGTTTGTTATGAGCTGAGTCCTGTCTCCGATGTAAGACTTGATAAAAAAAAATGCCAAGCTCCTTAGGTGAAACTGAGAACTAACTGACATGCGCTTCTGGCAGTGCATTAGAGACATTTTGGGGATAAAATCAAGACGTGGATAGCGCGAAAGCTTGACTGTCAGGCCAAGAGAACAAATACGCCTGAGGAAGTGATTTAAGTTGCCTCAAAAGGGTTTTGAACTTCTTAAAAATCAACAGTAGAAATGCACTAATTTATTTCAGAAAAAGACAGGTTTTGGATTTCCATCCAGCAGGCAGTGTGTGTTTCTTGATGGCATGATGAAGCCTGAAGGCTAGCTTGCACCTGCCTCTCTGTGACCTTCGAAGGAGGATGAGAAAGCTGGTACTGCTGCGGGGTGAAGGGTGCTGAACAGCCTGCAGGTGGTTGTGAGAGGTGCCAGTGACAGCTGCTGGAGTGAGGAATATGCACCTCATGCCAGTTCTGCTGACGCCTCTTTTTAGCAGAGCTTACAGAGATGGGTACTCTTCTTTAAAGGAGAGAAAAATGCATTACTGAAAAGTAAATGGTTTATTAAATTATTTTTCCTCCGTTCTTTCTGCACCACACACACACATGTGCGTGCGTACACACACACACACATCAGAGAGTCAAATGCCAAATGTTTCCTGCTGGAGTTTCTACTGCTGGAAAAATGCTGATATTTTGTGAAAATATATAAAGTTATGTGATTCAAATAGCTCTGCTCTTTCCATAACTGGGTTTGGTCTGGAAATTTATTTTACATTCACTTGTTACTCTTGTTATTTTTCTATTGCCATTGTTATTGTTGCAAAGAGAGAAAACGTCTTCCCCAAGGAAAAGAAATAAACTAATCTATGGCAGATCTAGGGATGGTGTGGAGATGTTTAAGGGCAATAATGACACCAGTCATCTCTGATGACTTCCTGTTCTGTTTCATAGTTTGGGTTGTAGGCTGTATTTTTTTTCCGTATTTTTGCACTGCTGCAAAGCTGGGTAATTCACCCCAGCTTCTCCCAATACATTCACTTAATTCACATCCAAATCTGGTCCAGATACCTGTCTCAGGTTCCCCAGTAGTCCCTCTTGTTTATCTCTGCTCTTTGGTGGGGCACCAGTCTACCAGAGGCTGCTGACAAAGTCATATTCATTGATCTGGGCTTCTCTACAAAACGAATGAAGCACATCCCCATGACAGGAGGTCAAAGGATTACAAATTATAATTTGAGATATGAAAGATGAAAAAATAACTGTTTTTTTTTTCTTGTCTAATATTATCCCTGTACTTACCCTGTCCACTGAGATACCTACTTTACCAAGAGCATCTAAATAAAGACAAAAGTTCAAGTCAGATGTTTGCTAGTGGAATCAGTAATCATCAAAAATCTCCACTGAGACATGACTTTTGATGTACAGTTTGAAATAGCCACAGGTTAAACTGAGACCTTGGATAAGACCGTGCCTGGGATTCAGGCTTTCCAGAAACTAAATTCAGCCTTACAGGTACAGAATGTCACTAATGGATATCTACAAAGGCAGAAAGAAAAAAACAAAAACAAAAACAAAAAAAAAAACCCCAAAACTACTAAACTCAAGAGTTTGGACCCAGTCTGCTTTCATTTACTAATGAAATGCCAGCCCTCTGTATGCCGGACAGGACACCAGGGATTAGATCCCTTGTGCAGCTTCCCTGGCGACAAGACGGAGAGGCTGGTTTACACCAGACAGGCGTCTGCCTTTCACGTCCAGCCACATTTTCCTCTAGAAGTACAAACTTGATGCTTCCTCCTGGTATAAAACAAAATCACCATTGTGCTTTATAGTGTCAGCAAATAGTAAATATGTGTCTATTCAGTTAATGCTTAGTGTTGAGTGGAGACAATGTATGAGCAGATGCTTCAACTATCTGGATTCGTATAGCCTATGGAAATTGGGCAGCACTTTGTAAAAATTGTCAAATTAATTGTCCTTTCTTTATACTCATAATAGCAACAACAATCATGGTGAACACTGTTGATGCTTGCATGGACGCTGTAGGCAGCTGTGTGGGATGTCCGTCCCTCTTCAGCAGACACTAGTGTTCAAAGCCCAGAGGTGTCCGGGGGCAGTCCAGAACCACCCATCGTGGCTGTGACTGGCTATCACAAGCTAACGTAAGTAAAATCAACCTGTCTCTATTGTGCAGGCTTGGGACAAAGATTCCCACTGCATGCCGTTGTACAGATTAAGGAAGACACCCTCTTTAAAGGATATTTATTTTAGTGGGGAAATTCCCCAGACTATGCAATGCTTAATACAGAAATTGATTCAAGGAAATCCTGCCTTGAAGGGATGCGTGTGCATGTCTCATCTTACAAGTAAGGGAACCAAAGGGATTTGTAATTCATAATCATGCCAGATTAAAAATGATATCAATATGTTCATCATGCTGATCTGAAACCTGAGGACACTTACCTAGGCAATAAGAGAAACCAATAGCTTGCTCTGCCTCCTTATTTTGAAAGAGCTAATGCCATGTAAAGCTGGAAGTGAGATAATGGATAGGTGGACTCAGGAATGCATTGGGAAGGGATAAGCTCAATTTGGTATTGCTAGTCAGATATACATGACATCTGCTGATTCTGATCTCTTCATTCACTCTGGGTGAAATTCACCCCTCTTTAGACTATCAGCTCAAAGTCTTGGGATTATTTGTAGTATCAAGGATAAGGCTTAACTGAATATTTGAATGGTTTGTAAATCTTGTGCTTGTGCTGTGCACAGCAGTGAATTACCTTTCAAGGACTAGTTTGCCTGTCTATGGATGTTCAGCTCTGGCCCTCACTGTAGTAGGAGGCTCTCTTATCAGCTCTCTTTCCAAAAAGTAGGAAGGCACTACTCCTCGCTAAGTGCTGTTCATTAGCACATTTTTTCAAGCATCTAATGTCAACCCTGTGTGTAAAAATATGGCTAGAGTATGGTTTTCAATTGTCTCTCCCCTGTTTCGCAGAGACTCCTGTGGAGGTTTTTGAAATGGCAGGATGGATCTTGCTGGAAACTCAAAGCAGCTCATCAGTACTATTCTTTAGAAAGTTACAAATGTACCATTCTGCAGTTACAATGGGAAAGGCTTTGTAATCTCAGCTGTAATATTTTTTGTCATAAAGCTGCACAACCTGGTTTACTATCAATTCCAAAAGAGAATTTAAAAGTATTTCTTTGGCATCAAATGAAACATCTGCTCAAATCTCAAGCATGTATAAAAACATTTAAATAAAAATTAGGAAAAATATAAACCAGGAAGCTATTTTAATGAGGATACTTAAATTCAAATTCTTCAGAAAATGTCAGATATATAATATTTTTCCCTCTGCATGAGTTTCTTCCATTCCCATTCCTAAATAAAGAATTTAGTATAACAGATTGAATCAAAGATTAGTATAAATATAATTAGATTTTTCCAAAATGCATTTATGTTGAAAAAGTTTAGCTATTTCTGCTATCATATAAATTTTTTTTTGAAAAAATCAAAACAAATCAAATCAAAACAAAACAAAACAACCAAAACAAAACCAAACAAACAGATGCAGACTGATGGTAGCCAATAGTGATTCACACAAAATAATCTTATGTGCTTTATTGATGATAAAGCTATGTGAATAGTGTAATTCCTTTACATGAAGGGTTCTTAGTCCAACCTAGTATTAACCTTTATACAAAATCTGGTAACTCTCTGTGAGGCTCTTACACACAGAGAGACAGAGTAACACCCCAGCTCTTTTTGGAGTAGATAGAAGTTTGCCTTCGTGAATAATACACTGCGTAGGTGGGAAGGGAATTTTTTATTGTAGGAAATACCTTCCTGCATTACGTATCTTAAGTTCTTTAATGATAGTAAATGGAGTTGACATATCTCAATGAATATATGCAGGTGCTAATTATTAACTAAAACAGCAAAACTACTATTAACAAAATCAACAGCAAAATTGGTGCCACTAATTAGCTCTTAAATATGTTTTTCCCACTTCCCAATATCAGAGCACTTAAATCTTTGGAATAATAAGCCTCACAATACCTCTAATAGGTATGTTAGAGATTTATTCTCTCTCAATATTAGAAAGGAAAACAATGGCACAAGGGCACTTCATGATTCACCCAAGGTTGTAGAATAAGATCTTGTCAGACCTAGATTAGTACCTGTGTCTTTTTATTCCCAGTTCCTGTTCTAGCCACAAAACTGGATAGTTTCCCCAAAGCAGCACGCTGCCCAGTAAGGGTACTAAAGACGACATGGCAAATATGAGCGATAGAGAGTACAGGAAAGCAACCAAGTGGGAAAGCATTAAATGAGGCTTGCAAGTCCAGCAAGGAATTGACCTGGGGACCTTTTTATCTCAGAGCAGCAGGGGTACCTATTGTGCGACAGAAGCAGCTCTTTAGGTGAAATCATTAAAAGCAAGCACAGAGCAGCAACAACACAGAGACTGCCAGCCATTCACAGCGGTCCCTCATCCAAGCTGCTGAGCAGCCTCAATCAGCTTAGCTTCTGCAGAGACGGACTCGGGTGCCAGCGGGCTCTCTGCTCTCTGTCAGCCAAGAGGGTTTCTCTTTGTGGCTCCTGACAAACGCTGGCTGCTCACATGCTGGATATTTGTCACACCGAGGGGCAAATCAATCAGAGCACAAGAGTCAGCGTCCATCCCCCCGGCACCCCCCCGCCACAGGTCACCTCTGCATCTGGCGGAGGATGCTGCGGTCCTGGCTGCACCCTAGCTGACTCCTAGCTGGTGTGGCTCGCTTGTACTACTGCGGCCCTAAAAAACAACACATTTATCAGGACCCAAGGAGTACTCCTGAGTCCTGGCCTTCTGAGAGACGACGCAGTGTTGGTGGACACACTTTACCACACTAACACTAGTAGGGACAGGAAAGGACTTGACATCCATCATTTCTTTTCCTACCAGTTTTCAGGTGTACAAATCTGGATCATCTCTGAACTTTTTCCAGGCAGCCCGGTTAGAGCTTCCTGTGGCAATTTCAGCCCAAGCTGGGGAAGCATGATACCGTGTTGAATTCACATATAAACTGAGTGAAGACAAAAGGTGCAAGATTAATTCTGACCTTTCATGATTTTGAAGTGATCCATTATGCTACCTTAATATTGCTTAAGGATGCAATTACATTATATAATAATTTTATGAGTGTTACTGTGCTAGTGCTAATAGACAACACCCCAATAAACCCTCTTTGTTCAGTGTCTGTAAACAAGTTTTTTCCTAGTCTATATTGTGCAAATAAAGGAGGTCCACTTCAAAAAACTAATCAATAAAGAAGCTGACTCTTTTAACATGGGGACTTGTCAGCATTAAAGCAAGACTATTGTCTGCAGTCTGACAAAGGGCTTTGCCTTACATGACATCTTAAGGGGTTACAACTTCATCCTTTTTTTTTTTTTCATTTTCCAAAAGACAGCACCTTTAGCAGCATGTCACTTATGATGTTGCTCTGAAACAGTGGTTTGGTACTGATTCAAAGGGAGGATTACTACCCACTGAATCCCCAAAACTACCACCCCCAGTGCTTTCAGATTTCTCTTAAATGAGCATCCATCCAGGTAGCTTTAAGAGTGCTGACAAAAAAATCACAGGCTGAGGTGTGGGGAACTACAAGAAAACAGCTGCATTTAGCCATAGCTAAATCATCTTCCTGGTTATGTCCTAAATAAATGAATAAATGAATAAATAAATGTAAATAATCCTGTAGGAAGCAGTGTTGTGGAAAGCCACAGGAATAAACAGAAATGAGTTAAAAGCATCATCCGAGGAGTAAAATGAAATACCAGAAGTCAAATTGCAGGGCTGATTTAAGGTAATCATAATGGAGTTTTCAAATATATTTTCAGCCGAGAGCTTTGGAAAGCAAGAGAAAAAATTGGACCACTTAGAAGTAATAATAGCAGTGGACTGGGAATTGGATGTAGAAGTGACAGACCTGTGGAAAAAGTTCTTTCTTCTTTGCCTCTATCTCTGCTCATCAGGACACATTTAGCTATCACCAGGGTCAGATCCCACCGCCAGACAGAAGAGGCTTTAGAAAGTGTGTGGAGAATTAATGCCAAGGGGAAGATGAAGGCTGAGAGTCCTTAGTCTTGCATACCAATGCTTTATGTCAAAATTCACAATGTGAAAATGACAGGATGTGCCTAATGATGAATCTTTCTGATGTTTAAGAAGGTAAAAACCCCAGCAGCACAGCCCTTTCCCGCAGCCCACTTTAGCTGGCTGTGATGAATGCCAAAAGCTGCAGAGAATCGAACGAGACATTTAGTGAGAGGTGGATTCATCCCTCTTTCCGTGCACCTGAACAGAAGCAGCAGCACAGGTAACTGACCTGGTGCTCAGGTACGTGTACGTCCATGGGAGCTGCCAAGGACTGGCTGGAAATAACCCTGAGGGAGGCCACACTCCTACTCAGACATGAGAAGCTCCTTGGTTGTGGCAGCTTCTCACCTTTTATCCCAGAGGCTACATGTGCACAGATTCTGTTCAGAGCTCTCCATGCACAGAAATCTGTTTCCGATTTTACCTCACTATCTCAGACCCCAGTCTGTTTACACTGAGTCACTGCTCAAAACTTGCCACATGTGTGTCCAATGCGGAGCTGAACCACCTGGAGTGGTTGCAGGAAAGAGTATGGGTAGCTCGAGTCCTCCAGTTAAGACCTTTAAGAGTTCCATTAAGAGCCTCAAAAGCCAGTCTATATCCAGGTCTAAAGGTCAGGTAGACATCCCATGCTTGCTGTGCAGAGCCCCGAAGCTGGAGAGACAGCAGCTCTTCGTTTATGATTGCAAAATGTGCTGCTAGAAGTGATATGAGGATTTTAGTAATTTGGCATCTGTAAGAAAGATTAAGAATATAAGAGAAGACATAACCAGGTCAGGGCAAAAATCAGCCTAGCACTGTATCGATGCTCCAGTGTTGGCCAAAAGTAGAAGCCTGAGGAAGAATAAGAACAAGAATAAGAAAGTATGTAAAACTCTGCCTCTCTACTCTCCTACTCTCCAACTTTTCAGGTCAGGGATTTCCTGACCAAAGATAAATGTGGTTTCTTCATATTTATTAAGCCTCAGTAGGTTTCTTTTCCAAACACTTTCCAGTTTCCCCTTGAGGCCACACGACCATCCTCTGGCAAAAAGTGCCAGAAGTCCACTATGCGTTATATGAAACCTTTTGCTCGAATCTGACATTAGCACCACTGGGTGCCTCTAGCTTTCGCTCTGGGGGAGACAGCAAGCAGTCATTCCTTTGTCCATTCTCTGTGCCACTCCTGATAGATTGCTAGGTATCCCCCTTTCAATGTCTCTTCTCCAGAGTAAAACGTCCCAGCACAGTCAGGTATTTCTCATGAGGAAGCTGCCCAGTGCCTTTGATGCTATTGCTACAGTGTTATGAGACAAAATAACTTGAATTGCAAATGATACTCAACTTGTGGCTAAACCATGGGTTCACATTGTGGCAAAACAAGGTGCTCTATTTTGCTTCCTAATGTTTTCCTAGCATTTTATCTGCTTTTTGACTGCTAGAATACCCTGAGCTGAGGTTTTCATAGAAGTATCTGTTGTAACTCTGTTGTAACAATCAAGTTCAGAGTATTCTTCCCTGGATGTGGGTGATGACTTTTGTCTGCACTGAATTTCACCAGTCATTTTATTACTCAGTCATTCACCTTCGTAAGGCTGCTGAGCAAGATTGAGTGGCTTGCAATGTAATGGTAGATGTAGTTACCAACAAAACAGGAGTGAAAGGCAAGAGAGACATTCCCCACATGAGACAGTGCTTACGGATTCTTGGTCTCTTAATCCTGTGAATTAATGCAGACGGAGTTTGTCTCTGTGTCTCTAGAGTTTAAATATTAAATAAGAGGTTCTAGCTCTGAAGAGTAAACTACAGTCCTCCTTACAAGCATCCAATACAAGGAAAGGAAGCAAGATGAGTGTTTTCTTTCCATCATTTTCTGGTCTCATTTTCTTCCCATCAGTCACAGAGGAAAACTGACACTCCCATGCAGGGTAGGAGGGTGCCAACACTTAATACTCTGTCCTGTGATGGCCCGTGCCATGTGTTTCCATCAGTCCTGACAAATGCTCTTCTACTGCTCCTATCTCATAGTCCTCTTTCCTACACCTGACAAGTCCCAGATTGAGGGCAAAGCCTGAGGCAGCTCAGCACCATGGGGTATGCCTCCTGATGGGGCCCTGGGCACCCAAAGGAGGCCGCAGCAAGGCACGGTCTCTTGGCCACAAACTGGGCACAACTCTCCTTATAGTGTGAGGACAGACCTGCCGGTATCCTTCACTCACCTGAGCCACAGGGAAGGGGGACACCTTGGCTCAGTGGCAAGGGCCCGCAGCCTGAGCACTGTGGCTGGCGGGGACCTCTGCTGCCCAAAACAGAGACAATTCCCTGCAACCATCGTGAGATTTGGCTTTGCACCTTTCCCAGCGTGCAGTGTGATAGTTACTGCTGAGGGAGAAGCAATGTTTCATCCCCACATGAAATCACGTTTGCTCACTGCCAGCGCAGACCTGTTTCTCTAGCTGAGATTTCACTGGGTGCGAATGGATGGCTTTGCATCTCTGGGCATTGCATCCAGGACTCATTGATGATAATTCAGGTGGCAGGGAGTTTACCCCAGCAAGCAGCGTATGAACTACTCTACCTGGTCTGCTGTCTCATAGGAAGAAGATTTCCGTGTGCCCTTCCCCCCTTCACTTTCAGAGCAGGTAATTAAAAGTATCAAAGGGAAGTATCACTGTCTCATTACATTTCTCGTTTATATGAATATAGTATGCCAAGAAATTATTTCAAGCATGAAAGAAATAGCAAAAGCAGCCTAGCACTGGTCCAGTCCAATGCTGCAATTGTGTAGATAAGAGAATGGAGACCTAACTCTTAATAAATTAAAAGAATATAACACTTTAATGTAAGTAATGAATTAAAATAATGGATATACTACATATATTTCTATGATTAACTGGCTGTGCAACTTATTATTTCAGTAAGTGTAAATTAAGGTCCCTAATAGTATAAGCATTTATAACTGTTTATAGTTTGCAGTACCTCAAATCAGAGTCTTGTCCTAATAATTGCTCATTTTTCAGTGTTGAAGTGAAGTCATGTAATAATACTTTTGTCAAATTAGAAGTTTAATATAAAAGGAGGCTTATTATCAGCATGCCAGCACTTGTTTCCCGAAAATGTGTGCTTGTGTCCTTTACTGAGGCAATACACTAGAAGAGCTAATGGGAAAGAGAAAGAGATGGAATGAAAAAATTACATGTAATTGGACAGTGTCTGGGAGTGAAACCCAGGTCTCCTGCTGGGTTTTTGTAGCTCTGCTGCCAGCTTCCTGTTGGATGCAAGATTTCGCCTTTGTAAAATAGTGATATCATTGCTGAAATACTTGCAATGAAAAGAAGCATTTGTAGGACTGGCATGTGCTTAACACTCATGAGCAGTTCCACTGATACCAGCGTGACACTGCAAGTGGTGAGCTAAACATAAGATCACTTCAAGGACTTTAATATATAGATTTTTGTCAGCACTCTTTTAAATATATTAAATGCTTTAAATCTACAGTGTTTATTGACAAGAGTCAGTTTTCCCATTAAAGTGTAACAATGAAATATTCATATACCTTCACAGAAAAGTGACACAGTGAAGAAAACCAAGGCTGGATATCTAAATAATACAAACTGTCCTAAGCAAAGCAACAAAAACAACAATTCAGCACAGAAGCCTTATGCTGGGAAGTAGCATGAAACAACAAACATAGGAAAAATTACCAATTTTTGCAGCCCTCGTCATTCACCTCTGTCAAAGATGGAGAGAAGTCAACAAGTTTAAAGGAAACTTTCAATTTGGCTATAAAAATATTTTGTTATTTTTATTATAATGTCACCTAAAACCCCCAGTGAAACAACAGGCCAGCCTGTACCTAAAGTGCTTGCAGTCCAAGTAATGTTTTGCCAGTATTAATTGCAAAGGTTTCCATGCTCTATTTTGAAGATACCTCGTTAGGATTTAAATGTCACAGTATCAATAAGGCAAAACCATGCTGGAGCAGGAAAAGCAGACAGTCAAGCCTCTTGGCCTCCTTTCATTGCTTGAGAAGACAGCTGGAGGAAGAGAGATGAGAGAAGAAATGGTGAAAAATAAATTAGACTTTTAAAATCCTATTTCAGGTTTAATGATCGAGGGTGTTAACTCAAGTAAGGATTTATACATGTAATTTTGAAACTGATGTCTGTAATTAACTAATGATTTTGCAGAGCTTATGTATTCTCTGAGGAAAGTGAGAATGCCACAAGTTTCATGGTTGCAACAGCAGCTTCCAGGAGTTAATTGCAAGGGCAAAGGCAAGACTTGGACTGTCCTCCTGACAAAGCGCTGACCGGCACCGCTTGAGCTCAGAGGGAATTATTTATAGCCACTGACAATAGGGTCCGGGTAATTTTCTTCCGATGGGTGGATTTTTAGGTTGTAGATTAATTATACCACAGATACAAAGATATCTATGATGGCTATATGCAGAGCCAGCTCAACTTGAGCAGGCTTCATGCTCAGGCAGAGCAGAGAAGGAGTAAAGCTGTATTATTTTGGGGTTATCTCGTGTCCAAATGCCCTTTCTTTGCATCAGTTTGTACAGGCTCCTCTGCTGGACCCAAGCTGGTCCCTTACAGGCTCAGCATCTGCAGCAAGGCTTACTAACACCAGTTGATCTCTTGCCTTGGCTTGATGTCACACAAACTCCCCAAGGCTTCATCTATGGTCATAAGCTAAATGGGGAAGGTCACAGGCATATGTATGGTCACCTCTGCTGTACAACAATCGACATGTTTCTTGATGCATCCAGGGCAATGAAGATTTTCGCACATAATGCGTATTACAATGTAGGAGTTATTATGGATGAGTAAACAGTTCCAACAGGCATTTTGGAGCGGATCGCCCTGTGTTTGGGATGATGTACGCTCTGTGGAGGCCAGCATTACTGTGTCATTTGGCCTCAGTTCCCAGGAACAATCCCAGGATATTTTATTTCCCAGTATGAATGGCTATACCCTCCACTCTTCAGAGCTCCTCTGCTTGGAAGGGCATAACAGGTGCAGTGTTGCATAAATGCCAGGAGTGCAGGGTGATTGACACAAACTCTTCCAGAATGGGAAACGTTGGGAGTTGAGATGCAGAAATGAGTCAGCTCCAGAGGAGCTGCTTAGATCTGGAAGGGAAAGCATAAAGATAGATCTAGAAAGTTCTGCAGGACTGCAAATAACTGTGCACAGGTATTTTCACATCACACTGCAGTGGGTCACATAGTATTTATTGATCTGCATGGTAGAGGCAGGTGTGGCAGGACCTTGTTAAGTGAAACTGAACTGGTGGACTTAAGGTCTGGTAGATTTGTCCTCCCTGGTCTTATTTGCTGCTGTTCTCCTTGGCAGATACAGCCAGTAGAGAGGCTGAGTGTAAACACCAAAAATTAAAAAAGCCACTACACAATACGTGCACTGTCAGCCGCACCCACCAATGCAGACAGAGAGTAGGTGCCTTTATCAGCACTGATACAAGCACACATAGCGCGCATCACCACCAGCAGCACAGGCACCCGATCCTCCTCCTCCTCGACAGCTCACCAGGACCGCACTTTCCAAATGGGCATGCAGACACCTCCACTCTCTTGATTTAAAGACACACAAACTCTCGACCAGACATTAAGTCCATCCACAATCCCATCTGTTTATCCCAGCTCCAGCCTTGGTTTTTTCAGTTTCTGCTTTCCAAATCACTGGCTAATCCAACTTCAAGTTTGGTAGTGAATCACATACATACTGCCCTATGCACATCCAGAACAGAGAGCAAGGTCAAGAAAACAGAAGTAGGATTTAAGGAGACAACAGGACAGACTGCTGTGATCAAGCAAGTGCACTGACTGGCATCTTGATTACACGTCCGGTCACTTTTGTCTCCCTTCTCCTTTTTCCCACACTTGTTCTTCCCCAGCTCACTTTGGTGCTTCCCTTTCCACTTTTTGTCCCTCCCCTAAGCATCCCAGACTAAGCTTTGCACAATCCCACAAACCCCTCAAATATCCATAATAAATTTTGTCTTTCCCTTGTGATCCCTGATGATTTTGTTTCCCTTTTTCTTACCAGCTACAAAGTTCTGGTTGACTCTCTCCAAGGTTACACCTGCACAGCCACTAACCAGGTACTCTCACAGCCCAGGCGTCCTTGCTGTCCAAACACGCTTGCAGATCTCACTTCCCTGTGGTGGAACGTGGTCCCAGGACATGAAGGTCTGTTTTACCTGGTAGCTGACAGTGACATGCATACTGATCACAGAGGAGAAAAGGTTGCCATTTTGGAGATGGCTTTTCTATGACAAAGACAAAATTCATTAAGAAGATGCTCAATAGTTTTTGTGTGCTACGTTTTAAGCCATAGTGTATTACTGAGCAAAAATGGACAAGATATTATGCACAGTTCATTAGAAATTATTGCTGTCTGAACTAATCTAGGATGGACAGTCCTAGACAATGCTGTGTTATGTAGAGACATTATTATTCTTTTCTGACATGTGATACTAAACGGAGTCATTAATTAAAGTAAGACAGGGCATGTGTGGAACCATTTGCATATTCTTTTGAAAAGTTGAATAAGTCTGCATTGAATTTCCACCATCTGGCAAACCAGAAAACTGTCAATATTAACAGCACTGTCAAGCCACCATGGAAGGAATTACTGACATAAAGGTGATGGAGGCAGCACCATTATCACTTGCTGGGAAGTTTTACTCCTGACCAGAAAAAAAGAGATAGTTTGCTCATAGCAGGAACTCATGTAGCAGTGACTTTATGACAGCAGTATCAGTCTAAAACAGAAGAGTGATAATTCATTGTCTTGTTGAGATATATTTGTTGTTGCTTTTTTTGGACACAGAAGACAATATTGCAAAGATGCCCAAAGGAATTCACAATAGGTGGAAGATTTTCAGACTTTTCATCAGCTTCATTATACAGGATCAGGGAACTTTTTGCCACAGGTGCTTCCTCCTTTCTCCTCTTAGTTATAAAACGCTTCTTGGAACTACATGAGAACATGAATGATCATATTGCAAAAGACATAATGCTGACAATATTTTTATCACTTGCGTTAGAAGAATATTAGGCATACTAATTAAGACATTCTACAGAGAAGCTATAAAACAACCCAATGCACTTACAGCCTGCTTTATTGCAGCATATAGTGGGTCAACCAGATAATAAACAAGGAAAGATCAATTGCAGCTGTTGGGACTATTGGATAAGAGTTACATTCAGGCTTGGATAAAGTTCTGGGGCAGTGACACTTTTCCAGGAATTTATTAGGCCAAGTTCCATGCCTGAGTTGAGCAGCTCTACTGAAACCAGCTGAGTTGTATCAGTAGCAGCCAATGGGAACTGGAGCCAGGGAATATAGTGAACCCTCCGCTCAGGTGCCTCTGACTGCTGAGCCTGGGAGTGCAGCAATCAGATGGTGCTACAGGAAAGCAGAGTGTTGGTAAGTAGTGCTTTTAGTAACAGTTTTTCTGGGTGGTCAACTGGTCAGAAGGTGTGCAGTGATGTTTCTGTGTTTGTATTGTGTTATAGGTATGGCTGAGGCCATGTGGCAGGGGGTCATGAAGCAGTTGGTATTGTATGCCTATACCTAGGCACTGTGTTTAGTTAGAGACATGCTACAGGCTACCAGCAAGGGGGGGAACGCTAGTGTATTCTCTAGGAATTTGTAGGAAAATTATCAGGTAGATTAATCAACTTACTAACAGGAGGTAAAGAGCATTAACCTTCACAGTTGAACATGTGATGCTGACTTGTAAATTGCAAGTTTTGCCTTTTTAAGGAAACAAGACTCAATGTACTTCTACTAAATGTGAGCTCAGTTCCTTTATGTGACTTAAAACTCACCAGGGAATGGTGACTAAGTGTGGTGGGGAGTAGGCTCAAGGCCCTAGACTGATTTTAAAATAAAAAAAAAAGGCTTTAGCTTTCTCAGCTCCAAAAGCCAGCTGGAAGGGACCTCACTGATGCTGCTGATTCCCATAGTGTGTCACACACATAAACACCTGTGCAGAGTGTGGGCAAAACTCCCAACGGAGCTGGTACCAGGCACACCAGAATCCTATGCAGGGCAGCAGTCTGAAAGAGCTCAGCTCTTGTTTGCCCCAGGCTCCTGGGATGACTTATGTGCCTGTTCAGTGAGCGCAGAATTGTTGGAAACTGAACTGGAATAACTTTGGGTTTTCTGAGGGGGCAGGCATTTTTTTCAGGTCAGCTGGTACTGAAACTTTGTACTTTGGCATTTTCTTAGAGCTTTAGGTTTGCCTAATAAAGATGAATGCAGGGAGGAGGGCAGCGGTTAGCTCACTTGCCTCTCCTTTACCAGTCAAACAAGCAGTTTTCCCTAGTCATCTTCCAAAAGTAGGCTAGCCAGAGGCCAAATTATTCTTAAAATAGATGTACCTTTGGAGGTTGAACCTTTCTCTAAGTTATAAGAAAAGGTGAGATGTTAATGCCTTTGAGGAAGAAGTAGAGGAATAGAAAAACATGCTTTCATCTAGGAGGTTATCTGAGTAATCAATTACTCAATTACTCTGTCACTCCCTTTCCTACATCCAAGTGCGGTTTCTTTATACCTTCCCCACCAGGCTGCTGAAGGCTTGCAGCAAATCTTCAGTGGATAGCTTGCAGTTCTGACCATTTCTATATGAAAAAGTGATTTCAAAACAAAGTGTCTTTCAAAGTGTTGGGTTACAACTTTAGAGTTCTTCAGTCTTTTCTCCCTCCTTGCCCAAAGACCCCCCCAGGATATAATTGTAAGCAATTTCAGTCACATCTTATTCCAGCTACTGGGGAATAATCTGCTTGCTTTCTCCACTTGCCTGGTTCTGCTACAGTGTTTCTGGTCACCGGTTTTCCCCCCCTACTATATTGAAGCAGAGTAGCAACAGTAAAGGAAGAAAGGTGGAAGAAGAATGTTGTGTATTTAAAATGAGGTGACTTCTGATTCCAGTCAGGAGGAGACAGGATGATCTGTGCATGTATAAAGACAAATGTTTTAAGAGCAGTTTTGAACAGAGGTTATTCTTGCAGCAAGCTAGAGTAATGGGTGAGGATATCCTCTGTGGGATAATACTAATCAGGACGAATGCCAGTATCTGGCATTGCCAGTAAGTGTAATTTGTAGGAGAGAAGTGAATTTGGTCTGGAGTTACCTGCTCTGACTGCAACTGTATGCAGTGTCTCAAGTAGGAGTTGATAGCAAGGCCAATGCGCACAGTGCAAAGGGAAAGCTGAAGGCTCAGGAGCTAAAGTATGACTCTGCTTTGAAATATGGTTATGAAACCAGCACTTTCTTATCCAACATTTTGCCACTTGTTGGTATTTCAGAGTGATTGAGGTTCAAAGGGACTCCTGGAGATAATCTGGTCTAGCCTGGCCCTGCTCAAGGAGGGCTGCCTATGGCAGGCTGCCCAGGGCCATGTCCAGATGGCTTTTGAACATCTCCAGGGAGGGAGATTCCACAACTTCTCTGGGCAACTTGTACTAGTGCTCAGTCACTCTCACAGTGAAAAAAGTTTCCTGATGTTCAGATGGAGCCTCCTGTGTTTCAGTCTGTACCCATCGACTCTTGTCCTGTCCCTTGGCACCACTGAAAAGAGCCTGGCTCTTCTAGTCTTCTGACTTCAGTAGAAAAAATTGAGCAAGATGCCCCAGAAAGTAAACTGAGACATAAGACTATGAAGGAGCTCAGTGAGACTTGCCTTAAAATCCATTGTCCTAGACAATGGATACTCCTTCCACATGACAAGAGTCCAGAGGAAAGGTTTCACCATGTTACTTCAGTACCCTTCACTTGTACTAGCATATGAAGGGATGGGAGTTAAATCTCTTCGAAATACAATACTACTGTCTCCAAGAACCCAGACATGTCTCTTCCTAATGAGCTTCTCAATCTCTCTCATAATCAAAGTAAAAAGCCCAGTAAACAATCTAAACTTACCCAGTCCTGCCAGCCCATGGCAACCACTGGATATGAAAGTTTTTCAAAAAAGGTTTTTTGCCTGCTCTCACAGTGAGTTTATTACATTGTTTTGCATTCTATACATTGCACCTTGAGATTTGAAGCACTTGTTCCTTTGCAAGGACTGGCTGGGGACTGGGTCCTCCTTGGCTTTTGCTTCTGCTGTGATATCCAACCTCAGTTCTGCCCACTCCATATTCTGAGTGGCTTGGACCTGGCATCTCTCACTGGCCTATGCTTGGTGTTTGTTTCAGGCAAGATCTGTTTTCTATCAAATTCACTGTGCACCATTAGCCATGGTGAAATGCCAAGGTCTAATCCCTCCTCTTTCCATATATTTTATCTATCACGTAATCCCTCTTTTGAGTAAATGTTATTGCACTGATTAAGGGGTTATACAATGCTCATAAATCTTCCACTTCTCAGTTTGCACTTGATAAATCGGGCTTGGCCATAGCTGGAAAGACAGATGACTGCCAAGTGCAAAATATCCATCCTGGAGGCAGCATCTGGGGCAAGGAGTTGAAGGTGGCCAAAATTATAATTAATGCAAAATAATCTTCCTGGATGTTCCAGCTCTTGTAGCCAATTCCTACAACACTGCCAGTTTGTTTAACTGTAAGTAGCAATGCACATCTCACTAAATCAAGCTCCAGACTAGGCAGCCTACTGGGAACTGGAGGAAACCTCTAATGTATCTCTGTCTAGCAGCCCTGTGAGCATTCCAGCCAGGCTGACAGTGGATCAGCAGACTTGCTAACTGTTGTTTGTATGCACAACAAACGATGTGTTCTAGAATTCCTGCAAAAGGGTGATCTGGTCTGTATATCCTTCTCCTTTTTGACCCTAGTGAGCAGGACCCCAGGCATAGCAAACAGCTTCGCTGTTTTTCTCAAAGCCAGCAAATTAGAAGATCACAGAATATTGAGTGACATGAAAAGTTTTTTATGACCCTTTATCATGAATTACAAGGCCTCTGATTATTAAGTGAAAGAAATCTCACCTTATTCCTAGTCTCTTTCTGGAACTCACTGATTTCTTTAAGTGAAAGTGACATTTTTCATGAAGCAGTATAAAAATCCTTCCTCTTTCTTTCCCTTTGCATTAGTAGTATAGGTGAGAGGCTAGACCTTCCGCTAAATATCCCAGGCCATTGAAACACTTCTCCTGTATCTAATGACTAGACTTCTCCAAGTCTTTGTATGCTGTCTCTAACACTAGAATTTGTGTATAGTGAAAAGCTTTTAAAGAGAATTCTGAGTTCCTTTCCCTTGTGTCCTCTGAGCCTCAGTATCATCCTTCCCCTCACACCATGGGCTACAAGGTTAACAGTATCCCATGTTCCCTTCATCATGGAAACAAATATTCTGGGTTTTTCTGTCAGTTGTGCCTGGTCAGGGTGGTAAAATGGATATTGCAATAGATTAGGTTGGTCTGCTTGAAGTTTCCTGCATAAGGCACCTCTCTTGCAAGCACGGAAAAAGAGGCAGACCTGAGTGATTGTGCACAGTGGTCCCTCTGGTGATCCACTTTTGTTTCTCCAACCCTGTAAGACCACTAATGTGTCATTCCCTGAAAAAGTAATTTCTAAGACATGCAGAATTTCTGGATTTGCTTGTCTGAATTCTTCCCTTGTATAAATCTTAAATTGTCAGTGGGCTGTACCTCATGAGGGATCTTCCTAACAGATTAATTTTGCTCTACAGCCCTGTATTCTCACCTCTGGAGTCCTGCTGAGTTTGCCATTAACAAAGTCAGAAATGGAAGAGCTGAGTGATATTTGAAAAGCAGAAAATCCTGGTGACACTGATTTGGGTGTTATAATAGCTACGAGGTGGTCCATGTCTTTAAGAAGTGAAAGGATCATGCAGTTCTGCTAAACTTTGATAAACCAAAATGTGCTGTGCAAAATTGATGCTGCTTTCACCTCTAAGTGTATTCTTCCCAAAGAGAACCTGAGTACAAAGCACAAACTCATCCCAAGGGAAGTGCTGTGCTTCTAGCCTTTGTTTAGGCTTGCTTATTGACAAGGGTTTGCACTGAAAGCAAAGGAAGAATCAGTGCATGCAGTTCTGGGTTTGCTTGCTGTGTTAATATCTGCAGCAGTGACTAATGTCTGTTGTCACATATTCCCACAAGGAATAACATCCCAGCCACTGAACTCTGAGAACATGCCAGGAAGCCTTTGGCACTCTTCTTGTTCAAACAGTTTGGCATTTTCTGTACTAGCAGTGAATACAACACTCCTAAATCTCACTTCTCCCCAGTCTGAAAAAAGTGAAATGAGCCCAGAATGGCTGACTGTTTCCAGGCTTCTATTTCTTTGTCTCCAAGTGCTATCACTCTACAGAGATTTGAACTTTTTTAACACATCTGTCATCATGTTCAGCTGATATGAATGTTAACTGGATCTATTCAAGGCAGTATTACTGATCTGTTTTATCACAGAGCTCCAAAGGTGATGTAGAATAATTATTGTTTTCCCCTCAGTCCACATAGGCTGCTGTATAAACTGTCAGGTAGAAAACTTCTACACTTTCCTCCCCAGAAATTTAAACCCCATCTTATCACACAATTGTCAAATTTCCCCACACTAGCGTTAGTTTTATGTGTGATAGTGTCTTTTAATTCAATCATGTGACCTGCCTCCATCCCATGCTTCATTTCTGAAAAGGGTTCTGGAGCCCTCAGTTCTTCCTGTCATAGTTAGCATCTTCACCATACCGAATGCTGTTGCCTCGGGCTTTGGGTGCTGGTCAGATACTGGTTATGCTGAACAGGTGATTGGACTGTTTCTCCCTAGTTCTAGCTCTGTGGTTCCTAGTGAAGCTGGCTGATCCACAGAACTGCATGTGCTCAGGAGGGTGTGCAAAGTGGATTAATGAATGGGAAGGAATATGGATGCCTCAGTGCAAAGCTTTCTCTCTCATTAGTGACCCTTACAGAGACTGCCTAAGTATTTGAAACCTAGCTATCACATTGAGTTTATTTTAGTAGATTATTATTCCAGATTATTATAAAGCTTTGTTATTCCAGGATTTCTTTTAAATCTGAGGCTTGTTTGTAAGCTCACCATGAGGATAAGGCAGCCCCTCATCTTTGTTTTTGAAACACTATTACCTTGCAGCACTGTTTTCTGATGCTTACATCTTACCATGACAAAGCTTAAGTGAACCTATGGTTGTACTCAGGTCTGCTGCAATGGATACAGAACAGCAATGAATGATTCTTCTGTCAAAAAAAAAAAAAAACGTGAAATCATGGTGATCACTGTTATTGTACTCCTTTGTAAGAATGAGAGTGCTGGGAATAAATTTAGGATATAATATTAAGATATAATTTCAAACAAATTCATCTCATAGTGTTTGCAAGATCATTTTATTAAATTCAGCTGGAGGAAAATTTCTCTCTCTTCCCTCAAAGGAGTTATCTCAAAACACTTATATAGCACTGTAACATTTACACAGTGCTCTACACTGACATGCTTCTTACCTGGGTGAGCAGAGACAAGAGAAATATATGGATGATGAGCCATTACTGATGAAAAGGAAGGGGAGAAATGAAGCAGAAAGATTAAGGAGAAGCAGAGGAGCACTGGGCTATGAGCAAACTGGGGCTGAAACTAGAAGGAAGTTATTGCAGAACATAGGAAAGTTAAATTATTTGTATGTGCCAACACTTTGAGAAAGAATGAGAAAGCAGATCAACAAAGCAGCATAAACAGGGGGAAGAACAGATGTCTAATTAACCCAATATTTTTTTAGAGCGAAGTCATTCCTAAATGTCTCCGCAGAAGTGTGAGCCATTTGCCAGGAAGCACTGCTAGTTAAATTAATGTAGCAGTGACATTATGTTTAGAGACAATAGAGGCCTGGTTATCTTCTCACATACACCCACCTAAATCAGCTGAAATCAGAATTACATACTATGGTAAAAACTATGTAAAGAAGGAAAGCAAGCCCTAGGTCTGTGCTGCTTAGGAATTATTTCTACCATGCAAGGATAAAGAGTGTGGCCTCTGCTGTAGACAGACCTGGAGGAAGATCTCACTCATCTTGTAGCTTATCTGCTGTTACACTTAAAGCTACAGCAAAAGTATTATAAGCCTAAACTTGATCAAAAGACCTGTTTTATCACAAGTGAGGTTATAGCTCATGGAGTAAGGAATTACTACAGAGCA
Organism: Aramus guarauna; assembly: GCA_013400195.1. Classification (NCBI taxonomy): domain Eukaryota; kingdom Metazoa; phylum Chordata; class Aves; order Gruiformes; family Aramidae; genus Aramus; species Aramus guarauna. The sequence goes on along the minus strand of VXBL01007951.1, from coordinate 1,765,231 downwards.
TTTTATATATATATATATCTTCACATTTCCAATATGCAGCATAACTTGGAAGTTATGTAGGTTCTCTAGCCATTTTCACATAGAAAATTCAAACTAAACCCTAAACACTCACTTCCATTGAAGGCTGCCTAAGTATCAGACAATACTGCCAACTTACACAGGCTGAGCATATAGTGAAATATTTTCTGTTAAAGGTAGGTTGCAAAAGATGAATTACTGGTGCCACAGGTCTGTGTGAAAAGTATTTAAAAAGTTGGTTGCATGCAGCTGGCTGTCTACCATTTGTGAATTTAATTTTATTTGAGTTCCTCTAACATGATTGTTTCTTGCAAGTCTTAGATGACTTTGCCACTGAAGTCAGTGAGGTTAGCAGAATCCAGGGAATGAGAATGCCTCTCTGTGGAAAAGGGAAATAAAAATTCCATCTGGAGTACCATGAAGATTTCAGGCAATCTGTACATGCTGATACATCAGGATCTTTGCAAAGTTGGTCAAAGCATTCAATTTTTGCTTGCTTTAATGTTGTCTCCAAGGGCTACTTTTTCATGTTCTGAGAGCTTCCAAAAACATTAGGAGTCTCTTCTGGACTTTTTTTACCTTGCTTTAGAGATGCTACTTAGAGAAAGTAAAAACAAAATGGTTAATTATTGAGGTGGATGTGTGTATTGGTTTGAGACTGGGGAAAAATAAACAATTTGTATATGTAACTTCAGTCCCCTTCCTCCCCCAAAAAATAGCTATAAGATAAAACTGGAAAGCTACTTTGAGCACCTGGGACAGATTTACTATTGAAGCCAGTGGATTAGTCCCCATGTGGATCTAAGATTCCTGATTCTAGTGTAGTAAACACTAGACAACCTACCTTCAAAGCTCTCATTTCCTAAAACCCTGTAGAACCAGACTCAAGAGTTTGAAAGTGTCACATTACCTGTATGAAGAGGTCTTCTTTAATAACATGAAGATGGTATTAAGTATTTTAGTGCTTTTTCTTAAAAACACTCAAATTCAAAAATCCATCATCCATTTGAAATCATTTATTCTTTCCTATAAAATGAAATGTCCAGCATCACAAAGAGGTTACTAAAAGAACAAAATAAAACCCCATAACCGTTCTTTCCTTGATCTTGTTCTTCACCTAGTTAAGAAGGAAAGAGGAAAGAAAATAAATCACTAAATGAAGACAAAGAAAAGTTGCAAGTTACTCAAAATGGTATTGAATGGCCTGGGTACTTAAAGATTATAGGACCATCAGGCTTTTAGGTCTTAACAGCATAGTCTTTTTCCTTCACCTTTGTTATAGTGAGATTGGTCTAGTTGTAATGATATCATGGAGAAAAAATTTTACAAACTTGGTGTCTCTTTTGTAGGAGACCAGAATAAGCATGCAATGCTTCCCTGTGATGGAATTAGTTCTGTCCTTCCTACATGAACAAAACTCTTTAAATATTGGAAAAAGCACACAACAATACAGTTTGAACAAGCCCCTCAGTTTCTACCTTTTCAATAACTTTAGATGATGAAGGGTTTCCTAGCTATGTCTCTGTAGTCTTACTCTGGATGTAAGCCGTTCTGTTTTTTTCTGTACACAGCTTCATATCAGCTAGATTTTCTTAATCACATTCGCAATATGCCTTAAGATTTTTGTTCAGGTCAATAATTTTCTTCTGTAGTTGTCTGGAAGTAATATCTGTATCCCAGAGGTCTTTAGAAGAAAAAACAAAGTGTTAGCAAACACCACTAGGAAATAGCTACCTGACAACTTAGAACAATTGTTAATATAAAATTATTGAAAGCTAAACACATCTGAGTGGGATGTTGGCTGGGTAGGATTGTCAGCAGCACAGTAGGATTGGCTGGCAGCACAGGATGGTCTAGGACAAAATTCACCTCATGAATTTGGTTGAGACAGATGGCAGCATGATGTATGTCCATAAAAGCGGCCATTCACATACATGTATATATATGTACATGATTTGCATTTCCCTACTGCCCTGCCTGAGAAGGTGCAGGCGTATTGGAGTTCCCGTGTGGAGTACCCACTGGAGTACCACTCTTGAAAGCTGTCATCCTCCTTTACTATCATGAGGTTAAGTATACAGCACTAAATAATAACTGAAGATGGACTTCTACATTTGTAAAAGGTAAACCCTGTGTGAAAGGTGTTGCTCTTTCAACTGTGAACAGTGAAGGGGATGGGAAGAAGCCATTTTTTTCCTGTAGAAGATAGGTAACAACACTCAGTTCATTGCACCTATACTAAAGCAAGGATAGATGTGGCTTGGTGCTATAATTCCTGAAAGCACAAGGTGTAATCCTTTACTCCCCCTGGTCACTACCACATCTTGTTGTCCTTTTTGCTGTCTAGTCACATTAAATGAAGTATCAAATAAAATTCATGATCTGACCTAACTGCCTCCCTCTAACTACAGGGTTGCAATGAAAGACCTCCATACTGGAATCCAAAAAGAGCTGATGAGGGAATGAATTTATGGAAAGAATATCTGCCTCATTAGGGATGATTAATGTGAAGGAAGAGATCATTTGTCTGGAAGGCACAATGCTGGAGCAGACTCTGTGGGCTGGAGAGGGAAATGTTTGGCTGGAGCAAAAGCTGGCACTGCAGAAGGAAAAGGGGAGAGAAACAATCTCCTGCACTTTACAAAGGATGTAGGAAGACTGAGGACCTTTCTGCCTTCTGCAGGAGAATGGCCTTTAAAGAATAGGGAGAGAACATATCTTAAAGGTCTTAGTCTTGTGACTCTTTGCCTTCATCTCAGGCTGAATAAATATGGAACATCACCCCTCTCTGCCAGAGATGTTAGGTGAAACAGATATTCTGCATGCACCACTTTTTGGTGTTACATTGCCCTTATTTCAACCTGTCCAGTTTGTCAATGAGTCACAGTACATACTGCTGGAAGGGTTTGACAGTCCCCTTGCTACTGGAAACAAAATACAGAAGTGGGAGTGACAGGCTTCTTTTATATCTGGGTTCACTTGATGTCACCGATGTTTAGACACTAATACATTTGGCAGATGCAGTTGGAAAAGAATGTTATGTTCTGGCAGTTCCTCAATCATCATTTCTAACAATGCTCTTAGGATTGTCTGGACTAATGGTCCCCATGTATCCTGGAGTATAGCAGCACAGTGGTTATTCTAACCTTTATTTCTGGGAAGTCTCATAACTATGATCTCTGAATGTTCAGCAGCAAATGAACTGTGATTGGGGAATCCAAGAGCTATCCACAGGATATCTCTGGTATCTGTCTTTATAGTGCTTTGCTGAGTTGTTAGTGGATTTTTTAAATCAATGCTGTTGGTGAAAATAGCTTCCTGACCAAAAGCATGTTAATAATCTTTTCTTCGTGGTGCCTCAATGTTGAATTGTTTAGGCAAAGGAACTGAAATAATCCAGAGAATTTTCAAAGGAGAAGAGAACTAAACTGCATTAGTGTGACCAAATAGGTCTTGTATTGATTGGTATATAACTGAGTCAAATGACAGTGTCTTGGGCATCTGTAAGCCTCATCATGCATTCATTCCTTGGGAAGTTTTGACATAGGTACAGTTTTGATGAAATGCCTAGGGGACAAGCTTCCAGAGGCAATTCAGGCAGATTCAGCCTAAGGGGAGTCACAGCAAATCTGGGGAAGCTGCTCCAGAAATGAATCTGATCTCATCTGTTCAAGTTATTTTTAGGAAAAGTTTCAGGTCATTGTGTGGGAGAAATTTGTGGTGTTACTGCTATGCAAATCTTTTGCTAGTATCTGCCATGTGCTACCATCTCTTACCTGGAAGAGATCAAAAACATTAGCTTGAAAAGAAAATTGAGAAGCATTTTGAGATGAGGGTTACTGAGGGTTTTTAAAGAATTAGCTAATTTTTCATACAAGTATTTTTAAATGAAAAAAAGAAAACCTTGCTAATTATTTTATAAAAACTTAAATGTAAATGTGTGTAAAAGGAAAAAAAAAAACACAAAACCAAACCCCCCGCTACCATTCAGACACCCAAACTATGAAATGTTCTACTGGGAAACACATTACAAATTAGTCTTGACCTGCTAAGTTAGGTCTTAAACGCCTGTCTTGTTCAGTTTGGGATCTCAATAACATTGCAGTAAAGGTAGAACACTCCTATAGACAAGAGTGGACTGTTTAGTGGACTGGTTATGTCATAGAGATGAGTTGAAGAGACTCAAGGTCAGCAGGGTAAATGTAAATTCTGCCTGAGCAACTCAGAAGTAGCTGTCTGGGGCCAAAGCCTATCATGCACTTCTAAATTTATGTCTGCATAGGTCAGGTAAATACCAAGTTTAGAGGCCCTCTCCTTAACCTCACTGCACGTGACAGGTAATAACAACATCATAGTATAGCCATCACTTTCCGTTTAACCGTGCTTATGTTTGTGACAGTGAGGGCTGGTTTGCATCATGCTGGATCTTGTTGGCTGGACAATGTGGTGTTTCAGAGCTGGAGCTAGGAGGTGCCCCTTGCCTCTGGAGTACCTATGCAGAGCTTTGGGACTGAGGCTGGGAGTATTGTGTTGGGACTGAGAAGCAGCCACATGCTGTGAGGAGCTACATGGTAAGAGATGACACACATCATATGTAAAGGACACCAGCAGAGTCGATACGCTGAAGAGCTGGTCTTTTCCTGATATTTATCTGCATTATGCTTAGTCTCAGGGAGCTACTTCTGTAAGGACATGATCTTTCACGAGCATCTGTCAGCACTAACTAAATCCTAAATTCTGGAGAAAATATTGGAGTGAGTGGAGTGATGGGGAACACTGGTGAATTCAGCAGACCTTATCAAGGATTTGAACCTGACAGTCTCCTACTGTGTGTTTTGTCTGAAGCTCCAGAGTTTAATCTTGCTGAGCTACCCTCTCCTGCACACAAGACCTCACAGCTATTTTTCCCTTTTGCATGTAGAGTGCTGCTTGATCTCTCTCCCTGCACTGCCTTTCCTTTGTATAAACAACCAGGAAGGATGAGGGGGACGTGGAGAGTTACCTATGGGGCAGAGGAAGCAGAGCAGCTGACTGGAGAAGTAAAAAATCCTGCCACTTATACTTCAGGGCAGATATAGTAGGGGCTAGTGTCTTAGTAATTGTTCAGCAAACAGTCCCAGACCCAAGGCAGGTGGTACCTGTAAAACTTGTTGGCTTTGAGATTTGTTTTGAAACTGAAGTCCATATTTATTGCAAGTCACGTGTGTCTCGGAGCAGTTCATAGCAGGCTGTAGCTGTTGGCTGGGGTCTGGCCCTGTGTGCTCCTCAGAGGATGCCCCTGGTTGCAGAGGGCTTTCCCTTTCAGGGGGTTTGGCAGTGTTTGTGCCTTTGGCTGGGGAGCGCTGGCTGGAAGGGCTCTGCTTCCATTTCACTCGGCTTCTAATTACTGCCCATGATGTGACTGGTCGGTCATGGGCAGCTGTGTACAGGGCTTTCCAGGCATGTTAAGCTGCCAGTTTCCATGGCTGTATAAACTGTTCCACATGGGCAGCTATCAGTGTAAAGGAAAATAACATTGAGGTGCAAGCAAGTGAGGACAGACCCTGTAGTTTAATAAAATATTGCTTATACTGCAACACTCTGCAAGCTTCTAAACTCATGTTGAAAGATATTTTTCTTCCCTGGTCTTTTTGTTCAGTTGCAGCATTTCAGTAAGTGGAGTGTGCCATCCAGGTGTTCCAGTGTATCCTCTCTGACACTGGGCATCACTGGCAATTTTGGGAAAGTTTCCTGAAACCATGGAAATGTGAGAGAATATTGCACTTCCTGAACTCTGCGGAACTTTCAGAAAACCAACTTAAGCCTGAAAGCAACAAAATTTGTCCTTTGTAATTTTCTTTCCCTTCTTCCTTCTGCATACCTCCTTTAAAAAGCAGCTGTTAACAATTCTGGATATTTTTGCTATACATAACTTCTCCCTTTGAATCCAGCCTGAATCTTGGCATGCTGGCAATAAGTTGCTCAGCCTGATCTCACACTGCATGAGTGATGTTCCTTTCTTTTTCCACCTTTCAGCTTCCTTTGTTCTCACCCTGTGAGATAGGGAGGCTGGATGCTCCCAGTCCTTTTTCTTCAGGCTGACACTTGTTCTATAAATTCTTTTCTTTTTTTTACTAGTTTCTTTCCCAGTCCAGGTCTTTTCTATTTTTCATTGGATGATAGCTTTTTTCCTAAGCAATTGCTCATTTGTATCCCTATTCTGAGTCTCTTCTAGTTAAGAGATGTCTTATTTTGATGGCATGGTCATCACACACAGTACTCCAGGGAAAGCTGTGCTGTTACTTGCTGTTCTAAATTCCTCATCTAATGGAGATTTAATAGACTATAGAAGATAAACAAAGGAATTTAGAATTGGATGTGACCCAGAAAGCCAGATCTAAGCACCTTTAAGCTTCAGGGAAACTTGGACCCAGATCAGAGATTTTGGCTTGTGTTTGGAGTGTAGTCAGCAGTTACTTCCATGACTGCTGAACCCAAGCAAAATTTAGCAGAGTTATGTACAGCTCCTTTAATCTGCTTTGGAAAACTGCCTGTTCCTGTGCTTGTCAAAGACTGAGGAATTGAAAAGGTGACCTAAAGGCACCTCTGTCTCCTTAGTTCTTGCAGGGAAGACAACCTGCTGCACTAGAAGAACCATCCATTTGCTTTTTTTGTGTGTTCTTACCCCTTACACTGCCTACAGTTCCTGTGTTGTGCCAGTCCCCCCAGTTTCTAAGTGGTGCCAGAGGATTAGAGACCTCCTGAGTATCTGTGCCCAGACTCCTGCGAAAAAATATCTTCTTTCTGAACCTTTGTGTCACTATGCATGTGCAAGTGAAGTGGTCAAGAGAAGTTAATGTTTGGATCTGGAGATGCTTTTTTGTCATTGAGTAAAATTATCTAGAAGGAGCATGAAGAACCTCCCAACTGGAACTGCTAAACCTCCAGGAATAGGATATTGTAAAGGAAATGGTAAGGTTGGACTGGTGTGAAATACAAGATATCAGAGTTGGAAGCTCAAACATTACTAGAAAATATTTTTATTCCTTGCTAAATTTTCAGTTAAAGCCCTACAACTTGGGGTGAGGGCAGGTGGTGAGCTGACCCTGCTGGGATACAGCAATAACAGAACACCTATTTTTCAGCTCTGGCTCTGAAGTATTGACAGTAATTTGCTTTTGCCTCCCCTTCCCCTTTCTTGTTCTCTTTGAAAAACATATCCCCTGCTGAGGAGTTGTGGTTACTTTCAGGATGTCCATATTCTTATTGCTGTCACTTCTCATAAGAACAAAGCATTGGCTTTATAGATGAGACTAATTTATGCTGTAGTCTTCCCCTTAAAATTTCAGTCAGTAAACTGTAGTATGCATGGAAGGACATGCTAAACTGGTAAGGGGTGTTAATAGTTGAAACTGGAGTTTTCAGTGTTGCCAGAAAATGTATGTGATCTTAAGCATAGGAATATTTATAAAGGTAATGTTATTTTTCTTGTTCTGAGGAAAATATGCAAGTATTATTCCTAAAGATTAAAAGCTTAGAGATTAGAATAACATAAGACAGTAGAAGGTAAGATGTGTTAAAGCCACTACATATGTAGTACTTGCACACAGGCTTCACGCTGTAACACTGCTTCACTGGCTAAGGGGTAGTTGCATTTCTATCAGCCATTTTAGTAGAGCAGCGTTGGGGTTTTCTTTTCTCCTTTTAGGTTACACAAGCTTGGAGAGGGAAAGGAGTCTCATGCCACATTTCTCTGCATTCTTAATGGCTGCTGCTACCAAAACAGCTTACAAGTCTTCTGGTGGCAATATTTTTCCTAAGTTTCTCTGAAAACAGAAATTATTTCTTCAGGTGTTGTAATATACTATTAATTGTTCATAGAGTATTTAGGCAGATAGAATATGGATGGGTTAAGGAATAAGAGGTTAAAAAGGGAAAGAAACTGCTGCTTCATTTTTTATGCATTAAACCTTGGACTTAATCAAGGACAAAGTAAAATAACAGAATTTATCACCCTCCTTAACGTTTCCTGTTCTTAGTGCCAAACTCTCCTCTCCAACTTACTGCTTGGTACAGATCCACTTTTTGTTCCACAGAAACACCTTCTCTATTCTTTTGCATCAGGATGTTCCCTGAACTCCTGTCCTGCCACCCCAATCTTTTGAGCACTTTCTACAAGTTTACGTAACATCAAAGTTGGGCTCAGAAGATTGAATCCTGTTCTGGCTGCTCCTCCCAAGGAAACAGTTTAACTGGGTTCACTTTGTTCTTGTTTCCAAGGGGTTGAGTAACCAGTATTTTTGTTGCAAAGGTAAAAATACTTCTTCCATGGTTTTGTTCTTGGTGGAAACTGAGTTCAGCTGTGTAATTACAAAACTTGTAGTGTTGATTCAGCTGAAGAGACCTTTAAAGGCATGGCTAAAGATGACTTGAAGTGTTAGCTCTTGGCAAGTCTATATCCTTGTTAGTCAGATGTGAGCTGGCTCAGCTAGCTCTAGGCTGAAGCTGGACTCCAGAAGAAGTTCTGGTGAAGGGAATGGTCTAAACATGCTCACTGTTTTCTCAATACCCCCTACTTCATACCTGGCAATATCTTATTTCCTCAGGCTAAGAGATCTTTCTCTTTTCTACTGAATCAGTGTGATTTGGAATGTTTTGGACTAGCTGCACTGCAATTTTTTTGTGTACAAATATGCAGTAGAACCTTTTCCATTGGAGGACCTCAAAGTGGTTTCTAAGCATCACTAAATTTATCTTTCCTCTTTTCCTCCCATTTTACTAATTTTCAGGTTGCAAAGGTTAAGGAAATCGCACAAGGTTATGGAATAAAATGCCAAAAATCAGGAATAGAACCTAGAAATCCAGTTTCCTGGTCCCTTACAGCCTTTGCGGTAAGACCCTGAAATGTAATCCTGAGGGTAACTGGCAGTCAAGAGAAGTTTTGAGTGATTCCCATTTTCCATAACTAGACACAGAATTACAATGTAATCCTTAAAGAATAGCATTTCATACATGTTATATAAACTTTTTCAAGTAGGTCACAGACATAGATAAACTGTTCAGTTTTCAATATGGGAAAGCATGTTCACTGTCATCTTTGGAACCGATGACCATAAGAAATTGAGGAAAATGGCTTAGCAGGATTAAATGAGGAGACAGGATTAGTCATTTAGTACATCTGCCACTGCCCTGTGGAGCAAAATTCACTGAACTATTAGCTTTAAATCATATTTGCTTCAGGTGAACTCCTGTTTTTACTTAGTTTCCAATCTGCCACTGGTTCTATGTCAATATATTGACAGATAATCTACATGTAGATACTTATCTACAGAAGTCTTTGGCTTAATATTTTGGACTCTTTTTGCCTGTTAGATATTTCTCTTCACTTGTTGGATATTTGGTGGCTCTGTTGCCTGAGTGATTAACAAGAGATTGAAGTGAAAAGTAAACTGTGAATTGCAGGTAGGAATTTGCAGATGAATCAAGAGTTGTTGATGAGAATTCATGAGGCAAGGGAATGAACAAAGCTTTTCATAGATGTTGGGATACTTATAAATCAGTACCTTATAAGATCTCATGCAATAAAAAATTGTGCATTCACTGTATACTCAGCTTTGTTAATGCTAAGCAGAGTAATGCCAGCTATTTACTTAAAAAGAAAAAAAATCTCAACTTTCATGTTTGAAGCTTTGCATTTTTTACTGCTTAAACTGAAGACTGTTTCTCATGTCCTCCCTTCTGCTCTTTCCTGAAGTTTCTTCAAGAAGCATTGTACCAGTGGGTTCCAGATGTAGGCATCCATGTAGCCAACATCTGCTAGTCATGGAAGCGTAAATTAGGTTTGTCTTCATTACACTCAGCATCAACCTGCAACCATGTAACTTAGTAATTAGGAACTGCTATTTGCAGATGACCTACTGTCACTTTGCTGCCTCATGTCTTTGACCTAAAGCAGACAGGTGACTGGTGCCTCTAGAATACGTACATGGGTTTTGACAGTATGTTCAGATGTGGGGGTATTAACCTCTGGCCAAATTTCCTGAGATCTACTGCATGTCTCCTTTGCCATTCTCCTGTGTAAAATGAATGGGTGTACACATCCTGGACTCTGCAAATGTGTTTCTATTTTCAATATTACCACTGTCTATTGCATGCAACCTGTAAGATATAGTTTGCTATCAGGAAGAAGACCCAGGAATGGGTTTATGTAACTTGGTGGCTTTTTCACTAATCAGACAACCCTTTTGTAATTTATTGATGCATAAAAGTGACAAAATACATTAGGAATAACTTTGTTCTCAATCTCTGAATCATCCCAAAAGAGTAGTGGTGTTTGGAAGGAAATATATGTATGTCAGTAAAAACACATTAATACTTCTAAAGGAAGAAATGTAGCAGTGCTGGGTAGCTCGCTGGTACCATATGGTTTTAATCTGAAGTACCTCATGGAAAAAATAGTCTTTTTCTCTGTGGGAATAGGTCCAAGAGTTGTGGTGATCTAGAGGCTCAATGGAGTTATGAATGTGTCCCAAAGTGTGAAATGCAGAAACAAGTGTTTGTTTCAGGTACCTGATTGTGATAATAACAAAACACATCCTCAGATTTGAGATTTCAATTTATAATCCTGTATGGTATGTATTATGCTGTTGTTGTTAGGGATGGAGGGGGACCTAAGACACCAACTATCATGACAAGAGTTGGTAACTGCATTTATTTTTAAATAAAATTGTTATAGTAAAAGTAATGAGCTTCTCTCTGTTCTGGAAATATTTTTCCAGTTCATTGTAGGGGCATGTCAAATAAATGCAGTTTTGGAGAAACTGCCTCTCCTGATGTGATACTTTTCAATGGATAAACAGGTTTTTATTCTCTAGAGCTGAGCACTTTATGCTAAACCTATATTCTCATAGGAACTCATATTTAAATCTTTTTTTATTCTTCATTTAGCATGGGAGAAATTGACTTACTTGTCACATTTGTATGAATGAATTTGTTCTGAGTTAAGTTTTTTAAACTGGCCATGAATGCTATCAAGCTGGGTCCATTAATGACAAATTACACATTACTGGTGGCTCATGCATTTTGTCAGTTGCCACTGACACATCAGTCTCTGCCAGGTATTATGAATACTATGTAATTTACTGTTTTAGTGTTTGACTAAGTGTGTCAGGATGAGGGCTGCATTGGCAGCTGGAGGACAAAAGTAGTTTGTGTGTACGCGGTAGTACAGCAGGGACTGGTGCTTCCAGCAACTAATCTTTTGTGCGTGTTTTGCATATTGAGAGAGGCCATTGTTATGCAAAATACAGCCCCTGATTATTCCATTACAAGATTGTTCATTTTCAAATGAATGAAGTAACTGATTTAAAGAGACTTGAAAGGATTCTACTTATATTATCTTGGGGAGGAAGAAGGGGGAAGGAACTTGAAACTTTGACTACCGAAAAGCACTGTAGGGTGGTTTTGATGGTAAGGGAAGCTGGTGGTGTGATAGGGCAAAAGTCCATTGTTTTTATACAGAACTTGTAAGGTACAGGCAAAACCAGCTGACACTGTTGTAGTGTGCCTGTGTAGGAGATAGTGGGCCAAATGAATGTAATACTTTACCTCATGCAGTATTGAACAACACTTTTAACCTTTCTCCTACGGCCTCGTACCAGTTAATCACAGATGGACTACTTGATGCTTGACATTTGGTTCTGAGTAAACACTTCTGTCTAAATATTTGTTCCTAGGACTTGGAAATTGCTTGGTGTACATGTTTAGTGCATATTATGTGGGTTTAACTAAATGGGATCAAAGATGATAGAAATTAATTCTGTTAAAAATATCTGGGGCTAGTTGCAATATCTTAGAGGAAACACAAAACTTATGAGTGTCTACCTCTTTATACTCTCTGCATTGACTTTTCTTCCTCAGTTTAGTGGCAATCTAAACAAAAACTTGTTTCTATTAAATATCACAAAGTGGATCAGAAAGATTATAACACCATTACCAGTGTTCTGGTTTTTCTATCCAGGATTTCCATAGGATTTGTTCAGAACTGATTCTCAGTTATTTGGAATAGCCTTCCTTAATTGGACTGCTGGGGATTTTGCATCTTCAAGGCTCATGCACCTTTGCCTTACCAATATGATGATAAATGAGGGGTCAGGTAAAGGTAGAAGTTGTTCTTCACTGTTAAGTTGACTTGTTTTATAACATTCTTTAAATATTTTTATTCTTCTACAATAACAGTGTAACTTCACATTTCTATATCAGAAAGCTTAGTTGGACCTTGAGGACTTTCAGTTCCTCTGATCAAAAAAACATATCTTTTTACTCACTGAGAAGGAACTTTATAAGTGAAGAACTTGCATAGAACATCTTTAAAAGAGAAATTTGGACTTCTCCACTCCCCTGCCCTCATACCCAAAATTTAGATACCTTTTGGTTTTGCAACTCTTTCAGTTATTGAATGAAAACTCTACATATTAAAAATACTCCTTAATGCATTTTACTGGGAGGAAAAAAGTAGTTGAAGCAGTTGGAAAATATCCTTTCCCCTAAATGAGTGGTTAGCTGACTTCCTGGGGGATGAAGCCTCAGATCCTTTCAGGATTCCTGTTAACAAATATATATATGTTAAAAAAAAAATTTTAAAGATCCATAACTTCCATCCTAATATAACTCCATATAGATATGTGGAACTCTATCTGAATGGAGCTTTGTGGGGAGTTCCTTGTACATGGGACCCTACTCCTTTCTAGAAACTTGCCACCTGCAAGGCCTTTATGACATCTTGAGGTAGAGAATCTGATCTTCTACATAATGTGGCAAAAAGCATTGTTTTAGGTCTGAGTATTCTACTTTCTGATATGATTTGGTGTCCTTTTCCTCCTGCATGGTAACTGGGTGTCATCCAGTCTTCCTGCTGTGTTGACTTTACACAAGTTATCTTGATATTTTATACTTCTCAAGATTAATACAGACTTTGTCAATATAATTCTGGTTTTGAACTTCAAATTCCCTGTCTCTACACCCCTCTTCTCTCCTACCCCCTCCTGTGGGGAAAAAAGAAACCTGTTCAGGTCTGTTTTGTTTCCCAATGATCTAGATAAAGCCTTACTGTAATTTTCATTTTTTTACCTTCCCTGCAGCAGCTTATCCGAGTCTTATTTTCTCAGCCAGAACAAAATCTTCCACCTCATTGGATTCTCTTCCACCTACTCCTGTGCCTTTCAAACTGATGTCCCATTGACTTTAATACATGTTCTTCTAGGTAAAGTGCATCAGTCTGTTTTGTCCTGGGGATGCCGTAACACCCTTGTCTCTAGACAACAGAATTATCTTCTAGGAGCAACCAAAGACCACAGCGTGTGGTTTTATCCCATCCAGTCTGGCCTTCCAGTTTTATTCATTGAGCACCTTTATTCCACATGAGATGTCCATAAGACCATTCCCAAAGCAGTTCCCCTTCAATGGTGTAGTGCTTCAGCAAAGAGTTGCTTTTCCATGGGATACATTTCAAAGCCACATCTATTGCAGGGAGGAAAAAAGCTGTTTAGGTTATGCTGGCCAATACATGCCTTGACAAGAACACTTTTTCTGCAGGCTTAGGTGTTGAATTAGGAACTAGTGAGAGAAGAAAGCACAAAGTTTACTGTCTGAAGGTATATGGTCCTTTTCAGTAGGAACAATGAATTCAGTCAGAGGAGTGCTCCAAATTTCTCCTAAGATCTTCATTTTAGGAAATTATGGCTTGTGTTGTTTAATACTACAGTATATGGTATGTGTTTGCTACAAAATAAGTGTGACTATATTACCTGCTAAGTGGAGTTTAAATAGCTTTCCTGCAGAGCAGTCAAGGAAGACAGCAAGATGGAGCTGAGCAACAGCACAGGGCTTATCCTTTGCAAACCAATAGCTTTTTACCTTGATGATCCCTTTAAAATACTCCTACTACTCTCAGGCAGCTCTCAGTTCCCAAAAGCACTTTGCAGACAATGTTTGGTAAGCAGATTAAGAGATGCTATTGGAAGCCCTGTAAGGAGCAGCAAGGTCTGGGAGCCTTGCAGGGTTGCATACCACTAAAGACAGTGCCTGGCAGCTAAGTGTCCGCCTGCCAGTGCTAAACCCTGTGCAGGCAGGGAGATGGTGACTGTCAGATGCTCTCAGTGGATCAGGCAGTGTGTGAGAAGAGATGTGACAGCACTCTGTCACAGGTAGGAGGGTGAGGAGAGATGTGTGCAGCTGGCTGCAATTAGCAAGCCCTCTGAGTTGCCAGCACCCAGGAGAGAAGCAGCAGAGTGTGAACCTCTCTTAGTTCCCATGGGAGTGTGGTTACGCTCAGGAAAGCTAGGTGATGGGGGAAGCTAAAGGGTTTGACATTGCTGGCAAATGTATAGGATGAGTAGCCCTTTAAGGGAAAGGAAGGGGATGCTGAAGATTGCTGGAGGCAAACCAAGACCTGTGACCTCCTGTCAAAACAGCTAGAATTAGAAAACTCTAATTCTGCTGAGGGAAAAAAAAAAAATTAAAAAAATGGGGCTAAAGTTCTTGAGGAAGCAAATTTTACAGAAATAATGGGGTTGTGTGGGTGGGTGAAATGGCTTTGGGGGGAAAAAAGAAAACCAAACCATGAAACTTCAAAATATCTTTTTTAAACAACCAGCAGGGTGAGAAGGGGGCACTGGCCTGGAAGCAGCTCAGTGGAAAGGAGGGATCTGGGCTCTGCTGTAGATCAGGAGCCAGACACAACTGGGCTTTGTCATGCTGTTGTGGCAAAGCAAGTACAAGGGATAAACAGTGTGTTGCCTGAAAGGCATGAGGAATAAAGTGATCAGTGCTAGCAATGTTTCACCAGGAAGTACTGTATGGTTTAGCAATGCATAAGCAAGGAGTATACTGTGTGATAATTATCCATGACAAAAGTTAAAAGCATATGTCTCTATCTTTGTTTTTTTTATGCAGTTACTTTCAATTGGGCTGGAGGAAACTGCAGTTTCTATTTTCAGTATCTTCTCCAAATGCATGGATATATATTGACATTCTACATTTTTGTACTTGATGTATAGGGAGACCAAGCTTAAAAATAATGTATGTGTGTGCAAGTAAGAAAAGGGAATGGGCTGAAAATGGTGAGAATAGTAGAACAGGGTGGTCTTGTTATAGATTATAAAGTGATTAAGTTATCTTTCAAGATTATTTTGACACTGGTAAAAACCAAAAATGGAGAATAATTTCAGTTGCTGTGAAAGTAATAATTTTTTCTTCATGGGTATTTGTGGCTTTCTGGTAGAAGCATTCAAAATATAGGGTTAGTGGACAGAAATGTTTACTAAAAAGTTTCTAATAGTCCCTATAAAAATCTTAACTATTCAATAACTTTATGCTAAATTGTTCTTTCAAAAAAGTTTCATAGAAAAAAATTACTTCTTGCCAAAAAATAATAATTAAAAATATAGATAAATTAAGATGAGAAGTCATTTTACAAAAATAAATCTAAGTCTTAAAGGAGTAGAAATACCAGGAGAATTTTGACTGTGTCCATTACCTAAATGGTGCTTGCTTCTGTGCATTACTGCTGGGTAGTGGAGCATGGAAAATTACTGAGTCAGAGGCAAGTGACCTTCTCTTTGAATGATGGCTGGCTGGAACTTACCATGGTTGGTCCAGGACTTCTAGTGGCCCTGTGTTGACAAGCTCTAGAGAGAAACAGAGGCTGAATGAGGCATATGTGAACCTGGTCTGACTGGAGGTGAGTTCCCTCTGCCAGGAGGGACTGCAGCATGCTGCCACTACCCTGTGTGCACAGCACCTGTCAGACAGGTAGCTAGACAGCTTTGGTCTACAGCAATGTATATCACTTGCTGCTTGGCTGAATTCACTTAAAATTCTTGCAAAAAAATAAAATAAAATGGGTGGGTATGGGGAGGTTGGAGTGTCTGGACAGACCAGGGCAAGCAGGGGTTGGCCAGGGCCACCAGTCACACAAAGTCAACAGAACAGTTTCCCGTAGAGACTGTGTAGCAGTGAAGGAAGCAATGTGAAGTCACCTGGCAAGTAAGATCATCAATCTACCTCAAGAGGGAAACAATAACAGTAAAGATAAGAAACAGAGCACAGAGTCAGGGGTAACAGCTGAAGTGTTGTCCTGGTTTTGGCTGCAATAGTTAACTTTCTTTCTAGCAGCTGGTACAGTGATAAGTTTTGAATTTAGGATGAGAACAATGTTGATAACACACTGATGTTTTGGTTGTTGCTGGGCAATGTTTACACAAGTCAAGGGCTTCTCATACTGCCCTGCAAGCAAGGAGGCTGGAGATGCACAAGAGCTTGGGAGGGGAGACAGCCAGGACAGCTGACCCAAATTGGCCAAAGGGATATTCCATACCATATGATGTCATGCTCAGTATATAACTTAGGGGAAGCTGGCTGGGGGCTGGACAGCTGTTGGGGAACTAGCTGGTCATTGGTGGTCTATGGGNGGGGTGGGGGGTGGTGGGCATGGGGGAGTGAGTGAATGGCTATGTGGTTGTTTCAGTTGCTTTCTGGGTTAAACCACTACAAGTGTGATGGTGAATATCTGACCCAATCTTCCAAAACAGTCTCGGTGCAAATGGGTATAGATAGATGAGATGGTTAAAAGGTATTTTACTTAAAGAATGGCTTTTGTCTCTGAAAGGTTGTTTATTTCCATTTAACCAGAAGCTCTAGCTAGAAAAAAAAATCAAAACAAAACTGGCTACAAACCTTGTCTATGATACCATCAGAACTACAAACACTACTAAGTGTCCATTTCTTTCTGTCAGCAGACAAATTCTGGAAAACACTGCTACATGAGCAGTGCAGTGACCGTTGGCGGGTACATCTGTTGTATATTTACACTTCTTTCAGCAATAACTGCTTGAATGATCCTAGTTCATGCTGTCAGACAAAGGCCACAGTAGCTTCAGAGAACCATCTCTTCAACAGGAAATAAATGTACATTCCAGTAGCTCCAAAACCAGTTCTGTTCCCAGCTACACTGTCATTAATAATCTGAATTACTTCAGTCAAGGAAATGCAGAAAATGTGGGCTCAAATTAATGCAAATGAACATGATCTGTTCCTTATCCATAGATGTACTATATACCTAAAACCTGTTTCTGCTGTGATGTTGCAGTGACTACTTCAGTATGCTTTTGGTCAGTAAGCAAGCTGCTAGACACTATATCTGTAGTAAACAGGTATCCCAAGAAGCCACATAATACTCTGCTGGAATAAACTGCAGCTCAGGGTCCAAGACCATAGCAAATAAGTTCTCAGCCTCTAGAGATCAGAAGTAGCCATTCTCTTCAATGCAAGGTTTTGCTGCTTTACTTTAATTCCAGTTGAGAGAAGTACCTGTTATGGATAGAATTTCAAACATGAGAAATTTAAAAGGGTAACAGCTACATTTTCAAGGGATGGCTGTCCAAAGATGTGCTTTCTGTAAAAGAAAAATTCGTACATATAGTGTTCCAGATAAGTCCTATGTTGGGTGCTAGGTAAGAACCTGACTGCCACTGATCACTTATTAAAGTGTTTGTTTGAATTGCTTTATTTAAAGCTATGCTATCAGACTTTACACAGGGAAAGTGGGACCTTCTTGCCAATGCTTTCTGAAAAGCTACAGCAGTTAGCTCCTTAGGAACTGGATGCCTGGAGCAGCATGTATGTGACTGACAGCTGTGTATTAACAACATCATCTCTGAGCTGTGCTTTATTAAGTTAGTGTTATCTCCTCTGGCTTTCAGGAACATTGCAGGAAGCCTTTGTATGCTGAGTTAGATGCTGCATAATGAGTCATGACAGTTGGCATTCTGTAATCCTTCTTCATGTAGCACCATGGTAATAAATTGTACAAGGTTCCTGTGGATCAGCTCAAGAGTTGGCAGATTATGGTCTTGCCAGGCTGGAAGTAACAGTCAAATTGCCTTTTCTTGTAGTAACTTGGTAATTTGCATTCTAGAGAGGACTAGAGCACATGAAGGAACTAAGTGAAACAAAAACAAAATAAAGAAAAAATATTCTCGAGCTTCTACATTTAGGTGTACAGTTATGTCTGCCTGGCAGTTCTGTACTAGGTAAGAACCTTTCCTCTCCTCTATCTGTTCTATTTTAGTGGGATCCTATGGATGATATACAATTAGTCCCTCAACAGCCATCTATCAGCTGGACCTTCTGCCACTCCACCTTCTCTATAGTAGCTTAAAAGCAAAAGCTGTATCCTCTTTCAGATGAGTAAGTAAAAATAACTTCTAGATGAAGCTACAGGGGAAACTTGAGATGGTGAGCATAAACCTAAAGTGACTTTCAGCATGACATGTCAGTACAAAGCATTGTGCTAACCAATAAGCATCAGCAGTGTAGGCTTGAAGTGTTTCTTCAAGATGGCACAGATACACACAACTATTTTGAATACTTCTTATCAACATGCTATTTTTTGTTCATGTTTCATCCTTATCTTTTAGTATCTACTTTACTACAGAAAATGACTTACCACTTATGTTTGCTTGAGTGCCACAGAACTTTGGGATTCAACTGAGAAACTCTTGCATCAAGACAAGAGAAAGTTGTTTCTACTGCAGTGATGTTTCTCTCAAAACAGAAAGGATCCACTGTGCTAGGCTAGGCTTTGCTTGAAAACAGTTGCAACCTCACAACAATTTCTAAAGGCAGAAGTCAACATTTCATAATAGATTTCCGTCTCTTCTGTTCTGGAAATTTGTCTCTACCTCTGAGTGGTTAATAGCAGCATTAGACCCAGGTATTTGGACAGGTGTCATGAAGGTTTTGTTAATTAACCTCAGTCCTAAGGTGTAGCTAACAGTAATCCATCTGCATCTGCTGTTTTGTCATAGCTCTTCAGACCTGAGCAGCAGTCCCCTTCAGATCCACTGTGAATTGTCAACACAGTGCTGTGAGCCCACAGCAACCTTTGCAATGTTGATCTTTGGTCCACAAATGATCTGCTGATGCAACTTGCAACATCCCCTCTACTCTTGCTGTCTCCCCATCTGTCACACATTTCTAGCAGATCAGCCCTGACTTGATGGCTCTCCTGTCATCATAAAGATCTAAGACATATGTCTCAACTACTTTTAAAAAAAATTAAAATACTGCTCACTTCACTACCACCAGTGAGCTGCTCAGTTGGGTCTCATATCAAATCCCATTTAGATTTTCAACCTCAGCTGCTGAAGTTGTAATTCATAAAGAATCTCTAGAGTAGTTAGTTGTTTTTCCATACCTAACTTGGCTGCTTAAAACATCCTGTGTTCAAATTCTGAGACACGTAGCTTTTGTGGACACTGGAGATTTTTTCCTGCCAAAGCAGATCAGGGTGTCATGTCCTGAGTGGTCTACAAGACTGTGGAGATCATATTTTGTTTTCTTTTACTATATCCTTGTACAGATGGCAATAAAACAAGAAATCAGGGCATTACAGTAAGGATGTTATCTGTAGGAGAGCTATTTATTATGAGTTCATGATGGGCATGTTTGACCAAACTCAGGCATTTTATCTAATCTCCTTGGCAAAAGGCAAATTCCTTTTATCCCATTCTCTGACAGATAGCAGCTGCATTTCAATAAGACTGAAAAATTATCCTAACCTGGAAGCTACAATAGAGAAGATGCTACTCAAATTCTTACAAGCCAACATAGATCACACAAAAGAGAATAGATTTGTCTGCCATAACCAACAGTTCCTTATTAAGATGTTTGTTCATATGTAGACTTCAAAGGGGAAAGTGTTGATTTTGATAAAATCAACAAAAAAAAAACCCAACAAACATGTCAACCAAGCTTGAATTTCAGAAATATGAAGAGAACCCCAGTTGATTTTGAAGAACTTTTGATCTTGTAGATGTCAGACACATCTGTAAATTGTCTGCCCTTCTCAAGAGTATTATGTCCTTTTGCAAAAAAAGTTCTGACTTCATTGCACAGGAGTAATGCCATACCTGGGTACTGTAACATGGAAATAATGTAACAGAGAGGAGAATCAAGATACTGGTTTTAAAGGTCTGTACTCAAGGAGTTAGACATCAGATAAAGACTGTCATGGGAGCATGCAGTATTTCTATTCAAGACATTAATGCTGTCAATGGCAAAGAAAAATACAAGAAGCCTGGGAGATTCTTCTGAAAAGAAAGACTTTGATTACACAAATTTCTACTGTTAACCTAAAGTGTAGTTTTTGCTGGCAGGAGTTAGATGCCAGCAACCTGATAAATAGAAGAATATAAGATAAATATGGTTGCTCTCATCTAAGAAAAATCCTAGTTTCCCTGTGGATTTTGCCAAATGTAGCTTCATGCATGTACCTCTCAGTGCCTGTTGTGTGAGATGGGGCTGAGTATATAACAAAATGACCTTACTGCAGGGCCACATGGTGAGCTGCCAAAGGCATATGTTCCTAGACAGTTTCTGTGCTGGTTGCATACTGCATACGTGTGTGTCATAGTGGGCAAATGACTTGGGAGGGGGAACTATAGAAAGGCATCAACACTGAGATGACAGTTGTTGATTACTTTCACAAGTTTCTGATACTTTTATCTGCCCTTCAATGCACACCTGCCTCTACACCTCTCTCTTAGCTTGATTCATAAGTTGCAGCTAAACACACAGATGCAGAACGTGTCTAACAGATCGGGGTAATTAATTGTTGCCATCTCTGGAGGGTCAATAGCAGCTAAACAGAAATGCTTGATGAAGGAAAGATTATTTTTTCAAAGTGATTAACTGACACTTAAGCTATTCTCAACCTTGTGTAAACCCCCTCTGCTCTGTGAGTGAATTGCTAGCATTACAATGCATGGGAACTTTGATCAGTTTTGATGGGGTGAAATTTTGCTCCAATGAAGACTGAAATGGTTTAGGAAACACCATTGAAGGGATACTGAATGTCTCTTAAAATTTCAGAAGAGTAAGCAAGCGAAATGTTAACACAACTGAATTAACAGAATCATAATGGAGTAAAATGTTTTGGTTTATTGCTTTGCTCCTTTCCTTGTTCCCTGGGAGTGGTTGGGTTATTTCATATCTTGGAATACAAGCTATTACACCAGGGAATCGCTCAGTGATTTTTATCATATGGCCTATACTTGTATTGATGGTAGACTATTGACTGATACAGCCAATTGCACCTAAAATATGTATTTGAAAAGTTAATTATTGACCTGATAAAGTATGGACAGAAATGTCTTTGTCAAGCAGGTAATGTAAACATCCTAACTATAAATATAGTAAAGATATTTAAGTGCTTAGTATCTAGTGTATACTATATCTTACTAGAAAATCCTTCTGGCTGAAATAATTTTGTGAGATGGTAAATGGTGAAATTTGTTATTGCTTCTGTGCAGTTTCTGGTATAAACAGCTTGACTCTGGAACAGCAAACCTACAGAGGGAGAGAAGTGTAACACAATATAAAAGGGGATGGACATACAATGGCAATGAAAATGAGCTCTTATTTAGCATGTTAAGATAATACCGACTGTTAAGATGTGTTAGTGAAGTCATAAAAGTAACAGTCATACACAAGAGAACACAAAATAGCAGAGCTTTTCTTGTTGGTGTTGGGATTGGGGGGGGGGGTTTCCCCCCACATGGCTCCATGGTTACTGAGAAACTATAGAGAACAGTGTGTCTTGTTTTATTTTTTTTTAAAGGACAAGTTTCTATATAAGCTAATGGTACAATAAAGAACTAATCATTGTTTCAGGCTCTGTTACCTGCTTTGCAAACTAGAGCTTGGAAATGGTGCTTGTTTTATTCTGCAGGCTGTTTGGGTGGTTCAGTATAAAATGGCAAATACCCCCTTGTGTCAAATGGCATTTTACAACTTCTAAGAAATTAGCTCTGCCAAAGAAATGCTTGGGAGTCTAGTGCTTGCAGTTTGAGAACATGAGGATTAGATCACTAGCACAACTGAAATGGTCAATGAATAGAGAGATAGAGATGGGGAAGCTGATCAGCACATGGAAAAACACTCATGCACAAACCTTATGAGATTTTTTGACTGCATATAGAGACCTCCTATTTTCTGATTTCAATGCAACAAAACTACCCTTTCTCTTGAGTTAATGACACAGACAATCTTAATAAGGAAGTGCCTTTCCTTGAAAAGTTGGAAAGAACTGTGGTTCAATCATAAAATACAAGTAAGTATTTCCATATGAACCTGCTTTAGTAGGGGGATTTGACTAGATGATCTCTAGAGGTCCCTTCCAACCCCTACAATTCTGTGACTCTGCATACAATACACTAAAAAGAATATACACTGGCAAAACACTGTTTTTCATAAAGCTGACAAGGTTTCTGAGCTTTGTCTTTTGCTCAAAGACATTTTATTTCATTGAATATCAGCCCTATGAAAGAGGTAAATCAAAGTCTTAGTTGATTAATCTTTTTTCATGGGCAGAAATTCAATGTGATGTTTTAAAAATGCACAAGGAAATAGAGTACCAAATCTCATTCATTTCCTGTGGGAAACAGTTGTCTAATCATCCTTGATATCTTTAAAGTATATCTTTGTGGAGAACATTTGGTGCTGCTCAGTGCCTGTGAGGTGACTTCTCTGAAGCAAAGCAAGTGCTGTGCAAAATTGTGGAGGCAGGGAAAAGAGAGCTTCATAAGTTCTTATCTTAATTGTGGGGTACTATAAACTTACCTCTGTGGTATTGCTCTCTACCCACGAAGTATTTCAGTGATAAACAGTACCACCATATTTTCTTACCATATGTAAATGTACTGGACCCTGCATGAGCTTCAGTTAAAGACACTCTTCAGCAGCTCTGGTTGCTAACAGGTACAGCTAATTCACATTACTGAATAAATTAGTTTCCCACTTCATCAGATGGTAACAGGCATTAGTGTCCTCACGCATGCTGCTGCTCACCATCCTTCAAAAAACAGATATTGACAGGAATGGGGAATCGAGGTGGCATCTTGTGATCTTCCTTTTGCTCATGCACCTCCTGCTTCATGCAATCAGATCCTTGTGCTTGCCCTTGCTGTAACAACACCCAAACTGATGCTTGCTGTTCTCACTTTTCAGTTGCTGCAGTGAGTGGCTTTCTTTTCCACAGAAAGGGGCTTGCAAAGCACAAAAGGTTAACTGGGGAAATGCTAAGCCTGTCTTATATAACAAAGATGTAACTTACTACCCTAATCAATCTGCCACAGCTGATTAGACCTGCAATAAAGCTGAGGTCCGATAAAAACAAGCTGACAGCTTGAACCCCCTGTTAAATTTCCAATTTTCATTTTGGGTCTTTTCAGATTCCTCTAATCTCTCTTGCCATTATGAGCAAGCAAATACTGTTG
Organism: Aramus guarauna; assembly: GCA_013400195.1. Taxonomy (NCBI): domain Eukaryota; kingdom Metazoa; phylum Chordata; class Aves; order Gruiformes; family Aramidae; genus Aramus; species Aramus guarauna. The sequence goes on along the minus strand of VXBL01007951.1, from coordinate 1,741,898 downwards.
ACTTTGAACATTGAACAGAAAGCTCCAGTTTGTTAACTTTTTCTAAAAAAAAAAAAAATGTCCAGGTAATAAATAAGGTCAAAGACAGAGCTCAAAGACTACAGAAAGTGCTTGGAGTACCTGCTACTAAAGAGTCAAGAGCATAAATATTGGATAGACATGAACCCTATTAAAGACAAGGTTTTGATTCCTATTCAGGATAGAGTGCTTTATTCCATGAGTAATTTAATGGAAGTCTTACATTGACCATACCTGCCATTTACTATCAAAAAATAAGACATACCTATAGCTTTTTTTTTCTTATTTTTCTAAGATTCTTTTCTGGGCTTGCTTTTTAGTAATACCCTATTCAAGAATGTGAACTATTAGTGGCCATATATAGTTTATCATTTAAATTTGTTCTATTATCAGAGGACTGGGCATGTAACAATATCATTTTTTAAAAGTGCTGTGGATCTGATCTAAATTGATGGTTATTTGCCTTATGTGTATGGTCATAACTGCTATTCTAGCAGCACATATATGAATGAACATGATATATTGGGAAAGAATTGCCATGTGTTTTGTCTCACGTCTCACAGTTGTGTATTTGAGTTCTCAGAAGGAGTCAAATATGTAGGTGATCTACTCAGCCATGACTTGTGGGCTGAATCATGGTCAGGTTGTACAGGTGAGAGAAGCTTCCAGTGCCTTCCACTAGGATCTGTGCTAGGACCAGCACTGCTCAACAAATTCATAAGCTATCTCTGCAAAGGAGTGCACAGTGGTATGATAATATTTACTGATGATATAGAATTTTTCAGATTTTTTAAAATAAATTAGATGGATTAAAAGAGCTACAGAAGAACAGACTGATGTTAAATGGGTGAGAAATCATCAGGTTAAGTTCAGTGCTGGTATTTGCAAATGAAAATGTGAGGAGACTGAGGATGAAGGTAACTCCATATACACAGCTATACAAAATTAGGAAAGAAATGTAGGAGCTTTTGCGAAATGTTTGATATAAAAATATTTTAATACTCAACACCAGTTGAAAAGGCAACTAGAAAGTTGGGAATGATTAGGAAGGGAATAGAGAACAAAACAGAATACATCATTAATCCATGATACTTTCTATTATTCTATTATTCTTTAGCTCTTCCCACAGTTTGAATACTGTATAGCATTATTCAGGTTGGAAAAGGATGCTTTAGGTTGCAAAAGAAATGACTGGGATATAGGCCTACAAAATCATAAATGGCAGGGGATATAGGAGAAACAAGTAAATGTTCCAGTTGTGAAGCAGGGGAAATCAGTCAAAATGACCAGGTAGAAGATTTAAAATTAGTTTGCCATGCTCTTCTGTGAGCACCAACCTGGAAGGTCATTTTATTTTAGGAAATGGAAATACATACACATCTCAGTACAGCAGTTGTACTTAAGACTGTTCTGTGTTTCTTTCAGACAGAATTTGGTCACTAATCAGGGCAGATTCTTCCTTTGGACTAGACATTCTATAATAACAATAGGTTTTCATTTGATCCTTTTAGAGGATACCATACGACAAAGAAAGTGGGAAATTACACAACTGACTAATACTCTTGGTGTGTCTCAGAACTAAGTCTCATGGCATTTATTTCACTGTCTACCCTTTTTTTTTCTAGTTATAACGTGCTTACAGAACAATATCTTGAGGAAGGTATCTCATAGCAATCCCCTGTGTGTTCTTCTTTGTTTCTTCTGTTATTTTTCTTTCCAGAGTGGTGAGTACTTCTATACTGTCAGGGAGCTGACCTCACCTGGAGATTCTTCAGTTCTTAGACAAAAAGAGACCAGACTCTTTATCTGAGGTGCAATAGACTTATATTCCCTGTCAGGCCTGAGTTCATCGAAATCTTATGCCTAATAGAGGCAGAGAAAAGCTGTAGCTCATTTCCTTATTTGTGTAGTTTTCTGTTTTAACACCTATTTAGGAGCTGTTAGATGGAAAAGCAATTTGGTATCTCCCTTCCTTGTCTCTGAGGCCAAAGGGAAAACCTATTCAGGCAGAACAGCCATCAGCAGAGCAGTGGCTGTGTTTTTAAGAGCGCATTCCAAATCCAGAAAAACTCAAGGTAATTTTGTATTTCATTAGTACTTTTCATCAAAATGAGCTTAAAACTTTTAGTTTGAAAGGAGCAGTACAGATTTACACCTACTGAGATTCTACTCCTGTGGGTCTTGTCTCTTCCCAAATATTTTCTCCCCCTCCCACCCCCTTTGTAAGCTTATCTTGTTCGCAAGTAAGAATAGGCAGCATGAAGAGATTCATGCTGCAGCTAGTCATATGGTAGCTCCTAGAGATAATTGAAAGTATTTATTTCTTTAAATTGATACCTTTCAGCTACACTGGATTTACCTGAAGAAAGGTTGCAACCAGCAGGACAAAACATGAATGTGTAGTAGCTCAGTCTTGTTTGGCACCTGTCACCAGTGCATTTATAGACCAAATAACTTTGACAATCTCTGGGTTTATTTTTTCCTTTGTTCCCTGTCCTATTTCTTTGCAAGTGCAGAGAAAGCCCAAACCATAATAAAAAAAAATGAAAACCAAATGAACCACCACCCCCCTCCCTGGCTGGTCTGAGCACAAAATACACTGTAAGGCCACAGTATAAAATTGTATAAATAGAAAAATCTTTTAGATCATAAAGCATTACTAGAATATCACAGGTCAAAAGATGATTTTACTCTTCTGCAATGTGGATCTCAATGCTAATAAACTTTCACCTTTTATGTGGCTATTATTGTAGCTCTGTAACATCCAGTCTGTGGTAATAGTGGAGCAAATAGTGCCTGTGCTTTCCCAGGTGAGCATGAACAGGTTCTCTTTGAAAACCTGTTGCCACAAAGCCAATCAAATTCTCATTGTCAATGAGATCCTGCAGCCTTGGAGCTGGGTTTTGCCAGGGAGCTGTGAGAAGCGGAACCAGTGACAGATTTCAGTGCCTAAAAGCTGAACTGTGCAATGAGTACCAATGTGTCCTGTAGGAGACCTACTTGCTGTGGAAGGAGAGGTGTTGAGTGAGCTCTGGAAAGGCCATTGCATGGAAGAAGGTCCTGGGTGGAGGCTGGTCACCTCTGCTGAGGAGAAAGGTCCTCTTGCTCTCCCTTCTTAATCCAGAAGTAAGGCACTTCTGTCCCTTTGAATGTCCCCAGTGTGAAAAGCCTGGAAAAGTTATTTCAGAGCATTAAATTGTTCCTGTCTTTTTAAAAACATAAACAACAGCTGAGGGGCTAGTACCTACCTTTCTTATGTATTATCACTCACTGGTGAGGCTTTTTGCCTAGGAAGCAGGAGAGTCTGGCTCAAATTTTTGTTTGGCTTGAGATAGTTCTAACATATGCTTCCTACCTCCCCTGTGTCTGCTAACCACTACCCTCATTTTTGGGAGACTCGTTCCGCTCCTCCTTGCTCATTATGCTTCCTTGACTATGACAGTGCATTAAGTCTAATAACTGTAGACTAGTGGGCAGTAGGGAAAGCTTAAGTTCTGGTCCAGTCCCCACTGCACAAACTACTTATTTCATGCTGACTTTTTGTGAGATAAAATCTAGAAACTATTTTGCACACAGGGCTTAGAACAGAGACAGTAATTGCAGCTGAATAATTTTCACAGATACTACATTTGAAAAAGGAAAATGATCATCTACCAAAGTTGCCATCATTAACCTTTTCTGCTTTTGGGGATCGAGAGGGAAGAAAAAACAGCTGAATCAGTGAAGAACAGTTTCTGAAGTGGTACTTGCACAGCCAAGTAAAATTACTTTTAGATATCATTACAGGTTGGATTAGCCCCCTCAAACTTATATGTTCCAGTATATCAGTAGACCCCTTCATGAAACCAAAAATCAGAAGCAGTGTTGCTGTACATAGCTAGCAAAAGCAACTTTACCTTGTGATATATAATCTTAGGCAGCCATATTCGAAATAGCAAACAGCTACATTACTTTCACATTTACAAATGGTGGTATGATGGAAACAAACCATCAATTACTATTTATTGTTGTCATGGTTTAACACCAGCCAGCAACTAAGCCCCACATAGCCACTTGCTCATTTCCCTCCTAGTGGGATGGGGGAGAGAATCAAGGAGTAAAATTGCTGCCTGTGCAAGCAAAGAAATGAATTTATTCACCACTTCCCATGGGCAGGCAGGTGTTCAGCCATCCCCAGGAAAGCAGGGCTCTGTCATGCATAATGGTTACTTGGGAAGACAAATGCCATCACTCTGAACATCTTCCCCAAGCTTTACATGCTGAGTATGAGGCCATATGGCATGGGATATCCCTTTGGTCAGTTGGGGTCAGCTGTCCTGGCTGTGTCCCCTCCCAACTCCTTGTGCACCCCCAGCCATCCCGCTGGTGGGGTGAGAAGCAGAAGGGCCTTGGCTCTGTGTGAGCACTGCTCAGCAGTAATGAAAACATCCCTGTGTCATCAGCACTGTTTTCAGCACAAATCCAGAACACAGCCCTGTACCAGCTACTGTGAAGAAAATTAATTCTATTCCAGCCTAAACCAGCACAATCATCTGCCATGTGCTATTTCTTTGGAAACTGTGTGTTCCTGTTGCATGGTTAATGAAGTTTGATTTGAAAGTGTTCATTGGCGTCATGGAAGCTTACTAGTGGTCACATCAAGGTTTTTTCAGTTAAATTTGCAGGGAGTGCTAATCATTGATTGAGGTGAGGACATTATCTGCTCAAAGGTTGCTAAATTATGTTAATCTTTTCAGCACCTGATTTTCTCTACAAACAAATTCCTTCAAAAGTCTTGTCTAAAGCCTGAGCAGAAAGAGGGATTTTGTGTTATATTCTCAAAATTTTAAGTATTCAAAAATAGACATATTATGAAAATGAGTTCACCTGGGGGGGGGGGGGGGGGGGGAGAGGTAAAAGATCAAACCCTTCATTTCTTGTGACCATTGATTAAAACCTGTTACGTGACCATAGGCCTACATGAATTTATGGCTATATACCTGTATGATGTTTGTCAGTTTTTCTATCTGATAAACAGACTATAATTTGTTCCCCTGAACTCTGGCAGGTAAGAGTTCAAAAGCAGAAGTTTTATTCCTGGTTTATATTGCAGGCATTGAGTATTACTGAAATCTCTCTCTGCCTTCATTCTTAATCTTGTGTTTGTATGTCCTAGTTTTTCCTTCTTGGTGTAGCTATTTGGATTGCACTCTCTTCAAACAGCAATGCTGTCATATGACTTCCATTGCCTGGAATAGTGTGGTCACTATTGTACTCAGTTATATATAAAATATATTGCAAAAATTATTATTTTTTACATGGAAATTGAGATGTGGGATAGAAGCCATATTTTGCAAGTTCTAGTTCCAACCAAAAGACAGCTATTGTCTTAGTGATTGGATTCCCCTTCTGAACATGTGTATTTATCCTCAGAAATCAGGTAGCATGAGTAAAGCTGCACATGTGTTTGACCTTAATTGTAAGATGTAATACTTCTCCATGTTGATATGTGTAAGAACCTGAACCTGTCATTACCTTGAAACAAAAATTTTCTATTCTTTGGTTCTAACAAAAGCCCATTGTTCCTTATTAATATGAATTGCACATGAAAAAGTCAAGTCATAGACTTAGTGACAATATTTGCTTTCTAAGTCATCTGGCATACCTTGCTAAATGTTATTTTTGGTAGAACTCCTTTACTACTTTGGCAATGGTCTGAATTAGAAATGTGTTCATCCAGAACCATATATTGTTGTGCTTGACATGTCATTACATAAAAACCAGTTAACAAATCACTTGGGTTTTATATTAGAGAAATGTCTCAGCTCTTCATTTTTGTTTAGCTTGGTATTGACCTGTATAGCAATTTGCTACCTTAGGAAAGCATCTGCAGTGTTCCTTAAGTGCAGTGCTGTCAGCTGGGCAGTAAATACAAGAAGAGCTCTTCTGTCATCACCTCTGCTGTACGCACCCTCCATCAGCCCCAGGGTCAGTGCCTGGCAATCCAGGGGCTCAGCATGAGCAGAGCAGCAGCACTTGGGTGGGAGCCACTCTGGGTGAGTTCGGGTTTTCCTCTGGGCTCTGTCCTTGGAAAGGAAACAAGTCCTGTTAGAAAGAACAGCATCTTCTCTTGATACTGAACTTGAAGGAGCTTTCTACAGCACAGAGAAGCCCCTATGGCAACCTGTATATCAGATCCATTTGCCTCAGTCCCTGTTTTCCATGTCACCTTATATTTTGAATCTATGCCTGAAATTTTGACATCTTGTTATGGCAGGCTACAGTTGTTGTGGGTTACTTGGTTTGACAAAGATTTTCATACACATGATCATCACAAAAATGAGATATATGTTCAGTATTCTAAATTCTGTGTTTATTTTCATGCTGGCTTGAAACCATGTCTACGGTTTCTATATTTAGTTCTCACTATAAATATCAGTTATAACTTATACACTAAAGTTAAGTAAAGAAAACTCAGATTTTTCATATGTAGGGTTGAATGCAGAGAATGGGACACCAGGCTGGAGCCTGATATTTTGAGATACCTATAGGGTAAAAGTATCTCTTGATGTTTAAGTGGTTTTTCAGATCAGGAGCAGTGGGGATACTTAAATGTTTTCTATAGGTTTAATTGTCAGAAGACCATTGTAACAAATAACTCCTAAGGGACTGTGCTATTCTGTTATTCTCAGTCATATTTGGTCAGGTTGATGGCACCAGGCTAATTGCAGCTAGTTCACAGCATTAGGATTCTTGTCTTTAAACAAATAAATAAACAAATGCTATTTGAAGAATAAATGCTTTTAAATAAAATCTTATATTATCAATGCATGATAACCAGGGGAAGGATTACTCAGTGAATATAGTGCTTCCAGGATGCATACTCACACTTCTAAGTCCGGGGGTTTTTTCACCTAAAGCCTGCATAGCCATTATTACATATTCATTAGGTATCATTATTTCCACTTACAGAAGAGATTTTTAAATAAGAGATTTAATTATTTAGGATAGACAATTTAGTATATCTTTTCAGAATGTCCGTGAACTGAAGGTATAATTGTAAAATCTAAACAAGGCTTTCAAAGAATTTACTGTATGAACATAAGTACGCAATTCATAAAGGAAATTGTGCTTACCCTATGGCTAAACATTACAAATTATATCAGCATAGCAATGTGAGTAATTTGAGATCTATGGCTATAGCAAAAGTTGTTACTGAAGAGACAGAGGAGGTAATAAACATGATAATATAACATTATTGCAGACACAGTCGTCTTAGATTTTTAAATTAAACATTTTGGAGCCCAAGGACCTAAATGTCTGTGGTTCCTTAATTTTCTGTAATAATGTTGACATTTTAATCTCTGTTTTTTAATTGATGAGTGCTTTGAACACCAGGGTGTTTCCGTGTCTTTTGTATAGCCATAATGGGCATGTGAAGAGATCTACTGCAGAGGAGACTTGTAGTGGCAAGTAAGTGGTGCATTTCAGTTTAATTAGTATTTGGCTGTGTCTTTGAAGCTACAAGTTCCTCTAGGCAAAGGCTTGTCAGTGGTCCATAACGTAGTACATAAACACACGATAAAATGCTACTTGAAGTCTGTATTTGAAGGAAGGACCTCGGTCTGATGGTCTGTGGGTGTGCTGGAGTACCTTGGTGAACAAGTGGTGCCTCTGCTCCTGTCCACGGGGAAGCAAAGTAGCAGCGAAAATCCTGTTGTCTCATGCTTAGGAAAAGCTGTTTTGGGGCAATATTAAATCAATTTCTGCAGCACTTGTTATGCTGATAATCATTGAAGGTTTTCTGTGAATAAATATTCAAATCTGAGCGTTTGCATAGGGAAGAATTTTTTAAGGGCTTGACCTGGGAATGGTTCTCCTCCTGTTGAAATCAACCATAAAATTGTACTTTCAGTGAAAGCAAACTCAAAACACTAATAAGCCTCTTTGAAAATGTTACCTCCCATTCTCCCTGTAACTTCTGTGTGCATTATTGTCCGTTGCCTGTGTCAGAATGGAAAATCATGCAACAGAGATCTCTTCCTAAGGAGCAAGCAAGCTTATCCTTGTGTGTGCATGCAGGACAAACCTGAGCTCTTTTCTCAGGCAAAGCTGTCACTGTGACTGTAGTAAGAGTTTTGGCCTGGGGACTATTGATTTGTCTCTTTGTGGTTGTGAGCTTTATTTCCATTTCTTGCCCAGTTTGCAACAGAAACTTTCTCAGTTTGTAAAACAAGATGAAGAAATTAGAGCTGTCACTTGGATTTTTAGGAAAACAAACTGTAAAGTTGGCTAATGTAGGTTTCTGAAATGGCATGTCCTAAGGACATGCCTTACTGTGAATTAAATCTTTTAACCCAGAAACAAAGTAGTTGACAGCATTATGAGGTGACAAAAGTTTACTTCAGTTTCTAATCTCCTTCGCCCTGCTGAGTGTCACTACTGTAATTTCATTGACTTTGGGAAATCTTCCAGGCTTATTTCAATGTCTTGATATGAGGAGAGGCAGATTCCTATGATATTGGATACTACCCATGAACAATTCTTCTTGACTGGAGTTTACCTGGCTGTGATCTTTGAGGCTGGGACTCTGACAGATGGATCCAGGACACAAATTTGCAGCAGATGTCCAAATAGATGGACCACTGTGCAGACCAGATGTCCTGGCAAACGCGGACATGCTTGAAATGTAGAACTGATTTGGGAGACCTGAGAACTTTCTTTACATTTGGAGCAAAAATGAAAAGAAGGAAATAATGAGAGCCATCATGATGGCAATAGGTTTGATCCTGACCCCATGGGTGCCAAGAGGAGGTGTTACTGCTGGCTTTCTTCTTGAAGAAGCAAGTACTGAGGATTGTAACCATCTTAACTGAGGATGTCTTTCCTCCATTGGGATGCTGTGGTACGTTACTATTCCCCAGCAAATCATGCAGCAGCAGGACCTAGGAAAGTCTTGCTTCATCTCTTTGGGGTTTTTTCTTTTTTCTTAGTATGTGAACATTGCCATGGATCCCAAATTTGTTCTTGCAGTCTCCATGTGTTGCATTAATATTAGATTACTGTAGCATACTTGAAAATATGTCCTTCAGGTGCATTGCGAAGACTGTATGTCTGCCTAAGCATTTGAAAGGCTGGGGAATTGGGAGGGGGGTGAGAGGTCAACGTAATAGTTGTATGTTTTTCAAAATAATATATTTTCAAAGCAATTTTCATGACTTCAGAACACATGTCCTAATGTGCTCCACAGCACAAGTGCCTATAGCTCTGAAAACATCATTGACTCAGATTAAGAAAAAGACTTAGGCATCTAAAATCAGCAGTGTGACCCAGAAAACTCCTGTTTAATGTCTAGCTGTCTGTAAGACTAAGGTTTCTAAGGCTCTGTTCTTTCACATGTTCAGATCTCCATCTGTTTTGACAGAGCTGAATCCTTCAGCATGTGTCTCCTGCTGAAGCCATCTGAGATCTTGAAACTTAAATGTTCCTCTGTGTCCCTGAAGAGCCTGGTCTGCTTTACCTAAAGCACCTTCACCACACTGCACATTACACAAATCATAGTAGTCACAACTGCTTTCACTCATTGAACAAGGATATGGAGGTCTGAGCTGATGAAAAATATAAAATTTATAGCAAAAATGGGAATATGGACATGGGGCTGTGGAGATAAGAGATTCTCCTGAGGAAGAGGAGTGAGTCCTGAACTGTGATCCTTGTCCCTATATTGTACTGAACAATGGATAAAAATGCAAAAATAGTTCAGGGAACAAAGCTGTTACCCAGACAACTGTCTCGAATACCGTCCTCACTGAGCACAGCACTCACGCTCTCTGTTGCTTTCTTCTAATAGCACAGCTACAACAGGATGGATGGAGAAAGTGTTGTCACAGGGTTCATTAGCAAACAAATGCATTTAATTAACAGATTCTGACTCAAGCTGCTTGATCAATACTGGGTTGTATGTTTACCATTTTCCAGCTCCTTCAGCTCAGAAACCTCTGTGCTGCTCTCTGGTCTGTTGCCTCTGACTGCTGCCCAGTCACAAAGGTTTATGAATGTTCAGACAGAGCAGAATTGTCTTTGCCTCTGATATCATCAGAGTTTAGATCTGTACCCAACAGGCACCTTCAGTCATCACTGTGAATTCACTGCTAGAGGAACCATTTCCTGCTTGGTCTGCAGTCTGTATGAACATCACACCTTAGGAAGACAGGTAGATTCCTGCCCCGAGCACATCCCAGTCTGAAGAACGAGCAGATGAATATGCAAAATGTAAGAGATGGAAAGATGCAAGGGACAGGAAAAGGGTGCATGTCACACTCAGGGCAGTGGAAATGAGGAACTTTGGTAGGTACATGTTTGTGTTGAACTGATCCGGATACTTTATTGCTTCTAGATGGTGTTAGAGATTTTTTTGGGGGAATGATGAGCTCACAGGAGCTTTGATAGCTAAATAATTACAGAAAATAAGACTAAAAACTGAGTGAAGTTTGACAGATGGCAAGGAAATGGAGTTTACCTCATTTTCCATTCATCAGTTCAGTCTCATGCTGGATAGTGATGGCTTTGTAGTCACTTCCATAAATGAAACAAGTGGGTCTTTCTCACAGCTGGTTCCTAACTCTTCCTCCTCCCTGAGCACACTGGCATTTCTGTTGTCCTTCCCTGTGCAAGCTGATGAATTCTAATTTCCTGGTTAAAACAAGTGCTGAAGGAGTGTTGGGACCTTGCCTCTTCCCAAACAGTGCTGTCATTCAGACACCTTTCACAATCAGTTGAATCAAAAAACCTCAAGAAAGCAGACATGAGCTGAAAGTTAAATAAATTTTTGCTTTAGGCCCAAAGGAACCAAATCTGAAAGTCTTTTGGACATATCTCCTTGTTCTCTACACATGGGATAAGGTTAATTCCCTGCAGATAAAGTCAAACCCTATGTACTTGCTCTTCAGACAAAGACAGTAAAAAGTTCACTATCACTTTAAAGGGGTTTGAATCCGTCTTCTCCTTTGACAGCAGAAGTAATGTAGCAGACTCATTTTCATATCTCATTCAGAAAGCAGATGAGATGTGAATCAACTTATCTGACAGATGAACACCCTAGAGATAGTTCCAGTTTGTCACTGTACGTGCGGCTTCTTTACAGTTACTGTTGAGCTACAATAGTGCAAAAGACTGGTGCATAAATACCAGCTATTCTGCTTTAATTCCCAGAACACACAACACTGTTTCCTAATTTTAAACATGAAAAGTGTAATTAGAAATGAAATCCTTCACTGGTAAAACAGACCCTCTTTCTGATGTTGCTTTACAGTCAAACAGGAACAAGAAATCACAAAATGGAAGGGAGATGGGGACTGTTTTGGTGTCACTTGTTTTTTCTTCTTTCCTCAAACTCTGAGATGAGCTTGAAAGACAGACCCCATATGCACTGCTCCATCCCTGTTTCAAAAGGGAATGGTTCGGTGCACTGACCAGCTCTGTACCAACGCTCTCCTTAAACAACAGGCAGGGGGATGACTTACTGTGTCGGGGCACCAGATGTGTGAAATAGTGAAATGCAGGAGAGGTGTGGCTCCTCATGTGGTACATGTGTCCCTGTCTTCCTGCTGCAGCTCTTGAAGTGCTTGACACCTCTCTTAGTTTAACACTGGATGCAGGTTTGGCAGTAAAAATGTTGGAGGGGAACCACCTGATTTCCTGGGTAATCAAAACAGTTTTGCTGCAGCAATCACAATATTTTGATTCTTTCAGAAACCCCCTGGGGTCCATCTTAAAATACGATATTCTTACTGCTGTTATTTTTACTAGAAGACTGTCCCAGATCATCACATCTCCATTGGTTATAAAACTTCTAAATTTCTTTTGAAATAAACCTATGGCTGGCTTCAGTTATTTGTTCTTGAACCAGCATGAGCTTTTAACTTCTAGTGTTCTTCTGTGTGTTTTCCATCAGCCCTCTTTTTTCTTCTCAGAGCTCTAATAAGCTTACAAAACTAAACTGCTTGTTTTCACTCATTTAGTCCTGAATACTGCTTGTTCTTTACCTTCATTATTATATACAGGAGGCAAAATAAATACTGGGCAGCTTTATCTGCAAATTGAGATAGGGGAAAATGATGGGTCCTGTCTTTACTTATCTACATCCTGAACATTTTATCATCCCATTTCTTCTTCCCATACAAGTAAAGATTGTCCTCACACATTCAGTAATTTTTGTGCCCAGTATTACCCTCCAAACAAAGTAGAGCTGGACCAAACTTATTTTGCCTTCAAATTCCTTCTGTCACTGAGGAATCCTACAGATTTTACCTAGAAATCTGACTTTATCCAACCCCAGTCTCTCCCAGTGTGGTTTTGGTTTTCTTCTGTCTGTCCACCCCAGACCTGGCGTCAAGCCTTTTAGTGCTGTTCTGTGTACCGTTTGTTGAAACTGCTGTGGTTGCTTTATAAAAGCAGTGCCCTTATTTTTTCTTCTTTGAGGATATCCCCACTGACCACTTTCCAAGTTTTAAGTTGCTCATTCTGGAGAGGTGTACATATGGGAGCTGTTGGTTGATGCTGATGTCTATATATAAACCTCCCCCATTTGTTTGTCCTACACCTGTAGGACTTAGTACCAGTCTTTCCCTGGTGCCATAGTTCTGGTTGCTGCAAGTCTGGGGAGGGAGCAGGGTGCCAATGGGGAGCAAACCATGGCCTCAACTGTTAACATGATTTAGCCCTGATACACCTGAAATATCTATTAGGTTACTCCAAACTGTGCCTTTGAGACTGTCTTCAGTGAATTGCCTACCAGGGGAGAACTGGGATCTGCCCTGCCTCTTTCACCTTGCAAATATCTGTTGGACCCTCTGTTCACTCTGTTCTAGGAGATAAAGCAGTGGTGGTTCACACCACATTTACAGCTACAACACAGTTCATCCTTCAGGTATAGTATCACTGAGAATTCAACCTTAAATGCCAGTGATTTTTCAGTTGGATGTTTGCCTACATAGAATTTCATAGATATCTAGTGTTTGTGAAAGAATGCATATTTCGCACATTCCCCTAACATTCTTCTGTTAGCTTAGGTCTCTTTATTCTTGCTTGTCCTGAATAACTTGATAATTTCACACACAGCAAAACCTACTATAGCTTTTCTTTTCCAGCTGACCCTGCATATGTTCAGTTTCCCAAGTTGGCCTCCTGCACATCTGCAGGACCATACCTTACTGGAAGGAGAGATGTTGTTCTTTCTATATATAATGGTGAGCTAAGAAAGATGATTTCAACACTACCTCCAAATCTGAGGTCGTATTTTGTGTTTTTTTCAAGACATTTATTAGATAACATACATATACAGTCTGTACAACAGACAAGATCCCAGGACTCCCCTGGGAACTGGGTTAAGTGGTAGCTCTATTCTGCCACTCTTTACTTCAGTGCACCAAATTTTCTAAAGCAAAGTAGAATCATTTAGTAGGAAGGTCTTAATGTCCCTACCAGACGAGCCCGTAGTTGCATGGTTAGGACATTGTCCTCTCCCTCTTGGTCTGGAGAAATTTCTGATATAACCTAACAAGGGTATTCAATAAAGAGGAGTACTGCTCCCTTCTCTTGAGAAGACCATTTAAAATAATATAGTACTTTAAAAAAGTGCTGTGATCCATTCCCTGTTTCTGAAAGAGATGACTTGGGAACCTAGCTTATTGAGTAAGGCTTCAAAGTTGAGTTTCTCATTGGATTTAGAAACCTCCCCCTGCTTAGGCAACTACCTCCTGTGTTTCACCAGGGCCTCACTCACAACAGGGTTTCCGTTGGCGTGCTGACTCTTGTAAATCCCTTTCTGTGGAGCCTAATTTAGGATTTTGGAGTATAATTTGGCAGGTGAATAGAAGGAACAAAACACATGTAGGAGTTAGTCACTGTAATGCCAAGCACTAGGACACCTAATTGTCCCTGCGGATGTATCCACTGCTGTTTAGTTGGAAGAAGTTCACACAGCAGTGTGTGAATACAGCATTAGAGCTGTATTAGCCAGTCCTAGGTTTAGAGGCTTAGTAGACACAGAACAATAGATGTGTCTCATCATATGTATAATTTGTTTCTGCTTTATTACTTCTTTTTGCAATACATGTAGTAAATTTGGGTTGTTACTGCAGATGTTGGGTGAAACCCAAAATGGTAGCAGAGCCAAGGTAACAGAGTGAAAAGGGAGAAAAAAGACTGAGAAATATTCATATGCCCTCTTGCTAATTATTGTGCACATGAAGTCTCACCAGTTGACCTCGTGACTCCTCTAAGATTGCATTGCTTATTAATCTCATTGCCTTTCATCCTCTGTGAATCTTTCATTGTCATTTAGCAGCCTTCTGATCATCTGCTTTGTGCTGCCCAATCCATCATGAAGGAGGTGAGTGCCGTATGGGAGAGAAGCAGCCCCTGCTCCTTCCCTGTGTGCTCTCTAGTGACTCTACCAACCATCCTTCCACTTCCCTGAATGTCGCTTACAAGCAGCCCTGGCCCAGTGCAGCTAGAGACCTCTTTTGCTGCAGAAGATACTACCACGACCATGTTTGATGGGAACAAAAAGCACATAGAAAGGCCTGTAGAGTAGAACTGTTGTGAGGGACTGCACTTCTCATCCCTGGAGAAATTCTAGCATTAACATTTGTTTTCCCTTTTGTTGGGGCAAAAAGTAAAATTTTCAAGGGTTTTGTTGGGGGGGTGGTGTGGTGGTTGTTTTGTGGTTTTGTGTTTTTTTTGTTTGGGGTTTGGTTTTGTTTTGGGGTTTTTTAGGTCTGTGGAGAACAGTACAGAAAAGTGTAAACAGCCTTATTGAGTTAATCTATAAACAAAATTGAAACATTCAGATTTCATACTGTTCCTACATGTCACGCATAATCTAATGGCCAAGGACATACCTTGCCTGTAAGATGCCAAACAACTTAGTCTGAAGGGAAGCTGTCCATCCAGCCTGAAGGACCAGATCCTGTTTCTCTGCTGTGTCAGAGACCATCAGCACAAGTCTGGAGACTGTCTAAACCTACTGTAGCAAGACATAGCCACTCTGTCCCCTCATTTCTCTGCAAGTATTACTTATTCCTTAAATAGAACAGTTGGGGGGAAAATGGTTCAAAACTCCATCTCATTAGGAAATTACTTCAATATTTTTCAGTACTTTAGTTTGAAATGTTGGTTGTTTGGAAAATGCTGCAATTTTCATGGAATGCCATTGGACAGCTGTTGTCACAATGCCCAACGAGTGAGCAATGAGAAGGTTTTTTGTTCTTCCCCTACAGCTTTAAGTGTTCTACAGTATTTGAGCATCTTCTCCTTCTTCCATCTGTTCCCTGTATTTCCAGGACATCTACACCCTACCCCCACTGTCTGTCCAAATCTCCAAGACATCTTATTCTTTGGAGAATTTTATCCTCCCTCCTGCAACCATCCCTCCCCTTTGAGTGATTTTCTGGATCCCTGGGCATGTTCCTTGTTCTCTGCTGCCTCCAGCGTGATCCTGGAAGAAACCAGGAAAGAAGGAGCAAGCGGAGTATTAAACATGCTGGCATTCAAACGTATCCCCAGGTTCGGGTTATCCTGCAGCTTGTCCATCCCTATTCAGCCATAGTACAGTCACTTCCAAATAAAGACAAGATTAAACTATGAAGAAATAAATAAATTTTCAGTCCCAAAGAGGTTTGCATTAAATTCAGTACTGATGGAAACATGTAATTTCTGTCTTTTTAGTGCTCATTTCTCTGTGTAGTCTCATATCAGGCAGACAGAAATCAGAAATACAATTTTTACTGATGCTCCAGATATTATTTTTAGAAAGCTTCCTTTATAAAGAAAGGCTTAAGTGGAATGGATGGAGGTGTAGCAAAGAATCAAAAGGGGTAAACATTATTTTTTTCAACTGCCTCAGTATTACCTTGAACTGATAGTGGATACCTAGTGCTTTCTCAACTAAATCCATGTGTATCCTTGCACATTTTGTTTGTTGAAGCAAACCTGTGCAATGTTGAACACTTTTGCTCCTCAACGCAGAGATGGCTGTCTGATAGTAATGGTGAAATGTAAAAATTTTTCTAGTGAAAGAGGAGAAACTTTATAGAGATCATTCTGGATGACAGTACCATTTTTATTATTTCATTTAGCCTTTCAAGTAATTCTGTTGTAAACTATATTCCAGTAAGAACTTGCAGGGAAGTGAAATTATCTAATCACAAGAATTGAAAACAATTACTCATTTTACTATTACTTAGAAATGTTTTGCCTAGAAAGAACAAAAAAAGTTAGGAAACTTTATGGCTATTCTCTGTTCAATTCATGTTTAAAAGCTATTGTCAAATGTGCACGTTAGAAGTGAACGCAGACAACGCTAGCCTATTACTTGTGACAATTCCATATTTATTTAATGTGTGCTTTAGCCGAGCAATGAGTTATACCACAGAACACAACTCAAGGCTGCACAGCTTTGTAGCAAAGATTAATATGCAAAAGTTGCAGGCTGGAAGTGTTTTGAGTTTTGAACAGTAGTTGCATATTTAATGGTAAGCCTTGAATGCAAAAACTTTCTTTTCCTTTAGAAAACCCATCATTGTTCATTTTGAAATCCAAAGTGTTCTGCCAGTGGATTGATTTTTCTTTCTAGTTTTATCACTTGACATATTGTTTTCTTTCTTAGTGGACAATTATGTCCTACTTACCCATTCCAAGCTTCTTGAGTCCCTTTTCATATACTTCTCAGTTGTTGAAGATTTTGCCACCTCATGTCATTTTCAGCATTCTGTTTTCTCTGGGTTCACTTTACTTTCATCTGAGCTCTCCCAGAATAGCCCTGTAGTACGTATCTCGCTCAGGTTAATTACACCGTCCCAGTTTTGGCTGAGATAGAGTTCATTTTCTTTCTGGTAGCTGGTATAGTGGTGTGCTTTGGATTTAGTATGAGAATAATGTTGATGACACACTCACGTTTTTAGTTGTTGCTAGGTAGTTGTAGTGCTTGCACTAAGTAAAGGGCTTTTCAGCCTTTCATGCCCTGTCAGGTGCACAAGAAGCTGGGAGAGCACAGGCAGGACACTGACCCAGGCTGGCCAAAGGGATATTCCCTGCCGTATCACGTCGTGCTCTGTATGTAGCTGGGGAAGCTAGCCAGGAGGCAGGATCACAGAATCACTGCTCAGAAACAAACTGGGCATTGAATTGTTGGGGTTTTCTTACGTATGTGGTGAGCATTTGCATTTCTGCATTACTTGTGGTGGTGTTATTCTCTTCTTTTCTAATCTTATTAATCTGTCTTTACCTGAACCCATGAGGTTTTTTCTCCATTCTCCTCCCTGTCGCCTTGTTGGGGGAGAGGGGTGAGTGAGCGACTGCATGGTGCTTAGTTGCTGGCTCAGCTTAAACCACAACATACACCAAAACTTTTCCTTACCCAGCACCATTTCCCTAGTGAGGAAGATTATTTCAATTTTTTAAAAAAGTTCACCATTCTCACTACCTTCTCAAAGAAGGTTTTGAATATCCATGATGAGATTTTGTTTGGTGAAGTTATCCAGAAGGGCTGGAGCTGAATGACAAGAGATTTTTATTCTTTTAATCAAGTTGCATATTAATTATCTTAACCATTCTCTGTAAATGAATCCTTTCAAAGATTTCTCACTATTTAGTGAACTTACTGGACTGATCATTGATCCGAAAAGTGGGGAAACCTTTCTTCCAGTGCTTTGTGGTTTCTGCATCATCAGTGTGGAAAAAACACCTGCCCTTCCCCTAAACAAATGGCTGAGAAACTGAAATAGCTATGCATGTCCTTGAATGGATAATGCTCCCACATGAAGATCCACATAGGAAAAGATTTGTAAAGATTGTAGAAATGCAATAAAATATGATGTTTAATCAGTTGTTAATGACCTAACTTTCCATTGTTCTAAGACAATGAAACTCCAGTGAATTCAGGGGAAGCTTCACCTGCTAGCTGGGCAACTGCAAGACCCTCAGAGATGTCCTTGCTTTCAGGCACGTGCTCATATTTTTTTCTCCTCTTTGGATTTTATGACAGAATTCTGTCTCACTTTTATTTTCATGTTTATGTTTTAAAGTCTTGTTATTTTATGTTTTAATATTTTGTTTGATTTAATGTTCCTCTAAATTGACTGCTGCACAGGCAGCATAAAAACCAACTTTATTATGGATAAAATAAGGGAAGGTCAGACACTAACATAAAGGGAGCAGAATGACATCAGATATTGACTGTAACTGCAAGAAATTAATGACTTTGTTGACAGAAAGACATAAATTGTGACTAAAGCCACTGCATAAAAGCTAAAGAGAAAACAGTTTTTAGACAGAAATCTTCTCAATTGTAGGCTAAACAATCAAATTTGCTTAAGAGAGTGCAGGTTACTTGCCAAAAATAAGAATGAGATTTACATATCAGGCTCTGCAGCAGAAAACGGTGTACGTGGTAAAGTTCCTTTGCACGTGGCAGCGAGGAGGAGCATGGAATAGGGCCCTCACCAGTCTCTGTAAATAGCTCCCCTACCCATAGATAGATCCTCAGATACTCATATGTGTGAAGACAAGTAATCAAAATAAGGTGTTGCTCTTTTCCTGTCTGCATCAATCACTTTTCTTAATTATCTTGTTGTTCAAGCCTCTGACTTGTGTAATTTACTGCTTATGACAGTTTGCTGCTGAACTGAGCAATGCTGTGCTGCTCAAGTGCCCCGTGGATGTGGCAGTACCAGACCCTCCACAAGCTCTCTCTGTGCCTGTGGGACCTGATTCCCCATTAGATTGTCATTACATGAAGCATCATCAGAGCTTTAGTAAATCCTGGGCTCACGGGGAGAAGAGCATTGCCACATCCAAGAACAGAAAATAGCCTACAATATTGCCCCAATTCACAAAGATTTATGTCAATGTATATTAATTCATGTCTTGGGCCATAAATATAATTTTCTTTGAAGAAAATGGCTTCGTTTGTCCTTGACACTTTGAAGCGTAGGGTCCATTGCTGATGGGTTAGTGTCTTCTGCAGTACAAAGGCTGCAGACTGCTTTAAAGGGCGATCACTCCTCAAGTGCCCTGTGGAAGAGAGGGATGAGGGACAGCAGAGATCAACTTCCATGATAACTTTTTGAATATGAAAGCCCATTAACATTGTGTTCAACTTTTAAGGCTATGATTCTTCTTAAAGATTTGCACATGAAATCTACTCTTGATGCTGAAATCTAAACAGGCCCAACAGTTCTCATGTATGCTTCATAAATAACAGGAAAGAAAGAAGAGGGACACCCTGTAATTCACCCTGGTGTCTGCAGTGATTTCTGTGAAGTGGTACCAGCTCTGCTTTTCCAAGGAAAATCCCACTTCTCCTGCAGATGGGGCACAGACACCTTGCTCTCTCTGGGTACTGAAATGCTTTTGAGGTGAGCGTGGCTGCTCAGATGACAGAAACAAAAGACAATATTTAGGCAAACATGTGACTTTTGAGAAGAAACAGAAATATTTATTTTCAGAATGTCAGTCCTCATAGCATGCACTGTTTTTCTCAGAACTTTCACCTAGCACTCATTCTAGTTAAACGTTTAAAGAAAACACGGATCTGTTGGTTAAAAACACGTTACAAATTCATCTGCAGCCCTTCTTTGCTAGGGTTATCAAATCATATTTTATACACTATTCACTTTAATGTCTCAGCAGTCCCACAGCTCATGTAGAAGTTTCAGCACACTTGTGCCATCACACAAACTGAAGCGGAATTTTGGTGATTCAGGTCAAATTTCTAATTCTGGTTAGGGTCCTGCATCTTGAACAGGTGGTTTTCATCTGCTTATCCATTCATCTTTGCAATACATAGACTTATTTTTCCTGCTGAGAAGCTTTTTGTAATACACAGGCATATTCCAAGAAGCAGAAAAAAAATAGCTTGCTCCCTAAGTAATGTGCACACCAAATCCTCGTATATGGTGGTGCCATGCGTGGGGAATGGTTGACCTGAGTCCCTGGAGATGAGTGACTTCCAGTTAAAGTCTTTGCTGTGATGGAGCATTTATGAAGTTTACAGTTAGTGAGGTAGCACTGCAGAACTTGTGCTCATCAAGGACCAAAATAACAGCTCCTCCTCCCAGCTGCTGTCTTTTGTGGTATTTGTAGTTTCTTTGTACATCCGAGGCCTCTGCCTGTTGGATTTAATTCACCAGTCAGCTAAGTTATCTGGGGGAGAATAGGGAGAGGGAAAAGGTAGGATGGGAAGATGAGAGCATTATCTGTAAGCTCCCCTTCCCTATGAGAGTTCTTTCCCCTTATCCTTAAGATATTTTTCCTTATCCTTCAGATTTTTTTCTTTTTGTAATTCAGATTGCACGTTTCTTTCCTCTTTTGATTTTCTGCTCTATCAATATAGGACTCTTATAATTTCAGGAAGTATCAGCAGAGGCACGTGAGGTCACTGTGTTGTATTGTTAGTTTTCTCTGTAAGGGATTGGGTTATTTTTATTTTCATTTATTTTCCCCTGCTTTTTGAAACATCAAGCTGCGTACTGCAAAGCCCAGCCTTTTCAAGCTGGAAGGAGTATAGCGCAGGGCAGAGCACCTCTGGCACTGCTTGTCACTTTATAGTGGAAAGTCAATTTCTGGAGGCAGGGGTTTGGCTGCTCTTGGAAGAAAGCTTGAACTTGATCTTAATTCAGCTCAGGACTTTTTCAGTGGCGGTCACAGTCCTAAACAGCTATTTAAAACTACCCAGATGCCTTGAGACACTCGCACAACCTAATTTTACGAAGCTTTTGATCTCTCATCCCGGGCAGCCTTGTCACTGCTAAAATGAATTAAAACTGAAATTGCCAGGCACTTGTCCTGTGGACTATTGTGCACTGTATTGCTGCATGGTACCAGCGCATTTTGGAGAAGGATGCTGTGTCCCCTCTTCCCCTCCCATGGAAAACCAGGTCCTGAATCACCTGTCTTGCAGAGGGGGGTTTAATCCACCATGAATCGTCCCAGCTCCAGATAAAGCCAGGCTTGGGGAAGAAGGGGAAGGTGTGGATGTCCCTTCTGTGCCTGGGTGCAGCTTAGGCAGGCTCCCTCTCGGAAGCATGTGTTCTCGGGAGCATCCTGGTGCCTTGTAACCCAGGCACGGACACCCCTTGGCAGAGGGCTCCCAGCTCTGTCCTGGTGGGCGTTACGAGGTCCCACGCCGCTAATACCAGCGCAGTGACAAGGGTCACTGAGCCCTGCTGGCACCTCTCCTTTTGGCAGCTCTGGAGAGAGGTTTGGATGTACTCTTTCCAATGAAATTTGCAGTGGTAGAATAAAGGGTTATTAGTGACTTTTCCACATGGAGTGGGCGGTCCTGACAGCTCTGCAGCCCCGCCTGGGCTCTGTGCCCCAGCGGCATGTCTGGGTGTGCGGCACCATGCTGCGCTGCCCGCGGGAGGGACCCTGCTTTCCCACCCATGAAGGCAAAGCCAATAATGTGAGAAAAGCCACAGCCAGCACCCCAGAACACGCCCTGGCCCAGGTCGCAAAGTGTGCCTGTGCCCTTTCTGTGGGATGCAGGCAATGTTCAGTTAATTAAGGCTTAGGCTGTGGTTTATTACAGGATATCTGCTCTTCAAGGAGGGGCGGGGGGGAAAGGTGGGCTGAAGTCTTGCTGTGACTTTTTTTTTTCTTGCTCGCACCTGCAGTTGGGCTGGTGGTAACACAAGCTTTCTGTTTAGCACTCTTAGTTACTTCCATGTATGGGATACACACTTCATCTTCTGCACAATGTTGGGCAATAGAGAAAGAGAGGATATATTTTTCTATCAATGTAATAGAGGTATATTGGGAATGACAACGAAAATTGAATATAAAGTCTAACAAAATGTATTCCCTAGATCCTACTAAACTCTAAATGTTCAGAAAGCAGGCTTTAACTATGGCATTTTTTGCTTCTTAAACAATGAGTAGTTAAACATTTGGGGTTTTTTTTTATTTGTTTGTTGTTTTCCTGAGGGAAAATACTTTTCAAATAAATTCTAGACCCTCCACATGTAGAACATGTAAAAATAATTGTAATTCACTTTATAAATTTGGCCAGATCTGTTCAAGAGACAATTGCATGCTGGTAAATTCCCTGTGGGATGTACCTTTCAAGGGTGATGGGTATCCCTTTGAAAACAGCTAGCATGGGGTCACTGATTTGCTAAGCCATCAAGAATAGGCATAAGTAAGATAAAGTCAGCGTGCTGATTTCCTGCACAGAGGTGAATTGGATCTTTAGGGAATGGATGGTGATTCTTTTTATAACCCTGACCTGAGATACAGTGCAGCTCTCAACAGATACAGGTGGGCAAGCCTGTGAACAAAATCCAGATTTATTAGCCTGCTTATAATGATGTCCGCAGGCAGAGGATGTACCTTTGACCTGGCCTTCCCTATCCTTTCCCACCCAAGTACGTGTGCAGTTCATCTCACAAAACAAACAGTAGGAAGTAGAAGTCATGCCACATGGTGAACACCTGCAAAGTTGTTTCACAGAACCTTCACTACCACAGGGGCTTTGCTGGGGTCTGTAGCTCACTTCTTGATAAAGGCAAGAAAACATATGGCACAGACCGTGAAACCTTTGCTACCGCTTTTTGCATCTTTTTTAGGGCTGAGACATTTATGTAGGTGCTCTCAGGCTGTTTCATGTTTCCTAGACTAATCTCTGCATGGGGCTTCAGCAGTAGAATTATATCAGTTCTGCTCTGTCTGCTGCTTTACCACAGTTTAAGGATCCAAACTTTAGCCATTTTGAACTTACTCTTTCTTATTTGACTGTACATAAAAGCTGGAGGTAGAGAGAGCCTGCTCGCTCCTTATATTCCATGCAGGGTTTCCCTATGGGGTATTTATTGGGGCATCATCCAGGGGAGCTCCAAATTACTATGGTGATAGACCTGAAATTGTTTCCCTTCAGGAGACTGCATAGAGGGCACTGTACAGAAGCTACGTGCATACTCTACGTATATTTACCCTGTCAGGTTTTACACATCTCCAGCATGGACGTGCAGCCGCTAGACAACTGAAGTGATAAGCAATGGCAGGCTTCAAAGGGGGAATGTGAGCTGAACAATGTCGCCTTTACAGACTTTGATAAAGACCTTATGTCAGGTTCTTCAGGAAATTTTGTCTTGCTGCAGCCTCCTGAATCTGACAACTTCACTCTGCAATCTGGACTTATAACCTTCTGCTTTGCTTTAGGACCATCTTCTTTAATATAAACAGTAAGTTCAGACTCAATCTTACATGCCTCCAAATTGCCTGCTTTTCTTTAAGATACCTCTGATGATGGTTTTATGAAATAGTGCCATTAGTGCAGAAGTTGTGTGGTGTGCGTAGAGCTGATCAAGAATAACACAGGGGAGGACTCACTAAAGGGTTTTAATGTTTTTTAATGGTTGTATGGGTATTATACCTTTTTTCTATAAAAATGAAGCCTTCTCAAATTAACTCCTGCCATAGATCTTCACTGAAACCTTAGTCAGACTCCAGAGAGCATGAAAAAGGTGGCAAGATTTACACGCACTCATAGCCTTGCATTCGTGATGTTCCTGATCAGGAACTGAGGCTGTCGCTGAAGTGAATAGCAGGAGGGATGAGCTTGAATCTTAATCATTATGTGGTTATTGGCTTTTTTGAAGTTTTTTTATCCCATTTGCTTGACAATGCCTAGCAAAATGCTGTTTGTACTGGTTGTCTTTGACCTCAAACTCAGTTCAATTACTTCCCACCAAAGGAACTTCCCTCATTCATGCTCTGAACCTGGTTAATAAACACATGCACTTCTTGTTTTCTTAAATAATTTGCACAATTAAGTTTCTTGCCTGCCATCATGGATAGCAGTTGGTGTGTCTGCAAAGGGAAATACTCAGCAGGAAGCATGGCACAGCTGCCATGTATTTGAGATGAACTTCAATACACTTGGGAACTTGACTTTGTTTTCAGTGCTACTTTGAGGCTTGATTTAGCCTTTTAGATATAGCACTGAACTAGAATTGGCAATTGCACAGCTCAATGAAATTAAATTTGGTCAATTTAATTTTCACAGTTTTGCTTTTATACACCTTGTGACTTAATCCATCTTGAGAAAACAGTAGTATGGTTGGAAACATATACGAAACAGATAACTTTCATATGAAAATCAGTAGAAGCAATATTTTTAAAGGAGGTTTATTTTTAATATGAAACTGTCTCTAGGAGAAAAACAAGGCTACTTTGAATTTTCAGTGAAATTCAGGTTCAGAGAGCCTAAGTATGCTTGAGAAGAGCCCAGGTCTCTGAAGTATTTTTACCCCTGACCAGTTTATCCTCTCTGGGTGGATGTAAAGAAAATGATTCTCTGAGGGACTCTGCAAGTTAAGGTCATTCCTACTTGCCTCAGAGCTTGGTCTTACTTGCATAGTTTTAAAAACCTAATCTGACCAAACCACTGATTTCACATCAGAGTTAAAAAGAAGTGAATGAGTTAAGGCTTAGGTTTTAATTTTAGATTAGGACTATCTCTCTTTTGGACTGGAAACCAGAAGGAAAAAGATACAAACTCATTTTAAATAAATAACTTGGGGAGAGCTAGAGAGAGCAGCTGTTTATTTTTCTGGAAAGCTTCTTGCGTCTCTAGCTGGGTTAACTTTGTGCTTAACTGTCTCAGCCCTTGTACCACACCTGAGGAAAGCTATTTTCTGGGTGAGGATAGATAAATGAGATTCACAGCGAATGGGTTGGTTCCCTGAACTGGTTGGTTCCCAGCACTAGGACTGCTGTCCTGCTGCATAACAAGAATGTGCTCAGCAGTGCTTGTGTCTATTTGGCTAAATTATTAAAATACACACCTCGGAGAGAAGGAAATTTATCAAAGTATATGGTCAGCCTTATGTGTTCAGTAAGGTCTGTTCCAAAATCCACTAAGGAAGGTGCAGTATATTTCTGTGTGATTTGAAGGGCTTTGGCCCATGAAATATCAATGGCTTGACAACTCAGATCAAATTTCCGTGGGCGTTCGCATGCCTGACGATGCAGATGAGCACTTAGCGGGCTCCTTTGCCTGGCCTTAGCAGGTTTGCCGTGGAGCTGTTACTGGCAGCAGTGGCAGTTAGGTGCGTAATTCATCATCGTTGCATGGGTGTCCCCTTTATCCAGGAAGAAGGGGGTTCAGTGTTCTGTCAAATGATTTCACTCTTTATCTCGGCGAGCCTCCAAATGCGATGTGGATGAGGCTAAATCCCTGCACCAACTGAATTTCCAATTACAAGTAAGTGGATAGTCCAAGAATTGAGTGGAAGTCTTAATCATGTAAAACTGAGTGAGTTTCATGTTCTGTGACCAAATTTTGTGCCAAGTCACGGTGTAGCTCTTACTGTTTGTTACCTGGCCGATGCCTTTTTGTGGCTGAGCCGTGGTCCTTGTGTAAATGAGCAGACCTCGTTCCCAGCCAGAGAGGTTACTTGAGTGTGAGACGGCTGCTTTTCAGTGTCTGCCTGCACGTCACGTCGGGCTGTTGTGCGGCCAGTGATGGGAACTGGTCCTGGAGCCACCTCTGAGCCCCCACACCAGTGCTGGAGTGGGGAGGGGAGGGCTGTGCCCTGGATCCCAGTGCTGAGTGCTGCCTCTCCAATCTTTAACATCTGCTTCGATTTTCACTCTTTTGTGCTCTCTTTAAGCAATGGTGCATTTGATCAAAAGGAATGCGCTGCTACAATTGAAACATCCATATATATATACATGTAAGCCCCTCTCTTTTGCCTGCATACATAAGAGAAAAGCACTTACACATATCACGTGAAAACAGAAATAACTTGCTGTTTGATTGTACATCAGGCTTCCCAAAATGCATTCTCATCAGACATTCAGGAAACATTATGGTTTTATTACCAAGGGAAGGCTTTCACTTTTATTATTTTTGTAGGGAAATTGTTCTGGATTCTATAAAATACAATCTTCTAACTAAAGAGACTGTTTGTTTTGAAACCTTTGGCACGAACGAAATTAACATTTGTTTGGCAGCTTTTACAATTGCAGAGATTACCTCTAGTTAGCTGCTGTGAAGCAGGGAGTTCTTGTTATGTTTATTTGTTTAGGAGCACCCACTTCAGGTTCAAGGCATTCATGCTAATACGCTAGTACAAGATGGTGGGAAAGTTTTCAAAAATATTTGCATGCTTCACTGATGCCCCACAAAATAGTTTGTCTTGCCTGGTGATGCTAAAGCCATCAGCTCACACTTAAGTTGCTGCCCAGAACAGAAAGGGAGAAGACAATTGTACATATGCTTTCTGCCCCTTTTGGCTTTGAGTTCCCACATCATCTTTTCCTACCTTTATTTTCTCCTCTGCTCTGGACTCCCCTTTCTTCACCCAGATTCTCTGTTCTCATACACGTGTAAGTCTCAAAACCCTTTGTGGTGTTCCCAGTCATGTTCCTCTTTCCTGTTTCCCCCATAGCTGTTTGGTCCCTGTTCTCTTTCCACATTTGGTTAGCTTGGCTCTACCACTCCCCCTTTTATTTTTTCTCTGCCATTACAGACAGGGTCCCCGTCTTTTCCCAGGAACCCTGAGAGACCTGACAGTACCTCTATTCCCCCTTTTCCTCTACTGCAAACCAGGACTTACACTCTTACGGAGGGTTGCAAAGCAGTTCTGCAGCATGGAAGGTGTAAAGACATCAGGGCGCTTGTACCCTTGCATTCCTGCAACCCTGTCTCTTCCTACACTGCTGCAGCATGGGACCAGATGTGAGATCTAGAGACAGGGGTGCTTTGGGGCACATTCAGCCCTTGTCCTCCTCCCTTTGTAAAGCAGGATGGTGTCAGCTTGATGGCATCTGTTTGCAGCAGGTGTAAGTGCTTCTCTGTAGACAGCTCCTAAGCAGGAAAAGCAACTTCCATTTAAGTTAAAGCAGTACAAAGTGTAGTGATAGAGATGCAGTCTAACGATAGGGTCTGTGTGAAGTGCTCTTAACTAGAGGTCTGGTCCAGCATCTGTTAATTTAATGGGCAGTCCAGGGACGGCTGGAGTAGGCTCCCTGCCATGAGGTCTTGGGTCATCAACCATCCCACAGCTCTGCAGGCTCTCTGCTGTCAGGGAGACCACTCAGAACAAAACTATGATCAAAGGGCCCAATTCTCTTCAGCAGCACACATTAATTCTTCTATCCAACATCCCATCTAGTTTATAAGCCCTGTAGACGTGGAAGGCTCTGTTTTGAATGCAGTCAGTTACCTGTGGAGTATTGTAGCCTTTGAAGGACCCCGAAGTCTCTGAGGCAGCTCTTCAGTTATCACAGACTTTCTGTGCATCTCTGTGTATGTATGTACACGTTCTATAATTTCACCTTTTCTTACATTCATCAAAGCTTTTTCATCCTATAATGCCCAGCTATACCTGTGCTCCCAGTATCCTTTACCTTTAATATTTTCAGCTGCCTAATTCTTGTGAAAACAATTATTCTCTGCAGTTTTCATCCAGCTGTACAGTAATTGTCAATATGTTCTAAATATCCCATTTTATGCCCAATTACAGAGACAATAATTTCCAGGTACAAGAGAAACATGGAAATATTTCAGACTTTTGCTCTGGTGGCCTCATGTTCAATCCTATGTACAGAAAAAGGGACAGCTGTCAAATAGAAAGCAAGAATTGCTCATTCTAGTTTGTACATTTATGTGCCTGGTTTCTTAGAGATTTCTGTAGCTCTTTCAAAAAATTTCCTTTTAACTTCTAGAGAGTATTTATTTGCTCTGTAGTGCACCAACTTCCAAGCCTTATTGTATGTCTTTCTTATGCCTGTAACCACAAAGGCGTTTTCCATCTCTCGTATAATACAACTGTGATGAAAACACAGCAGTTGATCAGTAATCAAGTCCTTCTGAAAATTGTATTTTTCCTTTATTCTGATCTGAAACTGAGCTTGCTTTGAACAACATTAGATAAAGGTGAAGTCTCTGGAGGTAGATCACATAGTAGCAGGACAGGTATCATCTGAGGAGGACCCAATGAGCTGAAAAGAACAGCAGCACAAGAAACTCGTTTAATTTGACATAGCTATGAATATTTAACATTTTATAAGGAAATACAGAAATGCAATCAGCCTTACTCACTCTGATGCTCTAGGAAGTACAAACTGTCTTCCCTGTGTTGTCTCTGTGAACATGAGAGATTGAGCCTGGGGAAGAGAAGCAGCAGCTCATGCAAGGATTGTCCAACCTCTATAGAGTAAACTTACTGTAAAAATTGAATTCCCAAAGTTTTTACATTGGGTGGTATATTATTGAGCTGGATCGCACATGCCTTGCAATAGACGCTTAAGTTTTTAATACATGAGAAGTTTTGCTCCATGTATGTTTATTGCTTACATGCTCTGTCTTCTCCAGTGTTTCTGAGCAGAATAGTAACATAGCTAAGACATGCTGAGTAGCCCCAAGCACCCCACATCCTGCTGAGGAACCACAGATCCCACTTCCCTTTGGAAGCTGAGAGCACAGAGGACAGTAAAAACTACCTCAAAGTATTCTGTATTGGGGTCATTCTTAAAATGCTAACCTATCTTCATATCATGCTTGAGATAACCCAAAACTTCAGAAATGACTCTGTGTTGCCTGTTGCTCCTTACAGCCAAGTAGTTCTTGCTGTACCTCTCTTTGATCACGGCTTGAATTTAGGTTCTTTGACTTGGGTCTTGCATTCATGGATGATTTTTAAGATAGCTGTCATTTTCTCTTTGATTTGTCTTAACATTAAGTAGTAAATACATAAGAAGATATGGAGTAAGTAAGAAAGAAGATAGGAAGTAAGAAGATATGGACTAATTTTCTCCTTTCTTCTTTTCCTCTGATAGATCCAAATAGGAACAGGGGCAGAGAGAGGAATCCAAATCACTCGTTGTCCTGACACTGCTACTCTGTGCAGCACCTCAACATTCCCTCCTTCTCCTTTCTTTGGTTGTGCACACCTGGTTTATGAATGGGAGCAAGACCCTCACTCTTTCACTCTCTGCAGGGGCTTCAAAGGTCTCAGGCGAGACCCAGGAAGGAAATACTGAGCCCTCCTTCCTACGTGCCCCTAATGTATTGGCGTGAGGAAGAGGGAGCAGGAACCGCTGCTGTCACACCCCTTTCTGTTTCCCATTCCTTTCTGCATCAAACTTTCTCATATGCCTCAGGTTCCAAGTCAGATCTCAAATTCTTGCTGCCTAGTTTGTGGGTTTTCTACATGGATAACTGCTCTCTCTTCTCCTTTTCCACCCAAAATAGTTTGTTAAAGTAATGTAAAATTTGCTTTAGGAAGACAAAACCCACTTTTTGTATCATGCTTAAGCTTGGCTAAGAAAAATATCACTTTGTATTGTTTCTTTTGCTCTGTGTACTGCCAACCCTGTGATACAATCTTAACTCCTTTCAGAGGTCTGGGATTCTTCCTATTAAGTGCCTGCCCTAGGCACGGCAAGCCTAATAGCTTGCAGATAATTGTGACCACAGAAACTAAGTGCTTTGTGACTGGGCAGAATGGTCCTTTCTTCCCACAATTTACAATGCAGATTATTGATGGATTCATTTGTTTGCCACCTTCACACTATAATGTGGCAACTGTTAGCAAATACTGACTTTATTTATGGTGATGGCTGTAGTTTTGATACAAAACAAGGGTCTGGCCAAAAGACTCACCTCCCCCATGTACTTTTATTCTTTTACATACAAAATTTTAACCGTTCCTTCCTATGTCTGAGACATACAAATGTGAAAGCATCAGGATGGTTTGTAAAAAGCTTAAGCAGCTGACCTTGTCCTAGATATGGGGTCTTGTCCATTGTATGCTAGAGTACCTGTCTTCTCACATGATTAGCCTAAGACTGGTTTTACAACATTATCCCTGGTTGACAAATCCTGTCTAAGGTTTACCTGTCCCCAATCTCTCGTGATTCCTCTCTCCTTAGAGGTTAAAAAACCTCAAACAACCTTCTCTCCCTCCAGTTTAAGTGACAATTAGAAAGCAAACAAAGATCTGTATCATGGAACAGTGCATCCAGACAAATGGTTCAGCTGGTGCAAAAGTGGGATTGATAGGGCAATCACTGCAGGGCAGTGGAGAGCCTGACCTCCCTTACATTGCTCCTGTTGCCTGTGGAACAGCAACAGAGGATCGCTGCCTAACAGCACCCTTTCCAAACAGGGACCCCCTGCTGCATGACAAGTCCACGTACCCTCTTTCAATAGTGAAAAACGTTAGCGTCCCTTATTCTGTGTGGCAAGGGTCAAAGTATAAGATGAAGACTCTTATCCACACTCCTCTTGTGTTTGTCTTTATTGCACTGACCACACGCAGGGCATCTGCTGCCGCCCGGGATTTCTGTGGTGGCTGGGAGTGCTCTGCGCACAGAAAGAATCAAAGCCAGAGGTTGCAAACCCACGGGGATGAGGTCCTGCTTCCTGACGGGCAGGCAGCAGAGCACTGCTGCCTCCAGATGTACTCTGGAAGCTAATTCTGTACTTTCCATCAAATTACAAGAATTGGGAAAGCATTGCCAAGGCAGTCTCTTTATTCTGATGAATGCTGTGCTGAAACAGATGGCCATTAAACAAGAAGTTTGTTTGGGTTTTTTGTTTGTTGAGTAAATAGATTGCACTGGTCTCAAATAGCATTCTTTAGCCCCCAGTGGAACAAATCCACTTATGTGAGAGAAACTTCTGCTATTCCTCATTTTGAGTTTTCTGATCAGGAGACACCCAGCTTTAATTCATAATTATCACTTTAGGTTTTTCATAACATACCAGAATCTTCTGACTAACAAAATGATACAGACTTTTTTCACGATGACAGCGATTAAAGATTGGATGTAGTTATATAGAGATTGGGGAATGAATGCTGTCACTTGAAATCTTCAAATCAAGAGACTGTCTTTGTAAAATGTATTTTCTGTATCAGCCAATAGTATGACAATAGATGCAGGAACCACAGAGAGTAATTCTATAACTGAGGTTATACAGAAGGTCAAATGAGATGGCCATAACGATCCCTTCTGGTCCTAACCTATCAATCAAAGGGCATTAAATTTCACTCACTGAGCCGGACATGTGATTATGCAAAATAGAAGTACAAGGATTTCCCTGCTTGTAAAGGGAGAACCTGGAAAGAATAATAACCCTAGGATAAAAATATTATGCTGACCTTCTTTCAGCACATCTACAAAGTTACAGTGGATCCTCTTAAGGTTAGCATAAGTATCCTAGTTATTCTAGCTGAGATGAATGCTTAGAATGGAGTAGATTATGAATGTGTAATTAATTCTATGACCTGAAAAAATTGTTTCCTGGTGTTTGGAAACCTTTCTGCATTCAGCTACAAGATGGACAATGAAAGTTTGTTGTGGAGTTGTTGAAGTATTTTAAAGAAGTTCATTTTCATATTTCCTACGTGATATTGGTCTACACTTGTTATAACAGTGCATTGCAAAAGGGCGATTCTGTGCTGCCTTTGTCTCACCAATAACCTCAAGAATCCTTTTTCTTTGACTGCACTGTGAAACAACACCTGCTCTCTGTTGGATCTCTGGGTCTAGAAATTCAAGAATAGGATTTCCCCATGATAAGATGCAGAAAATGGAAAGAAAGCATATTCAGCTTGTCTGTTGGCTGGAGCTTCTCTTAAAAGCAGAGGGATGTGTGGGTGGAGGATCAGAGAAGGATATTTTTTTACTGGCATATACACGTGTAAACAGCCATTCAATGATTGTAAAGAGCTGAGCTGAACAGCACCCAAGAAATATACATTTTTTTTTTTTCCCCAAATCTCCAGTGTTTGAAAGCTGGTGGGTTCAGTTCCTGATAACTGTTTTCATCAGGAGGGCCACAGACTAAATGTTTTTTAAACTGTCCTTCAATCAAGTGTAATTGATTGGCAGCTATTGATTAAACAGTCATGTGGACCAGTGCTGACTACTTCAGCTAGGAAAGAGGTGGGCAGGAAATGGGAATTGCCAGTGTCTACATGTATATGCTAAATTGTACTGTCAGTCAGATGGCCAAAGGCTTCAGTATATTGTCTGCTGGACTTGGAAACAATGTTTGTGGCAGGTAAAGTTGTCCTGGAGGCTGCAAAAGCATCTCAATTTTTTTGTCTTCCTCTGGTATCCTACTTCAAACATTTATTGGGTTTAAGTATTGTACTTGGCACTGTGTGTCAAAGGAGAGCATGCCCACTACAAAATTTCTGTGCCAAGCTAAGTCTTTTGGGTTGTTCCCACTGTATAAGGGAACTTCTATAAATGTGGTTGTAAGGGCTTTATGAGATTTCTTCATATAGAAATTATGCACTCTGTTGGGACACTGGAATTGCTGCATCACTGAAAGATTCAGCTGCTCAGCAATGCAGCAGTTTTAAAGCTTCAGTGAGCATGGACTTAGTCATCTGTAGTCATGACATCTCATGTATTTTCTAGATTTAAGTCAGGAACAGGACGTTTCTTTCCAGGTCCTGTAAGACGATCACTACTTGGGAAGAGCAAGATTTCTCCTGTGTCTCTTTGGGTGGTAATGGGATTTCCCTGGAGGTGGAAATGAGAGCAGATGTAGCTAAAGCAACCACGTTGCCTGACTGTGAACTCATCGTGAAGGGTATTTTTTACTGGCTTATACATGTGCAAACAGACAGGACTGGAGAGAGGGGATGCCTAAGCAAAAGAGAGGGATGGAAGTGATAGCGCTCTCTCTGCTAAAATAACCAAGAAAGAGAGGTTGATTCACTGAGAAGCTCCTTACTCAGGAGAGAAGTCATATGTATCAGGGATGGTTAGTGGAGAGAAGAAGCTATGGGGTGAACGCTAGAGAACTCTGATTTAAGTCTAAAGGGCATCAAGGAAAGCTAGAAAGCACAGTGACCTAGCACAGTGGGAATCCACCACACCACAGCTTCATGAAAATCCTTTTTGGGTGACTTTTTGCCAGGGTTGTAGCACCTTTGATTTTTTTCCTTGGGGATCAGCAGTGCCACAACTGTAGCTGGTGGAAGATTTTTGGAGTGCATTTATGGAGTTCATTGATTTCTGCCATGGCAAGCAATACTTTTCTTGCAAATCAGACTCTGAAACACTAGTCTCAGAGTCTATTATTAACTCCTGATGTCATTAAGAGATGTCTTCTCTGTCTGCGATGCACTGACATTTATTTTATAAGGCACTGACATGATTAGAGCTTCGATTTGATTTTTCTAGCCAACTTGCTTGGCCCAGGATTCCTAGAAGCTATGTTTAAAGTTAGCTTCCTAAATTCATGTTTTAGTCATCTAGTAAATGAAGTAATTTTTTAACATTCTTAATGTTTAGTTCAGCAGTTACCAGCTTCTTCATCTCTTTCTAGGCCACTTATTTCAGGGCCCAGTAAGGTTGTAACTGCTGTAACTCTTGGCCTTCCTCCCAAGACGACTCCTCAGCACTGTCCCATGTAAAGCCAAGGAAAGATGGATGTGCTGCAGAATGGGCAATTGCTCTGTCCACAGTCCTTCCTCCTCTGTTCTACCACAGTGTGACTCCCTGACGTGCGTCATCTGTAGTCTTTACCTTGGGGGTACAGAGAGTCACCCGGGAATGCAGCAGACGTAGAGCAAAGGAGTGACACTGGTAACAGTGAGGGATCTGAAGTTTGCAGCAGAGTCTTCTTCACGAGCCCCTCCCAAAAAAGCATGTGTTGCTCTATGCAATCATTCTCAAAAATATCTTCAAAGTATTCAGTTCAGTCTAGTTTGACTTTCCAGAGGCCAGATTTGATACCTACATATTAGCTGAGTGATGTGGTTCTCCCACCTGTACTGGATGGCTTCTTGAAATATGTCGGATGTTTCCACCAGGTGCAAGGAATAAATGAGGAGAGTAACTAGTCTAGATGAGGCTATAAAGATATATTTCCCACTCTCCAGACTGAAATACTACAGCTCTTTCTGAACTCATGCCCTTTTTTCACACTGGGATGTTTACAAAGCATCAGAAGATTCTACTCTTTAGATCTAGGGTGCCTAAAAAGAGGTGTACTTTACGCCAACTACAAAGGACCTCAGAATCAGACCCTTTGCGTTTAATCTGGATGTACAGAGGCAGACTGTTCCTCTGCTCATGCTTCAGTGCATTAACTAATCTTTAAAGAACAGGGATTAAGGAGAAGCTTTGCCCATGAACAGGTTAGCCCTGGCTGTCTCGCCCAGGCTGCACAAATTCATTCAGATTCCTCGGAAGTGCGTAGCACTGATCACTGTCCCGAGGCAGGATACTGGACTAGATGGACCATAGGTGCGAGCCAGGGGCACAATTTCCAGGTAAATTCCCACTGCACACTTATACTGCTTTCCTGGTTTTTTATTCCTTCCATGTGCATTATAAATTGTTCTGTCTGATGGTGTGCGGATACTGATGTGTGGTAATTTGAATGAGTTGGGATTTTGCCTACTTTTATTTAGTCAGTGCTCATCTTTTCCCTGGCTCTGTCCAGGACCCTCTTCAACCAAGGGAGGCAGAAGAAAATGTGTGTGTCTGTGTCTGGAGGGCTGGAGAGGGGAACCAGCCAGTAAAAGGGAAAGGCTGATCAATCTGCCTGAGTGCTTTTAAGTCAGGTGTTATTTAGACCTTCCAGTACCGTTCCGTACAAAGGAAAAGTACTCCTCACCACCAGCATTAAAAATCATAGTATTTAACACAGAAAACCTTTGTACGTGCTATTCTTTTTTTGTCATTTGAGTTACTAAAATATAGCAAAGGAAAATTATTCTAGTATTGAATAGCGTGAATGGAGCTGACAGTGTTATTGTATTTATCTATGTCTCCCTATATAGATACTGTTATATACGACTTCCACTATACCATTTCAGGAATCGGTACCACCTGAGAGCTCTTTGCAGCTGCAGCTTGTGCATTCTGCAGTGAAATTTCTCTCCCCTTCCCTGTTCCCTCAGCTTCCCCTGCCCCCAGGGAACTGACACGCTTTCCACTGACAAATGTTGAGTGTGGCTCCTGAGGATTTAGCATGTCAGGCTATGTCTACACAGCTTAGGTTTCTATTATTACGCAATGGCTTAGAAGGCAGTGCTTTGCCACATAATTACAGAGCCAAGCTGTATTAGGACCAGGAGTTTGGATGCCTCTTTCCATACCAACTATCCGCCTCCCACCCACTCAAGCCTCCTCCCTGTTTAATAGCTTCTTTTCATACCCTTCTTTCCTCTGGTTTCTGATTTTCTTTCCTTTCCTATGCTACATATTTGTTTATTTCAGAAGTGAGGGGTCTGACTGAGTTGTGCCTGCACGGAGTCCTATGCAGCACAGAGCACTTGCTGTATGTTGCATCGTCAGAAGAGGTAAGAAGAAATTCCTGAAGCTGCCTGCTAGTTCTCTCTGGTTTCTCTCTCTCTCTCTCTCTCTCTGTCTTTTTCTTTTTTTTTCTTTTTTTTTTTTTTTGGTGTGTGCACATTGCTTGTCTTACAAGCCGTGCAGGCTCTGCCATCTAGAGCACTTTGTGAGATCACTCCAGTTTGCTGTTTTTCCTTTTTCCATCTCTGCGTGAGTGTGTGCGTGTATATCTCCCTGTCTCGCTTCTCCCCTCTCCATGATACAACTCGACCCCCCTCCCCAACACACACGCACATACGCAGAAGATGGGCTTGCTAGTATGAACTTGAAGACTTGCAGTACCAAACTGCATGCCTTACCTTGGGATGCACTAGGATCAGAATGCTTGAAAAGCCTGCAGGCTGCTTAGTCCTCCAAGACTGGCTTTTTTAAACCAAACAAGAAAAGAACAAGTTATTCACTTTTTTCTTTTTTTTTTTTCTTTCCCTTTTTTTGTGCTTTGGATATTACAGAAAAAGGAGTCTCAGGGATTCATACACTTGGACTTTACTGAATCGGGCTGCATCTGACAAACAATCTAGTCTGCATTTTGGTTTGCTAGAGATCAACCAGGATTTTTCTGATTATATCTTCTTTTGAAAAAAAGGATGCATGGCATAGAAAGAAGGTCTAAGTGCCTGTCTGAGACTATTTTACCGAACCTGGGATAAATGTTACTTCTCAAAGGTAAGTGCTAGGGTTTTTTCATATGTATATATTAACTATATAGCTATAGTATAAACTAGATATAGACATGTACACAAATCATTTATATATGGTTACCTCTGATGGCAAAATAGTCTGTTGTCATGCATTTTAAAAGCATTGGAGAAATTTATAACTTTCTCTTCCTTTTCATGTTAGCCTAGATAAGATTGTTCATGTAGAGAAATGAATTTCAGTTTCTACTTCTCTCGGCATGAAACAGCAGTTCAAAAAGAATATTTATTTTTTCAAATGTTGGTAGGGATTTTTTTCATGGCAGTTTTGAAACACTGGTGGAAAGAGGTTTGAAAGGAAGTATAATAATTTGATTTTTAATACAGGAAAAAAATGAGCAACAGAGTAAGGCTGTGAAAGTGATTTCAGCTTTCTGGAGGAATTAGTAAATCCTGCAATGCTAAGGAAGAACTTTGCTGGACAGATCAACTCTGCTGTGTATAAAAACACAATAGTAAAAGAGTTGGGGACCTTGGCAAATGTCATGTGAAGAAATGGAAGGCATAGGAACAGCTAGGGAAGGGAGTGGAGGGCAGTGGGCACCCACTTCAGTGTCTGCTGTTACAGACGTTGGTGTTCTCTGTGAAGTGATGCCACTGGCGATGAACATCCAGATTTGGCAAGGTGGGCATGCAGGGAATGGGGTACACAAGTGGGTATATGCTATGTCATGTCTGTCTGACGTCATTAGACATATATGCTCTCTGCAAGATTCAGTGCACT
>VXBL01007951.1:1688902-1705036 GCA_013400195.1 Aramus guarauna | reverse complement strand
GGGGGGGGGGAGGGAACGGACGACACATCTAAATGCCAGCACAGGACAAGATGTAACAAAATGGAAACTGAGTCTCTCCCTGACTTGCATGGACACATGTACACTTTTGCATCACAAAACAAATGCATGACTGAATAAAAGAAGAAAGAAACTAAGGGGAGAGCAGAAATCAGTGATAAAGTCAACAAGTTCCATTATGATGCATTAGTAAACTGGAAATGTAAAGTGGTCAGTTGTGGTAATGTATGCAAAGAAGGGTTCTTAAGCTGGGTGACTCCAACCTCCCCAAAGGAGACAAACAGCATAAAGTAAGAATCCTGTTTTGCTGGGCTGATCTAGTCTTTTTGGGGCAGTGCCATGGAGATATTAAGAAGAGTAAGGTTTATTTTTTGGGAATAATAGGACAGAATAACTCTTCTGACAAGAAGAGGCAGGTTTTGAAAGGGAGACAGTAACCATCACTTTAAATTTATAGTCACAGTTAATTAAATTGGCAGTTCTTAACTTTATTATACAATGCTCACCGGGGATAAGTCCAGCAGATGCCACATAATTGTCATCGGTACTTTCTGCTCCTCAGGAAAGAGGAAATATTGCCATGCGGGGTATCATTTTTCTATCGGACTTTTCTGTGTACAGAGGCTGTACTAAGGCAAATTTGAGCTTGTGGTGAGAAAAGACACGCACAGATAATTACTTTCACTCTTGCCATGTTTCAGGCTGGTTACAGTTTCCTTGTGTACAGCTTGCCCTGGGTTGGTGGTTAGTTTGCATTGCCTACAGATCGCCACTTGAGAACAACAGAGCGCTTTTTGTGCGCGCTCTGCTCATAGCTGCCTTGTCGCAGCAGCGCAAAGCAGAGCTTCAGACCTTCCTGAAACCGATGCTAATTCTCAGGGAGAGAGGGGATGCAATAAAAAATAAACGGCAATGCTAGGAGGCAGGAGGAAAAAAGTCATTATGCTCAACCAAGCCATTTTAACCTATGACTCCCAGGAAAGATCGGTATCACCTCTGGGATCGGAGGCAGTGCCTGTCCTGCTCTCCCCGCACAGCTCCCTTTTCTCTAGGGCAACTCTGGGCCCGGTGTGCCCCGGTATCTGGCTGTGCAGGGCACTGGCAGGCAGCCCCAGCTGCACCCTCGGGGGTGAGAAACGTGACCCATCCCCAGAGCCTCCATTTCTGCTGCCCTCTCTGCCCCACGTCACTCTTCTCAGCTTTCGCGCTTCTTGTTTACCTTTACATCTGGAACATAAGCGATCGTTTTTGCCCACGGGAGCTACAAGCGGCACACGTAGCGTTGCCCCGCAGCCTCTGCTCTGCCTGCTGCACAGGTGGACCTGAGCTGACAGCTCCCTGGCAATCCCTGTCAAAGTGCTCCTGCTCCCTCTCTTTGCAGAGGACTCTGGCCACTGACTGAACCTTGCAATGTAATGTTGCTAGACCCAGCCTATCCCCTTTTATTATTTTTTTCTTGTTCTTGTAGGCAAAAAAAAAAAAACCAACACAAAATGAGAAGCTG
Source organism: Aramus guarauna (assembly GCA_013400195.1). Taxonomy (NCBI): domain Eukaryota; kingdom Metazoa; phylum Chordata; class Aves; order Gruiformes; family Aramidae; genus Aramus; species Aramus guarauna. The sequence goes on along the minus strand of VXBL01007951.1, from coordinate 1,703,514 downwards.
ATTCAAAATTATGAAGGTTTAACTGGTAGTAGGTGAGAATATATTTCAGGTGACTTAGAGCAACTCTAACTCCCTGGCAAGGGGTTGCAGACTGATAACCCTCAAGGCTGCATATTCTCTCCGCCCACATAGAGGGGAGGGAGGGGGTGATGACAGTGCCTGTTCACCCCCCAACCCTTTTTTGCACTGCTAATGTGTTTCAGCCTTGATCTAAACAGATCGCCTGTGGGAGAAAAGGGGCAGTTTGTTCCAAGTGTATACTTACTCTTGTTTCTGGCCTGAGCACTCAGCCTTATTTTCTTCGGGTTTTTTGTAGTGTGTTGTCATGTGTTTGGTTTTGTGGAGAGAGTAACAGTCCTCTAGGTGCTGGACTGAAAAGCAGCAATGCTGCCTATGAAAGGCAGAAGGAAGACATCTGTGGCTCTTTCAAGCTAGTTCTGATGACTGCAGAATCCATTGCCCAACACCAAATGGGCCATTGCTGTATCCCTTGTGTTTCCTCTTTGCCTTAGCCACGTAGCCTTTGATTATTGTGACTAAGGATCTCCCCAGGCTGCTGGGATTTACTCTATCAATGTCCAGAGCTCGCGCATGCTCACAGGGTGCTGAACCCCAGTCATCAACTGAAACTTGTGATGAAAGAGAAGGTTTCATCCAAGTGCACTGTAATAATAACAAAATCCACAAAACACCCAGTGTGATGCAGCACTTCGGTGAAGGGCCAGCTGTCATGCCCTGCCCAGCTCACCTCCACCCAGGATGCACAGGAGGGAGGGAAGCTTGTAAGTGGTACTTCTGCTTCTAGGAACTCAAGTTATCTTCTGTGTGGGTGACTGCCAAACCTTGGCATGAAATTAACAGGTGTAAACATGTCATTAAAAGGACCACAGTGATGCTGCATGGAAAACTGGGAAAAGGCCACGTCATCTAGAAATATCTCTGCTTCCATAGGAGCAGCAGTTGTCTCCATACTTCAGAATATTTGCATGACGGTGTTTCCAATTTTTCTCTCTTCCTATCATTTGCTCTGTTTAGCCCATGATCCAAGTCTTTGATAACATCCTCATCTTCATGGGAAAACATTTGTGACAAAACCAGAATGCCAACTTCAGCATACAAAATGAGCAGTGGCGGCAAAAGTCAGAAAACATCTTTCAGTAAAGCAAATGCTGATTTGAAAACATGGGAGAAAAAGAAGAGAAGTGCTGTCAGAGTCTGGTCCTACGCAGAATCCCTGTTGGCCTACATAGAAGGCAGAATTGACTGGGATTTCTTCAGTGATAAATCTTCTTGTTTTTCTCAGGAAAATATAGATTTATCAGAATGAAACATGATTGGGAAATGGTCAGTTTTATGAATTTCCTGACTGAAAAAAATGTAGGGACAAAATTGCCAGAACACCCCATCTTACTTTTTTTTTGGAAGATAAATTTTATTATTTCTTTCCAGTTCGTGCATTTTGTATGAAAACCGAAAATATTTCCGATGAAACTTGATTGTAAAAGGGACCGTGCTCAAATCCCTTTTTGCTAAATGACAAGCAAATCTATCAGTCAAACTGGAACTAAACATTTCTAGGTCATTAGAAGGCTTGCATACTTTCTATCTTAGTTTGGGCCAAGGAAATTGTAAGCACTTTCACTTCAATCCGTGGGACCGGAAAACTTTTGTCTGCCAAGCCCTACCTGGAAGTCGATTTTCTTGGCCAAGAGAGATTATTCCAGGAGCATCTTGCCAGCAAGTGTTGTGAGATATCACGGCCTCTGACTGTCTGCTTTTGAAATCACTCTTCCAGCTATGGGAAACTTATGTGCTGAGAGGGTACGCCAGCTAAATAAGAGAAGACGTGAGAGGATGGCTGGAGCCATAGTACAAGCAGTACAATGGAGCATTTAGGAGGCTTCTGCTAATCGCTCCTCAGGAAGGAACTGGTCTGTAATCCTCTGGCAGATCTGCTATCACAGTGGTGTTAGGGAAAGAGGTGAGATAAGGAGAGGGCCCTGGAATAGCAGTAAATCCGGGGTCCCGGACCCTGGTTGGTCAGAAGGTGACAGGTAGGGCCGGTGCATCCCAGTGCATACCAGCGTAGGTTCTAAGCAGAGCAGAAAGCTGGATTACGGATAAAATCAACAGAAAGTACATGATGGCTGAAAGCACGTTGTCTATTTTAATAGAGCTAATGTTGCACTGAAAATCCCTAGAAAACACGTGTGTGGCACAGGTGTAGAAAATTATCAGTGTGACTCTCTCTGAAGCCAGAGGAGGTAAGTCAGGACCGAGCATAAGTCGTTATGTGCAGGACTGAGACAAGTTACTGCAACTGTCCAGTTGAGACTATAGAGTCTGAGTTGACTTAGTTGGGAGAAGGATAGACTTTGGAAGACCTCAATATGATCAAGCCACATGGATTGCAGGGATCAGATGTGTGATATTGGAGGAAATATACACGTTGGTGAGGAAGTAAAAAATTTTTCCTCTCTTGCCTTTAGAGTTGCAATTTGCTGTGGCAGGCTGAGAAGCAAGGGAGTTCAAAATGGCACCAGGTGCAAGGAGACCTTAGCCATTCTCTTGTCATGTCTAAGCTCCTCAGAAAAGCTTCAGTATACATGTCAGTCAGAATGAGTAATCCTTCTTTTGTTACAGCATAAAGATAAAATTAAGAATGGGAAAGGAAAAAAGGATGTCTTGAAGATTCTGCATGCTCGGTTGCAGTGGCAGGATGGGTGGGTTGTGATATCAGGGAAAGGGTAGCACCTGTATGTGCGCTGGAAAGGAAAAACTGACTGTACTGGAATTTATATCAGATCCCTCTGTTAACAGCCTTAAAAAAAAAAAAAAGTATCTGCCCTTTCAGTACAGAATGAAAACAATGAGCAGTTAAATGAGAATGAAAACAATGAGCAGTCAAATGGCAAAGGAAAAGTTAAGAAGAAAAAAAATGCCTGTCATGGCTTGCTCAGCAGTCCCTGTCTGGCTTGAAAGCAGCCAACAACAAATGTCTGTCTCCTCAGAGCTAAAAATCGAAACTTTCCCAATCACTTCAGTAGTCATTTGATCTCCTTCCCTTTGCAAATATTCCTGCGACTAGGTAAATATATGTGATACTCAGAAAACTCTGCATGGTTCGTATGTGAAACAAGGGTACCAAACTAAAATAGAAGATGGCCAAACTGTATTGATAAACATAACTTATCTGAACTGAGACCGTTCTGTTGGTTTCCTAAACTGATGGCTAGTTGGCATTTTGTATGAGTTATCTCCAGTGTAAGTGAATGTTGTCTCTGCTGCTGGCAGATATTTACTGTATATTGGTTTTTAAATAAGGGTACAACATTGATTCCTTGCTCTCCAAATTATTGACTGCACTTTTTCCCTGTAATCAGGTCAGATAACTTATCTCCTCTGGAAATATTTAGTAGAAAAATATGTCAGGTCCCAGAAACTCTTGTGGAGGAGAATATCAAGGGTTTCTTTGCAGGCTGCCTATCATAAAAATATCTTGAGTTATCCCTGGAAAATCTCAACTTGCTTGGCAAATACCGCTGTGAAGCATGTACGTATTTTTTAATCCCTTTTCACATGACCAACTGGGAGACCAAGCCATGAGGGCTTCAGCTGACACCTGCTTTGCAAGGACAATGTGAACTTTCCCTGTCACCACAGCTACATCTTCTGTTCACAGCTCCCTAGATGCATTTTGACAGTGATATCTTCTTGAGGTGACGGGGAAGGTTATTGAGAGGCTTCACAATTACACAGTACGGCCAGGAGTCTCACAGAGGGTGAGCTTTCCCTTGTCCACAGTCTTCCAGGACCCTACCCTGACTGGATCTGATGGTCCTCCAGCTGGTGGGAGGAGAAGTTTCAGGTGCCTCTATAAATTTCAGGTTCAGGGGTGGGTGACAGTGGTTTCATGTGAACTGGGGAGAACTGACCTTGCTGGCAGAGGGTCAGAGCAGAGAAGTTGAACAGCCTGATGGATATTTATGAGATCAAATGCACTGAGGACAAAAAGGGTCATGTTTGGAGAAAGACTGGAAAAATTTTGGCAGGATGAGAGGGAAGAGAGAAAGAACTATCATCAGTGGTGTGGTTAAGAAGATGTCTCTGTCTTTTTAGATATTTGTACAACTCTTCTTGCTGCTGAGCTGGAGTGCCAGGCTAAGCTAAAGAAGGGTTTATGATATGTGTCTTTAGTCACAGTGTATGTAGCTGATCCCTCCTTGAGCCACTGTGGAGTGCTTTATTTGTCACATCTAACATGTTTTAGCCTTTTGGTGAACATGGAAAAATTTATTCAAGCCCTTTGTGCATTTGTTTCTGTTTTCTCCATGTTTCTTTCACCTCCCTAATCGGTGAGTGGAATGAGGATGCTATTTATTTATTTTTCCTTAGCACTGAACACAGAGAGTTTTTTATCATCAGTGAGCAGATGAGTCACTTGTTAATAATTATAACCCCTCCCTTCAATTCTTAGTAGAACCTAGCAACAAGCTTTCAAATTAATGTGAGAGACCCTCTAAAATGTGACATGTTCATCTTCTGATGGTATCTTTTCCAGAGAGTATGCAATTGATGGGCTGAGATCTGTCTTTTCTGTGCTGGATGTCAAATGGCTGCATTTCATGCCCATCTTGGTGGTTTGTTTTCCTCTTTGACAAATTTTTCGCCTGCCTAATTCTGTGAACAGCATAACAAAAGTCTATGACGACCCTGTGGGTTTGTGGCTCAGAAAATTTCGCTGCATTTGGGATTGTGCCAAGAAAAGGAAGAAATCCATCCTCCTGCAAGAGGGCTGAGATAGGACATGGTGATTTTCTGTGCATTGGTGACTTCTACTCTACATCAGTGTCCTACCACAGAATGGAAAAATCAAAGTTAAGCTACATCTTATCTCAACTATAGGATTTACATTTAAAAATAAACAATGCCCTCAGGACAAGGAACAGCTGCTGCAGTTCTTTCCAGCATGGCTCATTGATCTCGTCCTCTCATTTGACATGTCCTGCTACTCCCATGTTGCTGTAGTTAGTGTTAAATCACAGACAGTTCACGTAGCTACCTAACTGAAATGGAGACCTAGTTGGGGTGGAGGTTACACGCACAGGTCATCAGATACTTGGGCCCTTCCACCACCACCTTGCCAGACACTGGAGAAAGAGCTGAGAATTAGGTCCTTGTTAGGCTGTATTGTCTCTTTCTGTTACTTACAGAGTTTTTATACTTATTTTAAGTTACGCTAATCATGTCTGTTTTAAGGAATTGCTTTCAACTCCTGTTTTGATAGCCTGTGTTGTTTTATCGTGGAACTGTGATGAGCTTAATGCATACATTAAAAGTGCAATTTTCCACAGAAGTCCTTCTATTATGGAAATCAAAGATCTTTTAGGAAAACCTAAATAAAAAGCCTCCCAAGTTTAGTGTGTGATGTAGTTGCACTCACACGCTCTCACAATAATTCCTTCTTTTTTCTTTATATTGACAAGTACATAAAGAACAAAAATTAATCCTGCAGCCAGCTGTTCTTCCCAAATATGTCTTGTCTTGCTGGCTTAGGTAAAAGGCAAATTGCAGCTTGAGACTTCATTTGTGCAGCAAATCTTAGTCCCATCAAATCAAGTCTGTTTTCAGAAGACTTTTTCTTCAGTCACAGTATTTCAAGATGGAAAGCCGGGCTGTGTTCATGCCCCAAGTTGATTATGCAGTGTTTGCAGAGTCTTTAGTCATAGGTGGGAAAGACATATAAGAACAAAAGAACACACTTTTGGATCTTTGTTTCCCTTCCTTCCATTCCTGATTGAATTTTCAGAGCCTTTCTGACATTAAACAAAGCATTACCTAAGAGCTGTTTAGAAAGAATTAATATGGGATAGCAGATTCTCATTCTTAGAATAATTTCCACTTTGCTTCAAAATAATCTCTCCTGTGGCTATACATTTATTTTATAACATATTTTGGGATCCCTTTTTTTTTATTTTTTGTTGTTATTGTTTATTTCTATAGTCTTACCAGGAATAAGATAAAACCATTTACCTTCCCAACACACAGTTCTTTTTTGATCATCTTGTAATAGAGTAACAAATATTGCTGAATGCTTATAGGGCATCAGGTAGTAAAATCATACTGATCTCAGATAAGAAAAGGACATATGAGCTTACCAGTAGGGATTTGGATATTGATACTCTGGAGGAAGATGATTCCTTATAATTCTGTTGATAGATGCTAAGCTTTGGGTACCATTTAGATACATTGGTCACTTGGGTTCTAGTGAGTCCCATTAATTTTTCTGAGATTTGTTTGACTAGTGTGAGATTCAAATGTCCATGTTTTCAAGTGTTTTAATCATTCAGAGAAGCAGCAGCATCTGTATCGCACGTGATTAGAATGACCAACACTCTGACCACAACAGGAACAGTGATTAAGCTGATCATGAATATTAGTAGCTGACAGATCACACACAGCTAGAATATGAGGCATTTGTTTGCCAAATATATATGAAACAATTCAGATAAAATAAAAAAATAAAGGATTAAATAATAACAATTTTTTTCTTAAAATCAATACTTCTAACCACTATTAAAAATTAATAAAAATAAAACATAGACTGTATAGCAGTAAGTGCATTTCAACATTGATATTCAGTAAATCTTGGCATTCCACAAGGGAAAAGGATGACAGTACCAACTCCTGTGACATATATATGAATAAATATATATTCATTTATTGTAGGAAAAACCCAGAAAAAACTCAGGGAGGAAGCAAAACCTTGCAATTAAGGCTTTGGTCTTAAAGTCAAAGCAGACCTGCAAGAAACAGTTTATGCAAAAACACCTACTTGGTTGCAAAGAAAAAGGGAGGATAGCTTTCATGATTACAACTTGCTTAAACATTTTGGGAATGTTTCCCCCTTTCCTATATTATACATTAGGTCACTTCTTAAATGGTAATTTGAAATTAAATGCTCTGATAATTCACGATTATGTTTCCACTTCAGAATCAATAAATATTTTTTGGAAAGCTTAAATAAGTCCAACCTAAAGTTATCTTCCTCGTGTTTGAATAAAACATCGCAAATCAGCTCAAAACCCATTTTCAATTCCTTTCTATCCCATTTAATTCCTTTTTTTCAAGTCATTAAACAAATATGTTTATCTAGACATCCTGCATATGCGTGTATGTTTAGATCCATTCTTAGCCATGGGTATGAACTTTGCTTTTCACTGCTGCTTTTGTAATAGGAAGTAAGACCTGTCTTTAGAGTGATGTTTATGAAGTCTTTATAGACTAATGAAGATGAAGGATACACTGAAGGGAGTAACTGTGTTGGCAGAAGAGACACGACTTATGAGAACTGGTGAAGAATTTTCAATCAACTTTTTTCATTACAGAACAGGTTTTGTCCAAACTAGTTTACTGGATATGTGGGAGGCTGTTTGTTTGGCAACACCTTCCTTTGGTGTGGTTTTTTTGGGGGTTTTTTTGGTTTTGTTTTTTTTTGTTTTGTTTTAATATGTTCAGCTGGCATGTTTATGGATTTTGTTGTGAAACAAAATTGAACTTTTTATCACGTGAAAAGCTTTAATGTGGTATTTTATCCTGTTTTTATAGAAAATAAGCTTTTATATTTTCTAGAAAACAGACACTCTCCAAATTATAATCAGTCAGTCTAATCTAAACAAGTCAAACTTGTCTCTCAATTTCTGATAGAATCATTCTTTCTTAACATTTTAGGATTTCTGATAGCTATACAGAGATGGTACCACTTCTTGTAGAATTTTTCTTTCCTCCTTTCTCTTTTTTTTTTTTTTTGTTGTTTGGTTTGTTTTGTTGCCCTAGAGGCCTGTTCTTTGTGTGTGGTTGGGCATAAAGGGAACAGTTCAATGACTTATCCAAATAAAATAGGCGGTAAAAATGCTGGATTTGCTTTAAGGTTCAGAGGACAGGTAATATGAAGGTAAAATGGCAATGAACACGTGGTAGTGGAGTGGAAGGCTTGGCCATGCAAAGCAAGCCATCACAGTTCTCTCTCTGGAGAGAATTCACCTCCGAATTTTAGCTGTACAGAAGCAATGGGGGGTGAGGGAACGCACACGGCAGATCAACAAGGAATTAAAAAGGCTAAGCACAAGGGTTTACCCTTAATGCCTCTGTGAGAACTGCAGCGTAGGAGCAGCTGAAAAAAGGGAGAGATAGAAAGTTCCCAGTGGTGGAGCAGCCATGTGCTGCAGCTCGGTGCTGTTCGTACGGGAAATGCTCTTGGCTGGTACGTGGTTCATACTATGCTTAAAAATGAAACTCGCAGCGATTCCACTTTTACATGTGTTAGGGATTATCCTTAACAGATGATTCATCTCTTCGGTCATGGGAGAGGGGAATGAGGAGTTCCTGATGATTTAAGTCAAAGTGTTCCTAGAGTGCAGAGCTTTAGGGACTGTATATTAGTATGCCAACACTGCAGTAACAACTCCATATATTTTTCATGCATCTTCCACTCGGGACTCTGAGCAACTATGAATAAATTGACCCTTGTTGCTTTCCATGAAAGCCAGGTTACTATTCTATAAGTGAGAAAAACGGGGCATGGATTTTGGCTTAAACTAGTCCATGACCACAGGCAGCGTCTACAGCAGAGCTGTTGATCCGGTCACCCATTAAACTGTGAGTGTCTGTGTGATGAAGTTTAGGCGGTGCTGAGGAAGTGCTAAACGGGTGGAACGGGAACCAGAGCAAATCCCAGAGTTGTGCAGCAGCAGCAACGGAGTCAGCTATGCCTACACGAGTAAGCCCACCGGAGAGCTTCATTTAGGCTTTTCATTTCAGCAAGACTATTATCAAAACAGTACACAAATAGCAAGCATTAACTAAAGTAGAAGTCACTGAACCCTTTTGAACAGTTGTTTATATGCTTTAACAGAGTTGAAGAAAATAGTCTTTACACGCATTATATTCCTGCTTATTTTTGCTAGGTTTATTTAATAGTCATTTGGGAAGGGTATGGATATACTGGCATCTAGAATTATCAAAAAAATGCAAAAATAGCTATATTTAGCTTCCTATTTTGTTTGGGATGCTAGAAATCTTCCAAGTATATGTCCAGGCAAACTCAATCTTCTTCACATATTTTCTACTTATTTCTGTGAATTGTCATACTGAATTACTGATGAAATTCATACTAGTAGAAATTCTACTGATATCATTATTTTACTCCAGTAAAACTGCTTATAAATGGTTCATATGGGAAAAACAAATAGAATTCATCCTCTACAAGATTTGTAATTACTCATGTCAACCCAGCAAAAAAGATTCTGAAGTTCCTTGATGAAGGTTTTTCCTTATTGCTTTTACAGGACTGCCTTTCAGTCTGCACTGACAAACAAAAAATGCCATCAAACCCAAGAAGGTTCTGCACTGCACCTGTCAACCACCCATTTCACATTTGGTGTCATCTGGCTGAATTGCAACTGTACTCTCATTCTATAGACTACAATACAGTCTCAGCTGTCCGAACCTTGGTTACCCAAAACAGGGTGATGGCCCTCCAAGTCTCTTAGTTGCACTGATAATTCCCGTAATTACTCAGACACACTCTGTCTTCCATGACATTCAGTTAAATTAAGATGCACTGCCTGTGAAAAACTGTTACTTTAAAGGTCCCGCTCTAACTCCCCTTATCATGCAGTCAGCAGCAGCATGTTAGCTTGTTTTTCTTGATGAGAGCGCTTCTAATATGTGACTACAGTGGAGGTGAAAAGTGACAATACATCTTCAAACACAATCACTGTGATTAGCACGTGTGGTCCATAAGAGAAGTAAGAACAGTAATAGTCATTAAATATAGCTGGTGTACTCACTGTGTCATCAATAAGCTTGTGATTTGTGAATTCCTGAGATTTTTCAGGTGATGATTCATTCATGATTGTATTTACTTTTCTGTATAATGAAAGAGAATGGCAGAAGGAAGAGATTTTGGCCAATGCCACAAACTTCTCCTTATTTGCCAAAATATCTTCCTGTACTCCCTAGCTCAGGAAACAAAAGTTTAGGGGTCTAGTCCCTGTAAAGCTACTGGACATCCCTGGAAAGTGCTGTGTGAGCTTTTCTGGTTGGTACAAAGCGGTATGGCTTTGTAGGTACAGTAGATGAATACCCAGTGACAGTAAGTTGGTCATTGCCATTAGTGCTAAGCACGCACTAAAGAAGGTCACCCAGTACAACATCCTGTTTGTCTACAACAGCCCATTTAGGTCAATCTTGAGATGCTAAGTGACTTCAGTACTCCTGTCAATGAGGTTACACAGTTCTGGTCCTGGAAGAGGAACTGGAAAAAATGCAGAGAAGGACAGCCTGGATGTATGTACAGAGCAGTTTTTGCACAAAAAATGATTGAATAGCCTTTTTACTCCTCAGCTTGGAAGGGATTTACTCTGGCTTGATATGATAAATATATCTAACACTCTGAAAGATACTTTTGTTCCTTGTCTCTTCTAATACTAGTCTTAGAGGACAACAGATTAAACTGGCAAGTGACAGATCCAGAACAAACAAAGCATTTCTTCACTTGGGATTGTGAAAAGCTGTGAAACCATCTCCTGAAGGATGCAGGGGTTGCTAAGTATTTACATTGATTTATAGACCACTTGGAGAACTAAACAGAAGAAAGACACAGGGTTTTTTATGTGCAAAGACAGTATCTTCAGCTAACAGAGCTAGTTAGACCACAAGCAGCTAAGAGGCTGAGAAAGAGAGTGTTCTGGGACATTAACACTCTAAAACCTTCCATTGCCTCCAAGATTATTTTTTTAATTGGTTTCCCTTGTTGACTACTAGCAGAGACAAGTTACTGGGCTGGATATACTATAGGCATGATACGGTTTAGATTTGTTCAGACTGCTATGACTCAGGATACTCTGATTCCTATAGTCCTCATGGCACAGCCTGATGCAGTGCTTGGCTGAGCCCACAGCTGTATTTCAGCAGGGTGCAAAGAGCTGCTAATTACTCAGTGCTTACAAGTGTAGGCAGAAACAGTGATCTTCTACCAGGATATTGAGACAGAGCTTCACTGCTGAATTTACGAAGTTATTAGCACCCCTGATTTGGAAGAGATGCTGATATAAGCACGGTCTCCGGCTCGAGTAATTCAGATAGCTTTTATAGTGTTTCACTCCTTGTTAGGTGAAAATTGTTCTGTCTGCACCTTGGGCTTCTTGAGAGTTGTAGCGGTTGGTTGCGTTGGTGGGAGCACCAGGAGGTTTGTTGCTGAGCTCTGGCAGCTGGAGCAGGTAGGCTTTCACTTACGTCTTGGGAAGAAAAGCTCAAATTGTGTTGCAGGTCTCTTTAAGCTGAAAAGAGGAGAAAGAGCATTTTGCTTTCTCTCTTGAGAAACTGTTGATCTAAGAATCTAATAATGATAATTTCTGGCTGTATAGAAGAGAGATCTCCTGGAAAGCTGTGGTTGCTGATGGTACAGGAGTCTGAGCTCCTGCATGTAGGGCTCAATCCACTTAAGTTAGAAGGCATGGCAGGTGAGGAACACTGTTTCAAGTAGGCATCTGACTGGTGAACGGGTATGGTTTCTGTAGCTTGTGCTGCTTTAATTTGGGATTTTTTGGTGTGCATTTGGTTTCTGACTGACCTGAGTTTATACAGGCTGAATAATTCACTGGCACCTGCCTTGCATTTCTAGGGGAGTTCTTGCTGTTGTGGCTGAGGACCCTTCTAGGAAGAGACTATTCTGACAGAAAAGAATAGAGGAGAGGCTCTAAACCAAGCGAAAAAAGTATAGGGGAGACTAAAGGCCTGGCAGAGACAACTATTGTCAGGACCTGGAGCCCACGTCTTTCTTGAGGTTGACACATCTTGTTTTGTAAAATTTCTTTAGTTATGAGCTGTAAACAGACTTCTCAAGACTCAGCACATATGAACATCAGAACACTGGCATATGTATATAAAAGAAACACATTAAGTGTGGTAGAAATAATATACTAAAATACGTCTATTTCTGGTAATTTCATGAAGTAATTTTCCTTAGGCTGAGTTTTTAGCACCTTTTTTCAGGTGTTATCAAGCTACTCTGAAAATGAAATTGTGAGTTATTTTATGAAATAACTGGATCTCAGGGGGGATTCTTTAGCCAAAGTTCTCCACCCTCTTCTCTGTGTTTTGAATACTGGTTAAATAAATGAATTTAAGTTGGGAGATTGTCTGCTTGCACAGACATTGATCTTTATGTTTTGACCAGGAATATATATGAGGAAGACTGACTGCATTGCCTTTCTTCCTGGAATCACCTCTTTTGTTTCTACCCTATTGTTCTCTCCCTCCCTCCCTCCTTCCCTCCCTCCTTTACACCCCCACCCCATGGCCAGTATCTTTAGATTTGTGTAATGCAGTAGGATAAAGCAAAACCTGCCCCCAAGAGAAAATTGCACTGATTCTTCTTCTAATACAACCATTTACAAAAGTGCTAATGTGTCCTAGGAAACATGAAGACTCAGTTTTGGTTTTAGAAATTATTCTACAAAGTTATTGGATATGATTTTCTTTTTCCTGCTCATTTTTTAAAGAACTAGCTTTAGGCCAAACATAAAGAAAAGATTTCCTGGTAGCAAGATTCATTAGGGTGTGGAATAGTCCCCTAAGGGAGCGGATAGAAACTTTGTCACTTGAGATTTCAAAAGTAGTTCTGGGCGGGGAGGGAAATCAACCCAAACCTTTAAAACGTACCACATGAGGGGGAAAAAAAAAGTGTTAGGAGAGAGAGGATGGACTAACTGGCTTGATAAGGCTATCTTTTTATGTCTAGTTTCTATAGATATTTGCACAGAAACATGAGCATTGCTAATTAACTGCTCATCTGCTTCATGTGCTTACAGCTTACCAGCTATAGTCAAATCCCATCTGTCACTTGAGGACAATTAAGTGGGCTGAGAAGCATCATTTTATGACTGCACCTGGCCAGGAGGAGGCATTCCAGATGGACAGCTTGGGAAGCAGGAGACACCTAGAAGAGGAAGGGGAGAGACTGTCTTTTCAATAGGCAATTTCAAGTTGTGGGCACATTTATATAAAATGGGGGGGGGAAAAAAAATGTTCTGGGGTGGTACTGGTAGAAGCATATAAAATTCTTACATGCTTCCAGTGTCAATACCAGAGCTATGCAATTTTCCTCAGATTCCTAAGGTTTTTGTCTACGATTTTGTATGAGTTTTGTCATTGTCACTGGAGACAGGCAGAGATGTTTGGAAACCACAAGAGCTGACCAAAAGCAAAGAAATGGCACGGGGTATGTTGGAGACAAGTAAGAGATAATATGCTTCCATATTATCAAGTGAGGTCTAAAGCAAGGAAATAAGTAGTGGTGCTGCAGCGTAGATGTATGATACTGCATCTTGGGTCTGTTTGGGAAGCAGTCCCGTGTTATAAAGTAATTGGTCCCACTTTTCTGTGGTGCTGTCATAGCCCTCGCTTTGTGCATTCTCATTCAGGCTGCTCTTGCTATCTGTTGCCTGTGGCTTACAATGCAAACGCCCTTTCATTTGAGTCAGAAAATATGTGATGAATAATTAAATTTGTCCCTAAATACAATGTTTTCTCAAAACTCTTCAAGCGGTGTCAGTGGCTCTTTAGAGGCCATTTTCAAAGCTTACAGCAGTATCCCCTGGTAATGAGGTAATGATATCGTCTCAATTATGTGCTGCAAGGGAAAATGAAGACTTAAACTGCCATTCAGGTTTAGAATTACTGCTGTAATTTTAAAAGTATCTGCCCTCCCTTTCTCTTTAAGCAAAACCATCCCACCCCATTTGTCAAGATAATGCCATCCTTGGCCAAGAAGGGCCTCTCCTTGCGATGATTGCTTCCTTCAGAGGGATGACATTAACAGCCTCGTTCTGTAACACCCGAATCCAAATAGTTTAATTCATCTCAATTCTACTTTTTTTTGGCTGTTGCTTGCCAGATCTGTCCGTTATGCATGACCAGGAGACTGAAAGAAGAGCTATCTATGATACTTCCCAGCAAAGATTTTATACATATATATGCATTTTATCTATACATAGGTCTATGTGGAAAAGAGACTTGCTTATTAGCAGGCCAAAAAGAAAAAAGGACTGCACCTTTCCCTGGAAGCAGGTTATAAATCTTGGCGTGGTGAGAAGCTGCTGCGGGTCCTGGCTGGTGCTGGGGATGGCGGGGGGAGCGTCAGCACTGACCGCTCTGGCGTGTGCACCCTGCTTCCCCGTCATTTGGGGGAGGGCAGGCAAACGTCTGGCTTCTCCGCACCTCCTTGCGCAGTCTCGCATGGGGAAGGGTTTCAAATAAATCCACCTCTGTTTTGTAGAGCAAGGGGGCTGTGAGATGGTTGTGAGGAAACAGTAGGAGACAGGAAGTCCTTCTAATGGTGAGCATTCAAAAATCATCACTCAGACCTCTGAGCATCGAATTAGATAAGCTTATGTGGCATAATGTACCTTTTGTAGCGCTGTATGCTTTGAGGCTCCCTTCTCCATTTTCTGAACGATTGTGGATCATCTCTTAAAAAATAAAATAATAATTAAAAAAAGAGTCTTCCGTACCCACAGGACTCTAGGAGCTGGCAAAGTAAAACCAAC
>VXBL01007951.1:1658427-1688890 GCA_013400195.1 Aramus guarauna | reverse complement strand
GGGCCGGAAAAAAAAACCCCCCCCCCCCCCCCCCCCCTTCTGAATCTTGTAGCAAATGCAGCAGTAAGCAACCCTAAGTCCTCACTGTCCATATCCCCTGTATTAGGGGATATTTGATACTATTTTATCTTTGTGCATTTCAAACTAAACAAACTAAACCAGTTTCTTAACATAGTGCTACACAGGATTTTGTATGGTTTTTGTTTGTTTTTTTTTTAACCTTTTGTTAAAAAGTTCAAAACCTGTAAAAGCTCCTGGGAGTTGTTGTAACTCTTCACCACTTATCATAAGTTTCTGATGCCTCATGAAGAATTTGGGTGCTGTAGAGAAGCCAGGTTTCCAAACTGAAACATTCATTTTTTTTTTCCTTCTTCCCTCCTCCTCCCCACCCCAAATCAATCTCTCAGGTCTTTCACAGCCCTGAATGAGGGATGATGAGTCATATGTATTTTAACAATTATTTTTTTTTCAATTCTGTTCTCCCTCTAATAGAGAGATTCTATCAAGACAAAAATCACACTTCGATGCCTGTATTTGGCAGAAGCATAGCCAACAGCCTCAGATAAAGTAGTGAACAACAAGGAAGAATATTCAGGCATATTTTGGCAAACTAGATACCCAGTTTCAAATGACTGTGATTACACTTTTCTTCCCCCTTCCTTTTCGCACTACCATGACAGCAAGCACATTTCCTTCAAAAAACCCATTTTGAGCCTGTCAGAGATAATCATTTAAGGTCAGATTTTTCAAATGTGCTCAGCATACTGAATGCAGATGGGGTGCTAAGTGCTTCAGTTTTTTGTGGGTTGGTTTGTTGGTTTTTTTTACTTGTTTGTTTTAAATGATCCTACAACAGGATTTCTGGGTACAGCATAACTTCAAAAATTTGGTTTCTGTGTAAATGCTTAAGGTCTATGATAGCTGGTTCTTAATAACTTTTTTCTTAGTTTGGAAGAAGCACCTTGGTTGTGGGATTTTTCAGGCATTCTCCTAAATGGCCAAATTCTTCTCTCATTGAAACTGGTGAAAATAATTTTCTCTTAAATTGATGCTATCTGATGTGGATGTTTGGTCCTGCTTGCCATCTTTACCATTTACCTGTAGGTATTACGTTTAGGGATAAACTTTATCTGAGCTCAGAGAGGA
Source organism: Aramus guarauna (assembly GCA_013400195.1). Lineage (NCBI taxonomy): Eukaryota > Metazoa > Chordata > Aves > Gruiformes > Aramidae > Aramus > Aramus guarauna. The sequence goes on along the minus strand of VXBL01007951.1, from coordinate 1,687,744 downwards.
CCAGACCTGTGCCTCTGCACGGGTCCACGCTCTTTGCTCCTGTACTGTAGGTGTACCAGGCATGTGTGGTACCAAGTGACTTACCTCTTAGTCTGTCAACAGCTGTACTAACTGTGGCTAAACCCGCAGCAGGTGTTTGGGGTTGAGATGCCTGTATAGAGGTGATCTACACATGATCCTTTAGGATTGGTGAGGAGAAATATGCTTTCGTAGTGCGGTACTGATCAGTTATAGTAGATGAAGCACTTACTAAGGTAGGTATAGTAAGCCTGATGAATCATGTCCTAGAACAGCCTAGGTCTTTTGATTCATCTGCAAAGGTCACCAGATGAGTAGCTAATACGTGAATGTCTGTATTATGGGCCTCAACGCTGAGATCAAAGCCGCTACTGGACATGGTTGCCATTGTGGATGGAGAATTTTGCACACTGAATGACCACTATATTTTCCATCCCTATCTTAACTTTGCATCCTTACCATATTTTTGCCCCACTGGTTTCACTTGGGAAAAGCAATTCAATGTTAATTGGTTCTGAAATCTTTACCTACAGCTCAGATGCTGTGTAGTTGTATGCTCCACTATGGCCACTTCCCTTGAAGATTGCTTGCTTTTTTCCATTGTGAGACAATTTGTCCCTGGGACTGATTTAGTACCAGACACACAGAAAAGGAGCAGTGACTAACTGATCTGCTCTCTAAGACATCACGTATTTCATATTGTATCCATCTGTGCTATGATGATACCCTTCTTTATCTGATTATGTTCCTTGAATTCTCTAGATGCTAATTCAGGAAATCCTTTGCTTAGCTTTTTTCCTAAGTTTTTTGTGTTGTTGGTATCACTATTATTAGTAGAGACAATGAGCATAAGGAGGTATTTGGTCTCTTTGCTTGCTTTTCCCCCCTCTATTTATGAAAAGATTTTTACTTGTAACAGATGAATCTAGGATAAAAGAGACCAGATCCTAGCACATCAGTGCTTTCTGGTTCTGTTACTGCAAGTGGAATACATTTGTCTTTGACTTACCACAAGCCAATATAAATCTGTGTGCTTTTTTCCCCACCTCTTCTACCTTCTATTTTCTTAGAGCATATGCTGAGGATGCCACCCATAGCAAAGGATCAGTGTAAAGCATCTGTTGCAAATTATCCAACTGAGATTGATTGATTTTTTTTTTTTTTTCCCCCCATTTTATGCATTAGACTCTCTTGGTTAGGATTTCAATTTAGACCTCAAAGGAATTTCAGTAATGATATGTGCCAGGACTTACCTGCTATGGAGCTCCTGAAATTCAATAAATCCAACCTTGGCAATTAATTGATATTTAGTCACTGGTTGACCCTACTAATAAACCTCCAGGACACTAATAGGTTAACGTATAAAAAACCCTTCTGAAATGCACCTTGTGGTTTAGGCTTCCAGGGGTGGCTGGCACTGAAGCTTACAGCCTTCGTGCACTTGAAGGTGACTTGCTCTGGAACTCCTTGTGCTTGTGAGGTTTGTAACAATCCTTCTAGGATTGTTTAAATAGGATTTACAGCCAAGCAGTAAACCAAACTAGCAGTAAAAATTCTCAAATTATGGTGCTAGGCAATCTTCTAAGCTGTACTGCAAATGTAATCGCTTTCACTTATGAGTCCTGATTTATTGTTTCTGAAAGAAGCCCTGTACTCTGGTGATATTTTAGTCAACTTATTTTGTTGTGGCCATAACTGTGATGTACCTGGTTTTCTTCCTCTGTATCTCTCGGTATTTACTGCTATTAGAAGTGAATCTCACTCAGTTCAACAAAGTTAGCAAGATAAGGGAGTGGGAAATCCAGCTGCGACCATACCATTTGGAGGAAGGGATAAAAGTTCTTTGTAAGCCAGGCAAATTAAGTGGATGAAGTTTTCCTCAGCCCAGTTGGAACATGGACTACTTGACCAGCAAGATATTTTAAGAATTCAAAATATGTTTCTGTTCCCATTGGAAATGTGAAAAACTAATTTCTGCTTCTGTGAAGTGTTTGTAGATGGACCAGAAAAGGAAATATTGACATGGGTAGCAAGAGGTTCTTCTCTAACCATGCAAGGCAGTCTCAGAAAATAAAATGTATCAGAACTCTTGGGGGTTTTGTGGTTTGTGTGGGATTTTTTGTTTGTGGGGTTTTTTTTGTGGTGGTTTTTTTCCTGTGTGGAATGAAAAGATAGGAATGTGGAACTTTTTTCTCAGCTTTTTGACTCTGTGGTTTTTTTCCTCTTTCCAAAAGGAACAATGTGACCCAAGTCTAGTGTTTTTAATGCTGTGTTATGATACTACAAAGCCTGATGAATAGGCAACTGCAGTTAGTTTACAGAGGTATCTGTAGCATTGTTGCAAGCTATGGTGTGAAGAACAAAGAGTCACATTTTCCTGAGATTATGGGTACTTTTTATATTTCTGATTTTCTGTTGAACAAGAAACCTGCAATTAGAAGATCATAGTGGAAAGAAAAGCTTATTCCTTGTGGGACAGTTGAATTTGAGGAAAGTTTGCAGGTTCAGAGAGTGTTGCGGGCGAATGCACAATCTTGGTTACCTGGTGCAGAGCCAGGGCAGCAGGAGCTCTCCCAAAGCACAAAGTCAGCAAAACAAGAGCTCTCGCGCTGCAGGACGCCTCAGTCTCCACCACCACAGGAGAGAAGTGAAGCGAGGTAGGCACACAGCCAGGCTTTCTCCCTTACTGTGCTCCTCAACAGGAACATGAACACAGATGGCCATCATCACTGACTCACAGGGAAGGAGAGGCCTGGGGAGATGCGGTCACTAACACAATATGCTGCTGCCTTTTGCTTCCGACCCGCTTGCAACGGGTGCCTTGCTCTTTTTCTGGTCTTCGGTTTGTTGCTGGCTGAGCCTTCCTTGCTGCACTGCGTTCCAGCAATTTTGTTTTCTGTAACAGATGTCCTCTTCTATATTGTCTTATGCTGCCCTGCCTATACCAAGGTAGAGGAAGAGTAAATCCATTATAAGTGACTATATGACAAGCGCAAGACAGAAGAGATATTGCACCTTCTGTTCTTGTGACTGAGATGGAATTTGAATTCTGTAAGATGTACCACAAAAGGCTTCATACAGTGTTTGGAGTTCCATTATTTGTAGCCAAAAATGACTGTGACAAAGACAGTTAAATTCTGCCTCTGCTTTTGTCACCTGTATTCATGTCTTGTGACAAGGACCAGGAAAACAAGTCAGTCTTGTTACAATAGTGCTATATGTCATCTTTTTACAATACTTACCTACAAACTAAGACCTTCATTTGAGTTGAGAAACGGTGGCAAAATGGCAAGGAAGAGATTTGTGCTGAAGTGCATTTATGATTTTTTTTTCTCTTTGAGAAATGAAGGGGTGCAGTGGAGATAGGTTAGACTTATGTCTGTATCTAAAATCTAATATCTAAAATCAGTGATTTATTTTTTTCTAAAACTACTTAATATGGAGAGAGACGCATAATTCACAGTCATGACCATTTAAAATAACAAACACTCTCTAGCATAGAATAGTCCTTCTCAATGCACTACTGTTTCCCATTAACACCTTTGCAATACTGCTGCTGCTGTAAGTACAGCAAACCTTTGCTTAACACGCATGTAGCACTGTTCTGGGAGGTTTAACACTGGAGGTCTAGAATATAAACTGTTCCACAGGTTTCTGCTTTAAGAAAGGAAATTCATTCTCTCTTAATTTGCTAATGACACATTGTTTTAGCTTAGTAAGTCATGCAACAGATTGGTCTTGTTCTACAAATGAACAGGAAAAGGAGCACAGGCTCAGAGGACAGATAAAATGTCCTGACTCTCCTCTTAAACCTCATTTGAGTAAACCTAAACCTTCAATTATGGTTCAACAATGGTTGAGTAAGTATTTCTTTTCCCAGAGTCCCAGCAGGTGTCCTACTTGCTGGCAGTAATTCCTGAATCTCACCAGAGCAGATAATTTGAGCTAAAGCATACATTGTCCCCTCATCTTGCGTTCAGAAAGCAAGGAGGTAGTAAGTGTTTTCTGAGGTGTTTCTGATATGTGGGTTTCCCTGAGGTTGTGAACATTGATTACAGAAGTGAGTCAGAGTCCAGGGAAAGGACATTTCTGCTAGATAAACCTCTATAGTGTGATTTCACTGCAGGTCAAAGATTGCCTTCAGTCAGAAAGAAGAAAACATGTTAACTTTCAAAGAGGCCCTTGGAGTTAAGGGCCAGGGCAAAAGGCAGCAGTTCTAGTACAGGGCTAGAAACTTTTATCCTGCAGAGCAAGCTTTGTGTTTTCAGACATCTTCCTGTTGCTTCCACATGGAAAGGCAGGATAGCCACGCTCAGGTGTTCATTTAGGATGTGACAGCTCACATTCAAGTCCCTGTTCCTCTTGACGTAGCCCAGGAACATGGGCTCCTGTTTCCCACCTTCCAGCTAGATGCTGTAAGCTCCTGGCTGCTCTGGAGTTTGCTCTTGGTTGCTTTTGCTGCACGTGAACCATCAAGAACAGGCAGATGTCCAGGCTGGTGGGAGCAAGCAAGTGAGCACGACTGGCAATAGGGGCAACTGAGATGCAAGAGGTGCTTTTCTAGTACCATGTCTGAGTCAGGACGAGCAGAGACCAGATCTCCTATCTTGGGTAAATGACGATCTGAACTAACAGGTAGCCAAAGGGCTCAAGTTTTCTGCCCTCTCTGTGGTTTTGAGCAGAGTAAATGTAGATATGTGGTGCTCTGTTTTGTGACTAGCCTCTCCCAAAAGAAGCAAACAGCCTTTCCAGCTGGTCCCTCATCAGGTCCAGCTACTGAGAGGAAATTTAGCTCCTGTAGATGGTATAGGCAGCTGAAAGCTATGTATATCCCTGTGAGATGTTAAAGAAAGCAGTTTCAATACTTACTGTTTGAAGTGGCACCTGCCACTTCAAACAGACAAAGACATGTTTGCAAAGACATTTAAATGAACCTAGAAATTACAAAAACAAAAATTCACATCAAGTTCAATGAAATATTCAGGGCTACCTCCTCCATCTTCTTTTTCTTTTGCACTTTTTTTTTCTTTTTTGTTGGGATCACTCCATCCAAAAAATTTTCACTTTCAAAATCTCCTTCAAAACCAGAAAGTCTTGGGGGGGGGGGGGGGGGGGGGGAATAGCTAACAGAGGGGCAATTAAAATATCAAACCCAGGAACCTATTATCTGTTCAGCTGTAGCTATGCAGTCACACTGTAGATGTTTGTTTGAGTATTGCTATGGGGGCATGGAAATTACAATCTTTTCTTCTTCCCATAACTAAAAATGAAACTAATGCTATCAGAAGTTCTAGATTTGACAAATCTGGAGTCTAAAGTTCTCCTACAGAAGAGCACTGTAGATAAGATCTGAAATGATATGTCCTTAGAGAAGAGAAATGTTTATCTGGGAGTCATAACCATAACAATTCAGCTTCCTGCTGTGTGCAGTACTACTTGGAATAAACAGGAATTTTTGTGGCATAAACTTTTTTTTTTCCACCCTGAACATTAAAGATTTATTTTGAGACCTCCTTCATGGGTCCTGTTTCTTTAATATCAAAAACATTTTTCCAGGCTTCTCTGGGTTTATTTAGCCCACTAATGGACATTGTGGAATCCTTGGCTCACCTCTCTTGCCTGATGAGCAGAGGGAAATGGATGGGGGAATAGGTTAGAATTTCATTTTTTTTCCCAAGCAAATAACTTACCCTAATTAGCTGGAAGATATTTGTTCACAGAAATGAAGGTGTCATTTTGGGGGTAATTAATTTTTGCTGCCTAGAGTCTCTCGGGGGGGAAGAAAAAAACCCAAACTTGAAAAAATGTATCTCACTCTGCTCTTGTCTTGGAAAGCCATTTTGCTATTAACTAAAGCAGATGCTGCACAAACTTCCAGCAACTAGGGCTTTTATTGTTATTTGACAGATGGATGTGCTTGTTTTTAATGGTCCTGTTTTGCTTTCATTATCTGCGTCACGTTATTTCTGGCTCAGCACAACAAAGCTAGCGAATATGTTGTCACGTTTCAGTGTGGGCTACCTGTCGGTAGAAATATGCTTACAAACAGTAACGTTACAGCTGGAGTCAGCATGTTTTTTGTTCGGTGTTTATTTGTTGTGGGGTTCTTATGGCTTGACTGAAGGCATAGCATTGCTTTCTGGGCCCTGTGACCTTACTTACTAGTTTCTACGGTCAGCATCCTGGCAAGACAGGAGCTCCTCGCTCCTATCGTCCTCCCAGGGACAAGCAGTGCGAGTGCCCGATGGTTGGGTGCCGGCCTCCTGACATTAACGGGTCTTGTCACTGCCACCTGCTTAGCGAGAAGCTAGGTTTTTTGTTTGTTTGTTTGTTTGTTTTTTCCTCCAAAGAACTGGGACCAGCCCCAGGTTTCTGGATCTAGTTCCTTTGCTTAGAAATGTGGCACCTGTTTATGCCCGTGTGCTGTATTTTGTGCTGTGGGTTTTGCTGTGTTAGCCGGCAAAATTCTCAGGACTGGCTTTAGGCACAGGCAAAGCGGGTGCTTGCCAGCAAAACAGACAACTGGGGGGCAACAGAGCAGCTTGTGATTTTCTGTGCTGTTTCGCCTGTGTTTAGGAGCCCGGAAAGCAGAGCCTGAGAGAGGGTTTATGAAAAAGAGGCAGTAGTTGCTGCTACAGAAGCACAGCCACCATCCTTCTCCTTGGCAAACAGCAAATTTGACCCTCTAGATCTCTCCTCTATTTCTGTCCCTTATCTTTATCTTGTTTCTTTCCATAGCTGGAGTTATGTATCCCTGTTAGAGGTTTAACTTTTCATACTCGGGAAAGTGAAATTCTCCCTGCATTCCTCAAAAGCCCTGAGGTGGCCTCATCTGTCACTGTACATCTGGATTCCTCTACCCCACTTACATGGCTATGCAGTTTCCAAGAGTTATGGGTGCACTAGAGCAAATAATTTGCTTTCCTACAGCCACTCGCAGAAGACCAAGTGCTTTTTTTTTTTGCTTTTTTTTGCTTTTTTTCCTCATGCAGCACCAAGCCCCTGTAAAAGCATTCCTACTTCTATGTTCCTGCAACATCTAGAGACTGATGGTGCCTTTACCCTGCTCTGCCTCACCATACTTCTCTCTGTGCGGTCTCTGAATAGCAGCACAGAAGCTCCACAGCACATGGGGAAGTCGTGGGTTTTGCACATACTTCACAAACATTAACCATTGCACACACAGTGGAGCTTGTCCATCCAGAGTACAAGGAAGGACTTAATACCGTGCTAAATATGAGTGCAGAAACAGGCACAGGTGACTGTGATATGAATCCCCCTGTGCAGGAACGCGGTGTGATGGGAGTGATAACAGCAGGCAGGACCCAAAGCACAGCACAGATGGATGTTGGAGCAGTGCAGGAGCCCCTCCAGCCTGGAGCAGAGCAGCTGTTTCACAGTGTCCAAGCAGCATGGGACCGATCAGGGGAAGGGCCAGTCTCACGGAAAAATTTGGCCAGCTTTCAGCATTTAACGCTGTGGCACTCAGCAGAGGGCTGGAATTGACACATGTGATCATGTTGTTGGTTCCCTGTCTGCTGCCAAGGAAAGTGGCGTGCATCCTGAGCAGCTCCTTTCATCACGTTAGCGTGCAGGCAACGCGTGGCCGCAGCTGCTGATCTGACCAGCTCCAGGGCCAGCCTGGCTGCCTGCCATACGCGTGCAGGCTGAGCCCTGGGTGCTGGGGCTAGACTTCAGCGAGCGGTTTTCCTTCTTGTCTGGGAGGATGTTAACGCTGCATCCTGCCATACCTCTGGGGAAGGTTCCTTCTGTGGGGAAACTCCTCAAAACAATTCTATGTGGATGTCTCTGGGCAAATAGTCTTTCACTTTCAAATGCTGTTAGGATATCTGAAATGAGCTGTACGGTGCGGGATCATCACCATTGTTAGAGGAGTCGGCTGTGCTAAGTCGCAGATGAGCAGGTGTCTACATCACGCAGTCTTTCACCACACCTGGCAGACTGGCTTTTCTCCAGAGAGCTCAGCATGAGGGTCAGAGATTGCATGGCTCTCCTTAGGCAGTCTCTGAAGCTAACCTTGTGGCATCCAACATTGATTAGGTCTCTTTATGGTATTCCTTTGATGGGAATTCTAGTCCCCAATCTCCATTTGTTTTATCATCTTTTTTTAAAAAAAAAAAAAAAAAAAAAGCTCCTGTGATTGGCATTGGTAGACTATAATTTCTTTTTCCATTGCTGGTAAGAAAAACTGAGTGAATTTCAGAGAATCAAGTCCCAAGAGCACAATAGTGTGCTTCACTTTCACAGTTACTGCTGTTGTGTGTGTACATAAATAGACGTACAAGCAGCTGCTCTAATGTAGTGGTGATAACAAACATTACTGGAGTTAGTTTTCCTATGAGAGTGTAAGTGGACTGGAGCAATAAATTTACTAGCTCAGATTTCATTCCTGAGTTCAAGTCCACTAGCACGTGAACAATACCATAGATGTAGTTATAAAGGGTCCTATTTACAATTGCACAGTTTTTCTTTGCATAAAAAACAAGAAAATGCTCCCATCCTGGTAAGTACCGTACTAGACAGCAGCTGCTAGAACCCTCCTGACTTTGGGAACACATGAAAATAGAAAGGGGCAGAGAACAATTTTCCATGTCTGTTTAATATGATCCCTACGTGAGTGATGCTTTTAATTGTTTATCAATTAAACAGCAAGCTGATGGGATCCACTTCTGGCTACCTCTACAGCAATGCTAGGCTCTTTACAGTGGTGCCTAGGGACAGGACAAGAGGCAATGGACACAGACTGAAACACAGGAGGTTTCCATCAGGAAACACTTTTTTACTCTGAGGGTAACCAAGCACTGGAACAGGTTTCCCAGAGGGCTTGTGATGTCTCCATCCTTGGAGATGTTCAAAAGTCAGCTGGACGTGGTCATGGGCAGCCGGATCTAGGTAGCCATGCTTGAGCAGGGAGGTTGGACAAGATGACCTCCAGAGGTCCCTTCCAACATCAACCTTTCTATAATCCTGTGATCTCAGCTCTTATCCCTCTTCTGCTTTACATATTGAATGACTTCTTCCAGGGCAGAGAAAATGGTGGGAGGGAAAGAGGAATAACAAAGGATGGTGAAGGAAACATTCAGGAACTTTGGCATGGGATAATGGATGGAACCCTGAAATGTTAGGGAACAAGAGGTTGTCACAAAAGAAACCTGGAAATGCAGAGCTGAGGAATGCCAAGGACTGGCCACAGATGCAGCAAGTTCAGTCCAGATAAGCCCCTAAGCACAGAGTATTCTGTGAACATTATTTACTCACATACAGACCTAGGACTGGAAGGAACCTTTTGGATGTTGAGTCCTGTTCCTTCTCAAGACATATAGCTGTTGTATGGAACAGTGCTGTAACACTCGTAACCAAGTACCCAAACTCCCTGGCAGTTCTTGCCATTGAAGTGCCGCTTCCCCCCCCCCCAGGTTGAAGAATGAGTCACTTGGCAGTGTGGTGGCTTGCTGCTCCAGGGAGGTTATACTGTCGTGATCCTGGGGGCTGCACACAGTGTATCAGCCCCCAACATTGTCAATCCAGGTGTAATGAACACAAACTGAGTAAAAGACAACTATTTCTTTATATCCTGTAGGTATCAAAAGAAGCTGGAAGAGCACAGGAAGCATTCTGTGTTCATCAACTTGACACAAGTAGAGAGACCGCCTTTTTTCTTTGGTTTTCTTTTTCCTTCCCCCTCTCATGCTAATATCATTATATATTTGCTTTGTGGGACTTGGGAAGAGTCGCTGGTGCCCTCATTATGGGAAAGGTCCCTCCATACCACAGAACAGATTGAGGCTGTGCATTTTGCATATTATATTTTTTTAAATTGAGGAGCTCTGTTTATCCAGTCATCCTGCCCACTGATAAGTGACAGGTGCCACTCCTCTGAAGTGACATTACATTGAAGTGTGAGCACAGAAGGCTTTTTAACAGGTTTTTATATTAACAATAGCTAGCTCCGTTAAGGTTTATTTCTCAATTTTTTAAAAATCTCCATTACATAAAAACATAAAACAGTGATCTTGCTGGGGCCACTTGGAGTTAAATCAGAACATTTATTGTGTTATGTATCTCTCCTTACTAGCAGTAGTTTTCCAGGCTATTGTTCTGGAGATGATTTTCTTTCAAAGAAGCAATCGTGTCTGTTTTTCTGAATAGAGATAGTTTTCTTTTTAGTGTAAGGTTTTGGTTTAAACCTATCGCTAATCAATGGATTTTCTGGTGCAAATTAGCTTTGTCAGAGGAGGTCTTACCATTCAAGGTAAGAGAATTTCCTTGGGAGCCTGATGATGTGTGCATGGGGCAGCTGGTGTTAGGGGCTGGCATAGCCTGGCCACTGCTTGGCAAGGGGCTGTTGGAAACATGTTTCTGTGTGTGTCTCTGGGGTCATCTTCATGACCAACACATGGTTATGAGATACTGAAGCCCTCCAAAGAGTCCTCTGGAGTGGGAACTGCAATGCTCCTGTGGGTGGGGTAGTCTGGGGACCAGAAGTTGGGGGTAGCTTCAGGGGTTAAATTGTGTATGGAGACTTTTGGGGAAACTATTGTCAAATGAGCTCTGTTGATTTGTCGTGTCATGCAACCCCTTTGACAGGCACAGCAGTTTACTCATAGAAATAGGAAAAGAGAAAAGCAGCTTTCACCAAGCTCCACACAGCATTTCAGATCATCTTCAAAAGGTCTCTTCAGAGCTGCCTACTAGGAGGGAGTGCTTCAGAGGTTTGCACATACGTCATAAGCTGTTATGGCCGTCAGTGGGTAAGGTTAGCAGGTTTAATGTATAGATTGAGGAGGATTTTCTTTGGTTTTGTTTCTCCTGTCAAGGAGCTTTCCAACATGTGAATGTCTGATGGTAAAAGCCCTAAGATGCCCAATGTGAATGGGTGAGTGGATTGGGTGTGCAAAGGGCTCTGACAGTAACCCCTATCTTCTTTCACGGTGGTCTTTCTAGTGCCTCTTTTGGTCTGTTAATAACAGCTGTGCCTGAATACAGTCCTGAGCCATAATCCCAACTGCTGTCTTCTCCCCATCCTGCCAGAATTTGTAATGTACATCTTGCCTGTGCTGCAGAAACACTTTGATCATCTCTGTTTTGGTAGCCACCTTTGTGCTTTCCATCAGGTCACAAATTCTTGAAACTAAATCTTTTTTCCTAACTGATTCTCCATGTCTCCTTTTCACTACTTTTCTAAATTTTGGCAGTACCCCTTAGTCTAAACCTGAAGTAGCCCATGAGGTCTACCTTCTGTTTCCTGGGAAAGTGTCCTCTGAGTATCCACTGAAGTTTCTAAGGTAAAAGAAGCTTGTCAAGGCTCTGGAATATCTAGAGAAACTTGATGTGTTTCCCAGAGATTTCTCAAATGTTGTATTGTGTTTTCCCTGTAGCATTCACATAATCTCATTTCCATAATTTAAAGCTACAGAAATTGGAACTTTATCATTTAATAACCTTCCTACTTGCTGTTTGCTCAGATGACTATGATGTGGTTAAAAACATTATGTAAATATCTTTGAAAAGTAATCGGTCTGTGGAGGGACAAAGGTCAGAGCAAGAATATACTCAACATAAGAGAGTAAAATACTATACCTGAGACTTGAATTCATAAAATTCTGATCATTCACAGTTTTATGTGAAAATAGTGCATGTGCTGACTTATTAACAACTACGAAATTGTTGCTTTCTTGTAAAGTGTTAAGCCAAGGTATTTTCACTGACATCAAGTGAGAGAGGCTTAATATTTGACTAATCTCTTATTAGGGCACTTGTCAGAAAGATGGTCTCTTATGTCTTTTATGTCTGTGATCTAAGATCCAGCCCTCCACTACAGATTATGGTTGGGTTTTTGAAGTGGCAAAATATAAGTCAGCAGCAGAAACAGAATAAAAGCAAATTTTAGGCTACCTCAAGGAGGAGGAGGGTGAGGGCACCTGTTTGCGTCTCAGTTTGAGCATTCAGCTCCAAGTCACTACATTTTTCATGAGTGTACAAGGTTGTACTTTACTAGCAGAAGTCTCTTAGCATGAATGTTTGAGTACTTGATAAAGACCTAGTGGTTTGATCAATCTGTAAGAGACATCAACTTTTTTTTTAAAACTCTACTTTCACAAAGAGGAAACATAAGGCATAATTTCATCTGTTTGGGGGGTAATTATAGCTGCTATCCATGGAAATAAGAGGTGTTGGTGGCTGGGGGAATTTGGTACCTGGAAAGAAAGTCTTGGAGGTTTCAGTCCAACATAACTTTTGCATTTTTTTCTGATAGAGGAACATGACAGTAGATCAACTAACACTGCAAAAAGAATCATACTCTTGGCCTCTGTTGACAATGAAGGATTCCAGTGTGTTTGGCTCCTCTCCTAAATAACTGCTCTAAACTCCAATGCAGCAGGTGCACAACGTCCTAACAAACCAGTTAGGGATGATTGTATTTCTTTCCACTCCTTGGGTGATTAACTGAATTCTGGTCAGTGAGCCACAGAGTCTGTATTTGCACAAGGCTGTTCTCTTGTAGCTGTTTTTCAAAAGATCCATAAATCCACAGACTTTTCCTTCTGACATTCAGATCTAGCTGACTGTTCTGCCTTTATAGATCTGACTAGCTTTACCCAGCCTTTGCTCAGAGAAGTCCCTAAATCAACGTGTAAGGCAGGCTTTAAAAAGGGAGAATATGATTTCTGTCCCAAACCATCTCCTCCCTCCCAGGGCACTTGGTACAAATTTTATTGGAAATTGCTCCTGGCAGTATGTGCCACTTATTTTCCTTTAATCCTGTTTTCATCTCACCTCATAATGATTTCAGGAATGTTTTTAGTTTTCAAAGCCAAGGAAGCAGTTTCTTCTAGGCAGCAATTGCATTTGCTGTTAAATAAAAAGAAATGCGCTCTTCTGGCTAAGCTCTATAAAGAAGATTGTACAATCTGTACTGTACACTTGGAAACTGCAGCAACAAGACATGTACCATATGGTGCATGTGGCGTCCCCTTACCTCAAGTGTTTCCTTAGTCAGGCTGGCATGGTTGGTAATGAGCTCATTTTTGAATAAGGAGAAATATGGGTGGCTCTTTTTTGAGGGCGGTGTCTGTATGTGCAAGAACAGGGTAAAGGAATGTTATTTTTCTTCACCTCAGCTAGTTCTCTTATCAGCTTTAAGTATATAAAAATCAGGAATAATAGGAAAAAAATAGTCTGAGCAGAGGGTTAAGTTTAAAATGGCAGGAAAACTGAATGTAAGTAAGAATGAGTTTAGCTCTTCCTTCCCTCTGGTAAAAAGCATAGCCCATAAAGATGTTGAAATAGTAGGTGAAATGCAATGATCAGCTGGCTTTTACTGAATGAGAAGAGAATGGGAGACCGACTATCCTTGGGCAACACTTCTGTATGTTGTATTCTTCTTGGAAGCTATCTCAGAGTAAAACCCTAGGAGTCTGATATAGAGAAGTCAAAATTAAAATTTTTTGTACCTGTGTGCTCCTGAAAACCAGAGGCAGAGAGGGAAATCCATTTAGATCATATCTGCTTTCAGGTAAAGCGGTTTTAGCATGTCACCATACTTGCCTGATCTCTCCTAAATAGAAGTAGTTCGGGAAAATTGCTGACGTGTACAGCCAAGCTGATGCAAAATGCTGTTCTAGACTCCCTGCTACCAGATGTACTGGTCTGTAGCCTAATAAAGGATGTGCTGTCTGAAAAAAAGCAAGTAGTAGACCACCTGAGCCTATGAAAGCTTGAAATAGCTTTTTTCTCTACCTCTTACTGAGAAGTTTTATTCTACATTTATTAAAAATTAAGTCCATCAGAAATGACATGCTGCTGCCACTTAAGAGTGTGGAAAAAATCAGCATGAATCTTGTGCGCTGCATTCGTAATAATGAGTGATGTTGGCCATCCCGCTAAACTAAAGGTAAACTGACATAATGCTTTGCAAACAGCTTGATATTGCTCTAGATTGTATTCTCATAAGGAAAATAACTTTATATTCAATGCCTGTACCAATATAGTAGCTCCATAGGCAGCTGTGAGTCCCTTTGAGCTATGCTATTCTTTCCCATTTTCCGAATGGGCAAGTATTTATTCCAGTTCTTTTGCAATCACATTCTTGAAGACAAACAAAAAGAAAACAAGGAATAAACAGTCTTATGTCCAAACCTTTGTCACCCTCTTCCCCTTATTCATTATTACAGGCATCAGGTATGTAGACTGAGGCATATGCCAGCCAAGAGTACTGCTCTACTGCTCTACTGCTCTATTGAGTACTGTCGTTCTCAGAACGACACTTGTTGTTATTGCCAAGTCCACTGTAAAAGTTAATCGCTATCTTACTTCCCGGGATGCACAAATCCTGTTCAAGATCAAGGATTATTTCACCTTGAGGTGTGAATGAAAGCAGTTTCACAAATAGTAAAATAGCTAGTCAGTGACCACCAGAAAGAGAGAGATGATTTAAACCCATGTTTCCTCAATAATACTCAATCATGCTTTGCTGGACAGACAAAGTTAATAATAAACTTCTGGGGCTGTGCCATGGATTCCTAGTCCAAGACTTTCAGAATATATTATTTTCCTGATATATAACATACATCGCAACTCCTGGGGAAAGGGCTTTCAAACAGAATATAAAATATTGGAACTATGAGACTGATCTTAAAGACTTTTCACAATATACTGGCTTCCAGTAGAAGCCTCAATGTAAATAAGACATTGATCTCATTTGAAAGCCAAATAACCCATGAAACTAGATTGGTACTTTTCCTTGTAAAATTCAATATTCAGTTTCCACGGAGATTTTCCTTTTGGGTTTTCACAGTAGCTTTGAGGGTTTTTGTTATGAAAAATACCTAGTTCTGAGGATGGATAAAGGTGTACAAGCACTTTTTCTCCTTGGGGGGAAGAAAAGTGTTTGCTTCTTTACCTTTTTCCAAAATCAATTTGATCACAAGTTTTACCAAGGTATATGTTTATCCACAGAAAGCCTTAAAGATACTTTACTACCTTGTAATTGGTCTTATACATGTAAGCCTAGATCTTCCTTGGGGTTCTGAGCTGTGGTGAGTGGAATCTCCCCTGTTACGTAGACATGGGTTTAGCTGAAAAATCATTGGATTTACTAGGAAATCTATTTAAGATGCTGTATTTCTCTGGACAGCCTCTTGACCTGAGCATACCCACTACTTCTCATGTTGTGTTACGTCAGGAAAGGATGAGCGTGAGAACAGTGTCTTAGTTGCTGCTTCCAAAACTGTGATTATCAGCTTATTATTGTCAACCCGTTGTTGTTTCATCCTTTTAACACACGCTGCTTTGTACAGACATATTGTATTCCTTATAAATGCCTACTCCAGATGAAAGACAGATCTAAAATCAGGTGGGCTGAACCTCACCATTATCTACATCTCTTAATTTTTAGTGTTACCTAGTCAACCTGTTTGATGACATGCGTCCATCCAGAGATTGAACTATTTCTGGACTGTATTCCACTGTTATAAATGTATATCAAACTATTTACTCTTCTCACATCCCCAGAAGACAATAGACTATGCTAAAATCTCATTTGCCATTAAAACAAACAAAAAAAACCCAAAGCAAAAAAACAAAACTTTTTAACTTTTATGGTTGTGAGTGGAAGCTTAGGGGTTTGATCCTTTTCCCCACAGCTCAAAAACCAGAAAGCAAATAATAAAGCATCTTAACATGATATCACTTTCGAATTTTCTTTCTTTCTGTTGGCTCAATTTAATTTTTTTTCTTTTTTGTTTTTGAGTTGACATTCAGACCCCTGAATTACAAAGATCGCATTTTAGACTTCCTGAAATAAAATTCTATAATAGCTTGTGGAGGCTTTTGGCTGCATAAAAAATCGGGGGTCCTGACATTAAAATTGTAGCCCCAGCTACAATTGTAGACCCAGCATTGTGTCTCCAGTTTGAGCAGAGATTAACTTAATTTCTCTGAAACTAAATGTGATGACAGTTCTGTGCCTGAGTGAGGACATCAGCAGCTGAGTGGAGCAGGGAATATGGACCCACAGTATAAGTCTCTTCTGGCCTCTAAGGATCAACATTGTTTTGTCCTGCAACCACCCAAATCCTCTTTGAAGCCGGGAAATGTTGATATGCCTGTGATGATCAGAAGCAGAACAAGCATAAAGATCCAAGCTGCGATAACCTAAAATCAGGTGAAAACTGAACGCTAATTTTGGTTTCTCCAGCATTTCCAGGAACTCCTATTTCTTCTTCTTGTGTGATCCCTTTTTGACCCAAAACCTCCACTATAGGTGACTCACCCAGTGCCTGGAGGGGGCAGTGGAGGAGGCACATTCATTACCACCATCACCAACCAGGGACTCACTCGTCCCTGGCTGCAAGTCCCAGGTGCCATCTTCACACAAATAATAACAGCAGCAACAAGACACATGTTTCCTGGGCAGAGTGGAGTCTTAACACCATATGGTTGTCAGTGTTTACAAATGAGGTGTTAATAAGTTGTCAGTTACTTACAGAAATGAAGGGGAATGGACTGGATGAGGAGGAAGGAGTGACCTTGAGTTAATGGAGACTATTGTGACACACTATGCAATGAATAATCCCATAGTTAATAACTAGCTTGTTCTCATCCATATCCCTTTTCATGTGCACCTTCTTTTATTACATCAATGATCAAGTAGTCAGTGCATATGGCTGGAGGCAAGGAATTAAAAGGTATAAATAACATATACTTTAATTGAAATCCAACTGTGAATGCCTGGCCTCTGTGATTAAACCTTTTATCACATGGATTGTTCCACCACAGGTGCATTCATACTACTGAGAAAACTACTTAGCTTTAAAAAAAAAAAAAAAAAAAAAAGCAGCAGCACCTCTTTCTTTCAGATGTCCAAACTGAATCGTCTGAGAATCTCTTTGACAGTAACAGGCAAGTACTGTGGATTTAACAGTCACTTTCTGGTATGCATGCAAAATCCTCCTCTGGTCTCTCTCTGCTCAGACGCTGTTGGCAAGCACTCAATACACCAGCACTACAAAGAGAGAGTGAGCATGAGAGGTGGCATTAAGCAAGCTGAGGGTCAGCTGCCTTAGGGTTTTCCATCCCCTATTACAGCTTATTAACATGATTCCTAGGATTTCTTAATAATAATAACAATAAAAATATTGGATTCGGCTAGAGCTGACTCAGATCAGCTTGTGTCCTGCCTGCCTAGGGTTGCCTAAGTACACAGGTACGATGCTGGATTTCTTCAGGCTCTCTGCCTCCAGCAAACTTCAGTGCGCGAGCTTGATGAGCGCGCTGCTGAGCTAGCAGTGTGGCTCCTGGGGGATCTAGCTGTGAGAGTGGATCAACATTTGCCTGACAACATGGGCACTGCTGGTGTCATCCTTTATGCAAAGTGTAGCAGAGTGGGACCTTGATTACTGTGATAGGAATGGTAGTGGTGACGTTTATTATAGATCTCTTGATGGGTATGCTGCCTGCAATGACAGTGAATGAATGGTTTCTGGGAGGGGGTGAAGACTGGTTGTTGCTAATCCTCAAATTTAGGAGTTTGGTTTGTTTAAAACTGTATCTGGAAAAGGTTTTTCCAAGCGTTATCCAAGATTTACACCTCTGTGATGTGAAAATCAGACTGAAAAAGCACTGTTCTTGACAATAGGGTCCAAATATTTTCCCAATTCAGGTGGCTCATACCTGCAATGTGATGGACTTCTCTTAAAAAGTGAGTTCTGATATGAAGTAGATGCTTGGTATTCCCTAAAGAAAATTATGTGAAGGAAAATGTCTGTGTCCAAGCTACATAAAAACCTGATTGTTGCAAAGAATGCAGGAAAATAACCCTAAACTGAGCTCACAGTTCTGCCTTAGCAGTGAATAACCCTGATAATGTATTTTAAATTACTTAGTGAAAGATATTTGGCTTCTCTCGAGGAGATTTATCAGCTGAGACAAGCCTTTGTGGAATATTTTTGAACCTAAACTACATAACAGAGACCAGTAAATACAACCCACCAAAAGGAGAGAAGGGCTCCGGGAGCCATTAGAAATATAAATTATTTGGGTTTACTGCAGCATTCAGCTAGAAGGCTCTTCCTTGATTTAAACAGATGCTTTGTTTTCCCCCTTGCTGTCCACTGTGTTTGCACTCGTCCTGCCACACGTCAGAAGCCACCTAAGCCAGGTAAATAAACCGATTGGTTTGTGCTGCTTTTAACCAACCTAGTCATATTTCTAGCACTGCAGTAAACATGCCAAATGAATACAGCAACGTGTAGAATTCTGGAGTGGAAATCTAGCTGTGAAATCTTACTTGAGGAAAACAAAAGCTGGTAAAGAGAAAAGCTTGAAATTGGTGGTACTAGTTCTTCATGTACAGGAGCTAACAAGCACCACAAAAGGTGTTTTATCCTCTATGCAGCACCTGAGGTTTTGAACCTAAACTGTTTGAGCTTTCTTAAGTCTTACAATTTTTTTTACCACATTTAAGTTGACATAAAGGAGTATGTGTTCCATGAAGAATGTCCTTGGCATTTGAAAGTATGGAATTCAATAAAGCTAAATTATAGAAAGAGATGGATTAGTTTTTTACACTACTTCCTTCTTGCAGAAAGGATCCTCCAAAGCCCATTTCAAATCAGCAGGTCTCATCTCTGGGAGAAGAGGATGAAGGCTCACCTTGTTGCAGCTTATACCAGATTTTCTCTAATGTATCTCAATCAGCTTCCCTGAGACTGCTTTTGCTTTGAAGCAGGGTAGGAGAAAGTAGAATCCTGCAGGGACTGTGCAGGCAAAAGCAACTTCTCTGATGTACTCTACAGTGGTTCATGCGCAGCTGGGGATGTATAAAAGCTATTTTATTGGCAAGAGGGATGTTGGCCAAGGCACCATGGTTATACAGTAGTGTCATGGGACCATTAGGTTCCACAAGAGCAAGCACTGTGCATTTTGAATTACTGTTGCCTCTAAAGCATAACGCTGCCGACAGTGCTGTACTTCCACACAGTGGTTGCCATTCAGTGCTCAGATTTTGCCAGGTATTACAAGTGTATGATGCTGCTGTATAAATTTAGATACCTCTTAAAGCTATTCTGAAGTTCCCCTGCAAATCAGTGTCTCCTCTGTATTTCAAGACATCATATCCTAACAGTTCAATGTCATCCTGATACCAATAAGAGACAGACAGTCTTATAAATAGCTTGGTAAACATGAGAACATGTACTTTGCAGGGAATGATCCTCTGTTGCTGAACCCTGGACTGCTCAGGAGACACCATATGTCTCTTCCTCTTTGTCCGCCTTTCAGTAAGTCTGAAATAATTCAACTTGCCTGGAACTTCCTATCTTTGTGCCCATCAGTACGTATAGGGTTAAAAATAAAGCAAGGAAAAGATATGATACATGCTATATTGAAAAGGTAATGTTCCCATCTTTTTAGACTTGGGAACAGCTTATCAAATTTATTGAAGAAGGCAAAGAAAACCCCAAATAACCCCCCCTCAAAGTTAATCCTGGGTGGTTTTATGAAACATGACATCCTACAGGCCAGAGTCTTTAGAACATCTTCAGTCTAATTTAGAGTGAAGATTTACTATAAGGTTTGTGATTTGTTTACATCAGGGTAAGAATAAATCAGGACAACGTACAAAGCAGTCATTGCACACCACAGTCATCTTGAGTCTATAGGATTTCAGGCTGTTGAGGCCCACCTGCTGTGGAGTCCAAGCTGTCTTGTGACATGTCCTCCCACCCTTGATTGGAAGCGTAGTATTCATAGGTCCTCAAAACATCCTGGAAACACCTCATTCTCAAATGCAGTAACAAGTTATGATGTACTAGATATCGTAATAGGATTCACATGAGTCCCCTGGCACATGGGAAATGGTATCTCAATAAAGGAGTGCTGTTAACAGGAAAAAATATCTCTTCTTTGGAGATGATCCAACTGACTTCTCTCCTTGTGTAGAGGTAACCAGCATCTTGTGGCACTGTACAACTCCATTGTCATGCTAGCACATGGAAAATTAATTTTAAGTATGTGTATAAATGGGTGCCAAACTATCTAAATTTTATAGTAACAGTCATGTTAAGAAAGAAAAGGACAAATAGAATGGAATTTCAAGCACATTTTGAGAGCAGGCATTGATTATTATAATTTACTTAATTTAAAACTGCACCCAAATTCTAGGTAAATTTTCTGATGTTAGATTTAAATTTAGTATTGTCAGTAAAAATTTGGTGCAACCTTACTTGAGCTTATTGTCTAGGGGTGAGGTCAATGGGGGAAATGGAAGAGAAAGAGTAAGTGGACTATCCATACTAAATTACTATTTCAGCAGTTTTTTCTTTTTTTTTTTTCTCCCAGTTTCTGTTGAAAACATGGATACCTTACATATGTGGATTAGGTCTTGTCAACACTTAAAAGTTTTGCTTTTTAACTGTGCTGATCTCATTAAACTGGCAAGCAACTGTAGCACGAATGCAGTTATTACCAATGTAAAAGTGCTTATGTTAGTATATCTTATTCAGTTCAGCGGGAGAAATAAGTTACATCCCCCTTAAATCATGTTATGTTATTCTGACTATATCTGCACTAGGGCTTTTATTGCAGCACTTCACTGGCAGTCAGGCTCATGAGCTCCCTTTCTACCCTGACAGTGAACCAGGATGAGCCAGTAGGCACAGCATTACACTTGCCTGTGTTTCAGTTTTCCCTGAGCAAGCAAAAGGTAATTATGAGATCTTGTCAGGAAAAAAAAGTTGGAGTCTTCTTTTCTCAGGAAGTATAAAGTCCTTTGAAACTCAAAAAGTAAACATGCAAAATCTCAGTTAAAAAATTTTTCTGAAACCCAAACATTTAAATTCAGAGTTCTTCCTCTGAGTCTCTTCAGAGATGCTTAGAGTTGTTCATGTTGCCAACCTGCTCTGTGCTCCTAACATCCTCTGTGAGACTCATCTTCCAACTACCAGTCCTTCATCTTGCAGACATGTTATAGCTCATCACTGATGTTCTTGCCAAAGGGCAGAGGAGCAAGGTGGTGCATGCAGCTTGTAAGGGAGGACTTTTACTGCCTGAAAAGCCATGGAAGTACTTACGTGTGAAAAATGGGAGAGGAAAGGTATATGCTGTTCATAAGTTTTTTAAAAAAAAACCTTTGGGTTCTTGTTCTTAACAAAAATTTTCACCAGAAAAGGCCACTTTGGGGAAAGAAAAACAAAACAAAGCAAAACAAAAAAACCAAACAACAAACCACCCCCAAACACACTCTTTCCTTGGCTGCAGACCCTATTTCCCTTTCTTCTTTAAGAGAAACATTATAGGAGAAAAAAACACCAATTAACCTGATTTCCTTCTTTCTGTCAAGAAAGGTGGAATTAAAAAATTAAAATCCCTATTTAGGGGTTAAGTAGTGTGTCACCAGCGGTGACTGAGACCATTTCCCTCTTACAGCTGACTCACTATGCACTTTCTTTACAGTGCTTTTTACCGCATTAGTTAAGATGAACAGGTAAAGACCCAGCTTGAGGAAGCCGTTACAAAAGGCTGCTGAAGCATTTGTTTTAAAAGCAAAGCATGTTAAACATTGCTTGAAATGAGCACACATGTACAAAGTATAAATCCAGATGACTGTTTGACCTATTAGATTTCCGCTTCCCTTGGTTCTGAGATTTTACATGGTTCAATGAGAAAAACAATTGTGCTGCAAGGTGCTGACAGAAGATATAGCCGAGACAAGGCTGTACTTCTTTGGCCATGGGTAGAAGTTCAGATTTCATGCTATTCCAGAGTGGGTTTAGACTCTTATAGTGCTCATTTTAGTGTTTGGGAATCGGTGTAGAGAGCCCGCTCTCTTTTGCCTTGAAATATGTTTACAGTAGTATTTTGAATGTTAAAAGGTAATGTTCAAAGCATCCAAAACATGTTGTGCACCAGATTCATTGCAATTAGAGTTTCCCAAGTCTGATTTCTGCCAAGCAGTTCCTCTGAAATGTAGAGATGCATATAAACTAGGGACCCAGACTGAAACACTCACTGACTTTCAGGAAATTTAAATCCAAACTCAGGTATTTTATTGACGTGTTTATATGATGTGATTGGGGGCGGGGGGTGGGGGGGAGTATCTGTCCCTCTAGTTGCATGTGTGGATTCTGATGCAGTACTAGGAGAAAACAAAGTATCTGCAAATTTCACAGACTGGGTAGAAGCAGGAAAGATTTAAAAACATTAAGAAGCCTTTTGTAGGTTTTTTATTAGCATTTTGTATTCCCAAGATTTTGGGACAAAAATCCGAGGTTTGCATGCTTGCATAAACAGAGCACCCATGCCTTTTGAAGTAGAGACTTTCCTCTTCACAATCTCATCAAATTACAGATGGGCTGAACTCTGATTATCCAAACTTTGGGTTTTTTTTTTATTTTTATTTGCATGATGGAGTGTCACCATGGTATTACCAGGCTCAACAGTCAGGATTTGATTGCCTTCATTTTCACACAGCTCTGCCTTGGCAATCAAGCGTTCACAAATGGTTTGACTGCAATCATTCCCCTGGGAGGCTGTGCCCCTGGTTACTCCAGGTAGCAAGGCTGGCCTTTGAGTGAGCAGTAGGGAGGGGAATCCCACACGATGTGTTTTGCTGTACAGCTGGTGACCCTGATCTCATTTGCTACTTTCTAGCCCTGATTCCCCCTCCTGAGTGCTTCAGCCTTGCCCACTTTTCATAGCGCAGTCATATGTATGCTTCTCCAGAGCTTGTTCATGATGTTCCCCCTGTTCTGCTCAACCTTGCTCTTGGTCCTCATCTCCACATCCCTGCATGACTTTGTGCTTCTGGGATCATGTGCTGGCCTTGCTCCAGCCCTGCAAATTTCTTTCCCTCACTCTTACAGGGATTGCCAGGCTTCTTGCTTCTTGGCCCTGTTTCTATCTTTATCTTCAAACTGTAATTTCTTTGTTTTCTCCTGCTTCCTGTCTACTAACTGTGCTTTATGCCAAACATGGTGGTTTGCTATGGCTTTTGGCTTCTCCATGTTCCTGGTTTGTACTTGGTTCAACTTTTAAGATTTGGTTTTATTTCTCATTATCCTACTCTGAAGGGTAATAAATTAAATTAATTTTCCCCAAATCAAGTCTGTTTTGCTTGTGACAGTAATTGCTGAGTTATCTCCCTGTCCTTATCTCGACCCAGGAGCCTTTTGTTCTATTTTCTCTCCCCTGTCCAGCTGAGGAAGGGAGTGATAAAGCACCTTTGGTGGGCACCTGGTGTCCAGCCAGGGTCAACCCATGCAAAGTACATGGGTCTGCCTTGTTTTTACCCTAAGTGGTCCCCATTGAATATTACAATTTTCCACATCCTCTTAAAGACAAAGTCTACTGTACCAAAGTAAAATTGTTCACCTCCATTACCCTTGATCAGAAAAGCATTTGGGCCACAAGGAGCTAGCTTACCATTTTCTCACCACTGACCTCTGCGGTCATACTAAAGGATTTGCTGTTCCCTCTTTGGTTCAGCTACTGACCGTTCTGTTGCACTTCACTTTTATGTCCCTATGTGACATGTGGAATGATTCTGCAGGCAGGCAATTTATGATAAAGGATCTCACAGTGCATTTCAAATTGTTACTGTCCCCAAGATACATTTTCCAGACAGCTGGTTCAGCACGCAGAGGCTCATAACTCAGTATCTTCCATCAATGTCTTACATACATTAGGATTGTCAAGGGGATTTCGGCAGGACCATTTGTAGGAGTGGGCTAATAGACAAATGTTCGGCCCAGTTTGCAAAGAATTTGCCAGGCAATGTCTATTAATAATAATGGTGATGATGATTGTTATTGTTTGTTTCACTGGGATGTATGTCATTCAGATGTAGATTGTGGTCTGTTGTGACAGTTTTATTTGTGATCTGATTTTCCCAGGGGTGTGAATGTATTGCTGTTTATACAATGCAGCTGTGTTTTGGGTAGACTGGTACATAAACTCTGGACATGATTCTTCTCTGCGAGGCTCCGATTTTATTTCCCTGTGACAACACTAATACACGGCTTTTACAATTGGTATGAATGGAGGATTTTCTGCAAATTCATCAGAAAATTGAGGAACACAGAATTTTTAAGCAATTATAACTAGCACCAATTACAAAGCTACTGTAATTATAAAGTTGCACAAAAAGGAAATAAAAACTTAGTTAACAAAATCAGGCACAAATAAAGATTTGTATCCAGATTAGTACTTCAGAATTGGGTCTCATCCTTCAAAACGGATCATGAAGTTAAATAATACAGGGCAACTGGCTGCATATATGACATTAAACTTTATGTAGGGAATTCTTTGGAATACTACCATTAGGATAAAAACAGGAAAGAGAAATTAAGAAACTTAGTAAGATGAGGCAGGTGTATTTTTAAAATGATGTAATATATTAGGTCAGGCAAAAAAGTACTCCCATCAAAGCTAGTATCATGGCTCTAGCAGCAGCTAAGACCTCCAGCTGGAAACAAGAATGAAATCCACCCTGAATGTATTTATGCAGTGGTGGATCTCCATTATCAGAGAACAAGGAGTGAAAGGTACTGTTCCTCCTTGTGTTCATTGAGGTGGGTTGATAGGAATGGACGTGAGTTGGTACGATCCCTGGAAAATCTATGGCTCTAAACTTTCACAACTGTCAATAATGATAGAAGGATCCACCTAGGGGATGCTGGTATTTACATGAGCTTCTCAAAGGGGAGATAGTTTAAAATCATTATTTAAAGCTAATATATCCTTTAAGGGAGGACAAGAGAGAGAAATAGCTGGATGTACAAGAAGGAAAACCAGTCAAGCGTGTTGTCAAAGATAACACCCTCTGAAAAAGGAAAAGTAGGCACCTTTTGGTTTGGAAGGGTCTTGGAATGAGAGAACAATGTATACAGAACCAGCCTCACAGTGCTTGCAGGGCATCTATAGTTGGGGTTTTTTGGAAAAAAAGAAAAAACCCCTCAAACATAAAAAACCTCAACAAACCCCTTTCCCCCTCCTCCCTCAAAGAAACCCACCACACAATGACAACAACGAAAAAAAACCCAAACAACAACAGAGAAACCGCCATATTATATGCCAGTTTCTAAGTTATGCCAAGTGTTGACCAAATTTAGATTAGCCTGTGGAGCAAGAATCTTGGATTTGATTGGGAACCTGGATGCCTTTGTTTTGGGAGTGCTCACTTTCTTTTGAGACACCAGGTTTTAATTTCTTATCATGTATGTTTAGATACTAGTCACGAATCCGCCTTAAGCTACCAGTCACTGTGAAAATCCCCTGGCCTTCTGTTATGATATTCACTCCAACCTCTGCATATGCTGGAATACATGCATCAGTTCTCTGCACGCTTGTGAGCAAATATGGTAACTGCTTCTGTTCTAGCTGTGCACAACAGATGGGAGCCAAAAATGAAATCGTTCACACAATGCCCACAGATAGTTGTTTATTTTGTTTATTTCTTTGTATCTCTGAAGGTATGTTAGAGGAGCTGAAGAAAAAGGGGAAGAGAAGAAAGAAACAAAGATTTGAAACAAGTCAAAGAAATAGGAAAGTAATCATGCGAGATGGTTTATGAGTGCAACCCTGACATGCCAGTGAGAGAAGAGGAATACCATCAGGAGACAGAATGTTACATGGTTGCAGAGCCCTAACTCTTACCAGAGTAATGTGGTCTCACCCTAAGGTAGCTCTCAGCGTGCCATCAAAACATGGAAGTGTTGCCTTTTCATTTCTATTGCACTTTCTCATTGGTTCCATTCTTTTTCCAGGGTCCTTCACATCCCAGCACAGTACAGCATTACAGAAGGGCTCTGCAAGTTCTTTCACATGTGTCTTCAGACATGCATACATGGACACTGTGATATATGAAGGATTCTGAGCTGAAATACATAAATTCAGACCTATAGAGTCATGAAGTCAATGGAAACTCTTCCTCTAAGTAGCGAATATTTTTTTCTTATAGGAACTCAATTTATAAAGCAGATCAGACTAGATTGCCATAATCCTATAAATCTATGTGTTGACCTTGTGGATCAGGGCCTCCTCTAAGCTACAGATAGGATCGTAAGGATTTGCCAGCATGGGCTTGGAATGATTGCATTACTCACAGGTAAATAAACTGAGTTGTTGGAGTCTCTAAGATCAAAAAGAATGGCAAAAGGGACTCAGCAACAGATGTCATTCATTCTGTAAGCAGCCATTCAGCCTAAAAATCTATAGTTGCAGTCATGTGCAGGAGTGGGGAAAGGATCCTGTCAGGCCAGCCAATGCAGCAATGGCACCTTTCCATATGTACCACATATAAAGTCACACCACTGATAAAGTTTGGATGGGATCNAAGTTACAAGTTGTGCTTTTTGTAAACGCCTTATTGTTGCTAGTTTTACTGCTGCACCTGCACACAAGACGTACTTTCATCCAGCCAGTTCTCTCACCCGGACAGCATCTGCAGTGTCACCTACCCTGGCATTTGACTGCAGGGGAGGCAGAGTTCTGCAGGATGCACGGGGCTCTAAGCACAGCTTTTCTGTTGCATGTCCCGTCCCTTTCCCTGGTTTGCACTATCCTACCAGGCCTAATCTACAGTTGCAGACGTAAGAGCTTTATCCTCTGCTGCTCTGTGCTCAGCAGTTCACCTCGGACTAATCCAGTGTCAGCATAAAACCAGCTTTCTCACTTTGCAGAGAAGCTTTCAGCAGCTTCTTACTGGATCCAGACAGCAGGGACCGTGTGGTGCCAGAAGAAGCAGGGCTGTGCATGGACTCTCAGGTCTTGGGAAAGCAAGCAAATCAATGATAAAGTCTTGCACGGCCTCTAGTGTCTTCCATCTATGCACTGATTCTGGCACGTGTATCAGCTCAACCACACCATGTTGTGAGGTGAGCAAGGAAGACTTTACTGTTTATTGCTGAGGAGGCAAAAAGGGCTGTGATCCCAGAAAGGCATAAGTATATTTATTTAAAAAATTGAAGGAATTTCAGTAGCTTTATTTTTGGGTAGTCCAGGTAGAGGTAGAAAGGATATCTATTTTTGAGTTACATGTCTCCTGAGTTCTTGTTGATTTCAATGAGAGTTGAAAAACTTCAGCACCTTTGAGAACTTAAACATTCCAGTATTGGTCAAGGTTAGCATCTAAACCTAGCCAAAAATCTGGGGAAAAAGTGATGCCTGTGACTTGTTGTAGGTCATGTGATCCTCAATCCAGGGAAGGAAACCAGGAATCCTGGCTCATGTCCTAAAAAGCCATTTCAGCCAGTTTCCACTCATATATATGGCGATGGAAAAGAGATGTCTGTGGCCAAACCACTGAGGAGGAATTGTTCAAATCATAGGAGCATAAAACTGTGTCTGCGAGTTTTCTTCTTCTGGGTCACAGACTGTTTCATGTGGTTAACAGCTGGGCAGAGGAACAAATTATTAGGATGAGGAGCTTGTGAATCTCCGGCCATTTTGAGTTTTAAATTTAGAGAAGTATCAGAAAGGTCAGATGCTTCTAAGGATCTCCTCCAGTCCCTTAACTGGAGAAATCAAACTGACAGGTGTGTCACATAGAGAACTATATTGTGCACTGTATCAGAAGTGTCAGAAGGTGCTAGATTTCTGTGTAAATAAGGGACCTACTCTGATTAATTGAAGCTGTTACACATTTTCCTGATTTGTTGGGAGAACGAGTAAAGGTTTGAGGAAAAATACCTAACTTTTACACCTTAACTTACTTGGAAACTTAACATTCTTAGACTTTGCCAGTAATTGTTTAAATTTCTTAAATCACTGCAGAAACTGCAATAACTGTGATTTTCATAGATGCACACAACTGATAGCCTAGATCTCCAAGATTTGTGTCCAATACCGTTAACATAAGCTTGATGGAAGACCATGAAATGGGATGATTTTACCTTATCCAGCCACACCTTGTAATCTAAGGGTATCTTGTGTCCATCAAGAGCCAGTGCAGTTCTTTATGCTGTGTTTCCCAAATTTTGCTCAGTCTATGCCCATGTACTTCAAATGACATCTTACACCGAGAAGGTGCTCCACCATCTCTGGTCCATCACCAAGAGACTTCTGCTCCTCCACACCTTCTATCTAGTCTTGACTACAGTTTACATACTCCTTTGTTTTGTCTAATTAAGTAATTTCTTTAAGTAATTCTCTGTTGAGAGACCTGAGAAATAAAACAAAGGATGCTACTTAGCCTCTGTAAATACTCAAGGAGGTGCATCCCTGAGAAAAGAAACAAGATGACACCATTAGCAAAAGAAAAGAAATAACAAGATAAGCAGGAGAGGAATTCTGATGATGATGAAGTAAAAAAGCTACCTGAACAGTGAATGAACTATCCTAATTAGCATGGTAAAATCACACCTCTAGAGGAGAAAGTCGCCTCTAAACCCACCCCTCACTGAGCATGCTTAGTAAAAAATGGGATGCTGCAGCTTTAAGCAGAGACGGGACGTATTAAGGACCAATAAAAATAAGGGTAACCAAGCGTAGATGTGAAAATACTGATAACGGTTGCTTGAAATCTATAAATACTTGCCATGCATTAAGCAAGGTGTGCTAGCATTGTGGGGTGACCATCTAGCACCCATCTCTGCACAGACATGGAATAAACAAATATCTCTGTTGTGTGTGTTATCGGCTCTTTGCACACTGGGTAAGGAACCTCTTTTTGGGACAACCTTACTGTGTAATTAATAATTCACAGTAATAACCTTTGAATGAGATACTAATTATACCTTAGCAGTTACATCATTGCAGCTGACCCTTCTTAAACTCTCCTGTAAACCAATCCACTTTCGGGTCATGAAAGTTTCCGAACAGTACATGACTTGGAGAAAAGTCCTATCAGGTGCCAAAAATTTAGTAACAGGAATCTCCCTGACCTGCTAAATGTCATTGTTAGTGGTATTGGCTTCTGCAAGGCTTGCGAAGGCTTTTTATCTGTGCCAAAAGGTATGATGTTGTAATGGGATGGTAGCATGTTCTCTGGTTGCCTCACTATCTGAAGGGTTTCTGGTTTGACCTTCCTAAAGGATCCAAAAAAGTAGACTCTGAAATTAATCTATACCTTGAATGTTTCAGTAAAAGTGGAGATTATTCCTTTATTTTGGGCTATATAGCTTGACATCAGTAAGACTGGTGATAGGGCCCTGGCACTGCATGCAGGTCTTTGACCCAGGCTGTGGGGAAGGCAGATGAAGACCTACGTTTTCTTTGTACAGATTTCCGTCCTCTGGCTCTGACATTCATGTGGTTATCAGCAAGCTGCCACAAAAAAAAA
>VXBL01007951.1:1645792-1658394 GCA_013400195.1 Aramus guarauna | reverse complement strand
AAAAAAAAAAAAAAAAAGTGCAAAAAGGGGAAATGTACTTAAAAGACTGTGAATCATGTTGCAGGAGCTGCTAATGATCGCCCTTCAGCTGCTAGCACAATGCCTGTAAATGCCTATTTAGAAAAAGAGCAACATGAATTCTAATGCCAGTGATCAGCGCTCTTATGGTTAGTAGTTACGTGTGGGGTGTCATTTTGTGAGGTTAAATCATATCTCTTCTTTCCCAACCAAGTGTTCAGAATCATTTTGTCTTTTTTCATTGCTCATTAGAGAAATCGTAAGTGGGGGAAAGCCACTGTGGTTGATATGTTGCCACCCTCTGATACTAGGAAAGATAGCTGACATGTTTTTCTGGGAGGAACATTGTCTTTTGTACAGAAAGCTACGGGACTGAGAGCAGAAACGCAGGGTAGGGTTTACTCCAGCCTATGTTCTGCGTGGGTACCTGGTCATAATAATTTCTTATGGCCTTATCTGTCAGTCCAGTAATTGTCTTCTCCAGCTCTGTACATACAGTGCAGTGCCAAATGAGTCAAGTCAAAACAGTTGCCATCATCCTTTCCTGTGAGATACTGATCTGCCGCCTCTTATTCGTCAATGTTATGATACTTTTCCTTCTGTTAATTATAGATTTAACTGCATTTGAATTCACACCAACCCTGTAACATCATCCCCTTTTGCCCCAAAATTACTCTTGTGGCTGTGTTTTAAACTTTTAATCTATCTGTTGACATATTTTATACTCTCTGTCTTATTTTCCCCTATTTCCTTTGTGCAGTGGAATTTTACAGAGTCCAACCACAAGGTCTAGGCAGTCCATAAATCCCACTTTATCTCTGAAACCAAATATAATGAGAATTGGTCTCTGGTTTTGCTCCTGTGACTTGGTGCTGACTGGAGAGCTTTGTCCAGTCTCTAGACAATAAATTTAAATGCAGTTTTTGTGAGGGCTTTTCTTCAGAAATCAGTTATACCTTGTGATGCTTTTTCATACGGTTCTATATTCTTAACCAAACCCATTCATGATTTTTATGGATATCAAATTTAAAAAAAAAACAACAACAAAACCCCACAAATGAGTAAAGACTAATTAAATTTAGATTAACTTATTTCCTATTCATTCAGAAAAAGAAATGCTGATCCTTGTTGTTTTTCAAAGAGTGGATAGTGTAATTTTTCTTCTGGGCTCAGACCTTTACATGCCGAATTTCAGCTTGGAGCACAGTTTTCTCAAACCTTGTACTGCATTTTTAATTTGAGTTGATCTGTTTCAGTATGCCAGCAAGAATTAGACCTTTGGGCTCATGTTCAACCTCATCATTACTGTTTGAAAGGCTTGGTGTTTCCTCTGTAACTGAGGTGGAAGACTCAGAATTGCCTGGGACGTTTACATTTTTCTAAGGATACAGCACTGAGGGAGGAAATCTCTGACCCTACACACAGACCCAATAATGGGTCTGAGGGGAGGGGAAGAGGTGGAGGGGCAGTGGGGGCATTTTAGACTTCGTCGCGTCGTTCCTGAATACTCCAATAGCAACGCGAAAGATGCCAGGTTTGGGAGGTTTATCAATTAGTTTGTCATTTACATTTTAAAAAATAAAATACAAATGAGGAAAAGTGTTGCTGGAGGGAGTTTACAGTCAGAAATAATTCAGGAAAGATTATGCTTTATTCTACCTGAATCTAAACCCCTATGCAGTCACTGTCACTTCTCCTTAACTAGCTCTGCTCTTCAGTGGAGTCGTGTGTCTCTGATTGCAATTAAACTCTCCAGACAGCATGCTCCTTAAACCAGGCATACCTCAGCCTGTTTCCTTCTCCCTCTCTACTACTGTTTCTCCGGGACACCCCAGTTTCAGTGAGCATCCCAGTAAGGTGGATCACAGGTTTGTAGTCAGAGGGAGAACTTCCCTAACCAAGTGTATTGTTTGGAGAAAACATATCTCCGGCAATACCATCAGCTCACCTAGTATATGCAATCGGCAGATGTCAGATCATTATCACACCCTTTTCTGCCTCAGTTTATCCCTGTGCTAGGCAGTCAAGCAGCAAGCTCTGCAGTGTCCCGCAAAACCACTTGCTTTAGGAAACGGCATAGCAGGCAGGGAGGCAACGGGGCAACATTTCCTCGCCAATAATGTTCCTGCAGATTTCAGATACATTAAGCTGGTGTTTTTCAGGATAAAATCATTCCGTGGACACTTCCGTGCAGCTGCTGTTCTGACAATGGTGATTGACAGAAACAGGCTGGAAAATGTGCTCAGAGCTCAAAAGAAAGGCTGAGGAAGGCAAAGAGAGTGGCAAGACGGGGTGGGGGGAGGAACTATGTAGAGTAAGAATCTGCGAGGAGGCTTGTCTCTATTCCTAATATTTTGCATCATAAAAGCCCCTTTCCAAAGCCCCCTTGACCTTTATTGCTCTTATTCCCCAGTGGAAAACACAACAAACACATATGCAACAACTACTGGATGGGACGGTATCTACCATGCTTTTCACTATGCCAAGCATTGCTTTTTTTATTAATGAATTAATTGAATTTCTTCTCCTATCGCTCCCTACTTGTTCATATTGTGTTCTCTTGATTGAATAAATACTTTCTATTTCAAACTCTAAAAGACTTTGATACCTTGCTGTTGAACAGATATGTGATTTGCTTTTAAAATCTATACCTATCATTTTTGCCTCAGTAGTGATGTTGTCACATGTAAAGACCTATCCGAGAACATGATTGTGGATAGATAAGTATTTACATTGTGTTTATACTCAAAGGGCTTCTTTATAATGCTAAGAAATCAGTGAAGACTGTTAAGAGATGTGGTACAAAACTAACAGAGGGAAGTCAATGGGGATGTTATTTTTGCTCTGACCACTACTTTGGCATTATAAGTTTCCTCATAATGTAAATATCCTAGAAGTATTTTGGTAAGTTAGATACTTTGATTACTCTTTTCTAAAGCCTGCTGAAGCTTTAGAGGTTTTCCATTGACTTGTAAATGTGTGAAGCAGGTTGTCTTTGTTTATGGATGGAATCCAGCATGGGTGTATATACTTGTTCTCAAATTTCTGTTATTTTCTCTCGAAGTAGAAAGACACTTCTGTTTTCAAAAATTACATTTCCCCACTCTGAGGTGGTCTCTTTCATATTCTTCAACCTTTGGCTTCACAAAACTTCTGGATGTCCACTAAGATTTTGACACAATTGCTATCTGCTGTTTGCAGAACACAGCATTGCACAGTAAGGTCTCCTTGATTTTAATGCATTATTTCCACAGCCTTATTTGGGAAGCCAGGGCTCTAGATTGGTCTCCAGTTGTGAGAGTTTGTGCCATTTGCTCACTATGTGTCACTTTGCATTACAGTAGGCTGAGATAAGGCAAGCACAAACTCCTTTTCCTAGGGTTTGGCTGCACCCCAGTCAGGAGCCCAGAGTATGAAATCAAAGGGGGAGCTTTATTGGCTCTTAATATAAATAGGTTATAGAGAGCACAGCATCCTACTCTGCTGTATAGGATTGTGACAGAACAGTATAGCTCTGGAATTTTAATGCTAGAACACAGAACTGTGCAGAAGAGAGGTGTGAAGCTAGCTTATTAGAAGTCATTCATAATCTGTTATTAAAATACGGAAGATTACCTCCAAATAATATTATCATCAACCATTTTATTCATACATACATTCTGAGCCATACTTGCTGTAAATTTAGGCTTTCTTCAAATTAATTTAGCCTTCTGAAGTGGGTAGCATAAGGGCTGCAGAATTTTGAGTTTTAACGTGACAGAAACAGTGCCTTTTGCTGTGTCCCTATTCACAGCCTAAACTTCATCATTGTCATGTTCACGGTAAAATCCTGACAGGGTTTTAAGATGCTGGCTCCTCAGAAGTGTTCCCTGAAAAAATGTCAAGGAACAACTTTCAGCTTCTCTTTTATCTAAGCTCTCTTCAAGTATTTGTAATGCTTTATTTGTGCAAATGGTCACCTGATTTCTTCTTTTGATCACTTGAAACGGGGATAATGAGAGGTAAGCCTTAACAAATACTTAGCTCCTGTTAACATTGAGGAAACCTTCATTAGGAGTGAAAAAATGTGTGAACAATGAACAAATTGCTGCAAATAACAGAGCTGACTTGCAGTATTTGTGAATGAATTGAAAATCTGGGGGTTTTGTTTGTTTGTTGCTTTCTGGTTTATCCTGTTCCCAATGGAAATTATGCTATATGGATAGTTAGACTATTGGCAAGATTATTACATAGCAACATAATGGTTACATTTTTTGGTCCAGAAAAAAAATTTTCCTTGGCATATTCGACAGCATAAACATTTTGGAGATGCATTCAGTTTATCTATATACATCTCTAAATGACAGGGAGCCCGAGGCAGATATCATTTCAGACAATGTGTTGAATTTTAGAAAAAAAAGAAAAATCCTTGCAATCAGAAGAAACAAAATCAACCCTCCAAAACATAGAGTGCTGCTTTTGCGACTTTGCCTCCACTGAGGAAGCCTTTCTGCCTTCCCCAGTCCAGCTTCACAGTTACCCATGGTAGGCAATCTCTCCGAACGAAGTGGTGTTGTCTTCCTGCACATTTACTCAGATCTCCTTCCAAAGGACGATGTGCACACCTAGGGACCAGGTGCCTTGTAAACACACTTGACATCTGTTTAGATAAAACATACATTTAACAGTAATCTGTGTCAAGACTATTCCTAGTCACTGTCTGCCATAACGATAGTGTTTAACTGAATGATGGCAGAGTGGTTCGCTTAGCTCCAGCCTATTGGCTTCGCTGCTGAAGACCTGGGGCTGCATCTGTAGTACAATTTACAGCAGAATATGGGGTTTCCTTCATTTATTCCCAGGAGGCTGAGACAGTTTACGAGCTTTATGCATTTGATAAGATCAAAGGGCTTGAGAATGAAAGAAGCTGTTCAGATTTATTAGCATTATTATTAACTCAAATGACAGTTTATGGTCAGTGGTGTTTTCCTCGATGAATGGCAGGGTGTTTCAACTGCTTTCACAAAAGCTTCTACAAATATCTGTGGTACAGGCGACTGACAGCTCTTTGAAGGTTTTAAAAGCAAATGGGAGTCTGTTACACAAGATGACCATGCATCTTGACTGAAGGTTTTCAAGTTTCCACTTACATCCTAACATATTTTCTTACCTGATCATCTATCTCATCTTTTTCATCTGGAGTCAGAGCAATAATGGAAAGTTGCCTTAATTTTTAACTCAAACGATAACCCATCTCAGAACCTCAGTTAACATGCTACAAATCTCAAATTGCTCCACTGACAGCTGGGAGGTTGGTCTGGACTGATATCTTAATATAAATTATTGCTAATCTGTTTCTGAAATTCACAGAGAATTAAAGCCTACAAAACCAACTAGCATTTCACGTCAGTGTGATTTAATTATGATGAAAATTTCAAGCATGTTAACTAGCATTTTAACATCAAAGCTTTGGACTCTAATTTAGGCAAATACTGCTATAATTATTGGTATGTACCCTAATATTCCTGAAAAACGAGCAAAGCTTTAAAAGTTTGGCATGCATATTGGTAACTAAGGAGACAATATGGTTGAGAGGTCTAAAAACCACTCCAAATTAGGAAATGTGTATTCAATATGCAACAAAAATTATCTTCTTTGTATGTATTATATGCATGGTTTGCTTTAAAAAAAAAGTCAGGAAGTGGCATAACTTCAACAATAATATACTGAACTAAATTTGCAAAGAAAATAGGTGCATTCCTGTTGTGTTGCTTGAATCCAGTATCACAATCCTTAAGAAGCTGGATAGTTTTCTTCAAAAAAAGAAACACAGTGCAGTTACAAAAGAAAATTGCTGTGATATTTGTGAATTAGAAAAGCTTTCTTCTTCATGTAGTCCAAAGAAGTGGAATGAAAAGCATTCAGTTTAGAGATTATTTCCTGTTTTCACAGTTTTTGCTTCTACTATTGTTTCAACACAAACCATATTTTCTCTGTTCTGTTCTTTGTTGGATGTGAAACAATAACATTAGCTCATAAAAAATTCTTTTATTTATTGCTGCTTGACTTACCAAATCTCCCCAGACACTTTTGTTAATGGATTTATTAATAACTTTTCTCAGACAAAATCTAACAACAAATAAGCCAAAAATCTTTAGTCACTTGAACACAAAATTGAAATAACCTTTACTTATTGTATAACGTTTTAAATTTACTATGAGTTACCTCCTGAAATCAACTTCCCTGTACAGTCAATATACTAGCGTTCAGCAGTCTTCGACAGAACTGCTGTTTGACTTCACGTCGGGGTTTGTTGTAGTTACTCATTCTCATCTTTCTCTAGCCTCATGGAAGCATTTTTCCTTTCTATTCCTTCCTTTTCTCAGCTATTTGAAAGATTCCCATCCATTTTTGCCAGGCAGCAAAGGTAAAAGAATCTTTGTAATGAAAATGTGCGTGAGGAGAGCGGAGCAATTTGCAGTGTCACAACATTAAGACACTGGCATCACAACAAAATGCGTGAACGCTGTGCTGCCAAGCAAGGAGCACGCCACACAGCCGTTCCTGGTAGGGTGTCAGAACTGCTTCCAGCTTCTCTTTTCCCTTGCTGCAAAAGACAGAAAAACCTTTAATCCTCATTATCCAGCATTATTAGAATACAGGGTGGCAAAAGGCAAGGGGTGAGGTTGTCCTGAGGCTTTTGAGGAAAATTGGCTGTGTCACTGGGGGTTTTCTACTTTTAGTTAGGAGCACCAAAGCAGCCATTTTTCTGGGGCTTTTAACATCCATGATGCACAGTTTACTTTTTGGATAGTAGCTATTAAGGACGGATGATAGGGTCAAACCTGCTTTCAGCATCTCATGTTCCAAATTTGGCTCAGTGAACTGGGCATGACAGCTGTGTAACAGACGGCTGCAGGGAGGACAACCCTATGAGCTGCTGAGCAGCAGGCACCAGGGTTTATGATGACCGCTGTGTGGTGATTCATGGGCTAACCACGGAGTTTCATTCAGCCACGTGTCACCTCCCTACTTCTACAAGCTGAGGGAGCTGCTGGCTTCAAAACTCATTAAGCGTTTTCAGGTAAAGAATAGATGTGAGCGCCTTTCCTGTCCCCAAGCTTCGCCTTTGGTTTTCATAACAACCGTGGGTGATCATACACCCTGTCACCTCACCAGCACAACCCTGTTCTCCCACTAACATCAGTACAGTGTGTGAGGAAGGGTTACCAGAGTAGCACTGCAAACAAAACAGGCTCATCTAAGTTAGGAGCGACAGCTATGGGCTGCATAGCCCATTATCTGATAATCATCAAGAAAAACTTCATCCTAGCCTAAGTCAGACACATGCGGAATGACTATGGAGCCAAAAGTGTTTGAAAATGGTGCTTTGCACTTCTTATCCAAAGGACTCAGGGGGTTTGGCAGTGCACACAAGAAAGGGATCCATCCCTCAAAGACTTGTCATGGAAAGGCTAAATACAAGTATGCAAGCTCGGTGGAGACCGGGTCTAAGTCTGACAAATTATACCTTGCACTGAGGGTTGTAGAGAGCAGGCAGAGTATTTTCGTGGTGGATGGTTAGCGTTTTGTAGCAGTAGAAGCTATCTGGCATCGGAAAACTCTTTTAGGTACTGATGATTTTGCTTAAGCACTCAAAGCAAGAGCTGCTCACATTGGCTCCTTAGCCTGTAACTGCAGCACTATCCACGCTCTGTTGAAGGGTTGACTACCATGGGCTGTCCAGTCTCACGCTTCCACCCTCCATGTCCCCACCATTCAAACTTGCTACCATGGAGGGCAGGGAAGGAGTGAAGACAGAGAAAATGGAGGTGGTGTAAATCTGGCAGTGCTATAAATCAGCCCCGTTACACTGAACTCTATGGGACTGACTGGAGCAACTGCTCTATGTGCAGCACAGAGTCAGCAGAGTCAGCAGTGTCAGCAAAGAAATGCTCGGCAGTAATGATGTGAAGAGGAAGCCTTAGCATCCGCCTTTGAATTCTTGTCACTGAAAATTTTCTAGTGCTTTCTAGAGTGTGTTTGGAGTGGTCCTGCTAATTTAGGTGCATGTGAAGTAGAAAGATACAAGGGACTTGCTTGTTTTGACCAGTGGGAAAAAAAAACAACCAACCAAACAGAAAAAAATCCCTTCTATTATAAATGTTTTGAATCCCTGCAGCCATCATGTAAAAGATATCTGTTGAAACTTGATTCTTATTAATCTCAGTTGCTTCCCAGTTGTTGATTAGCTGACTAACCTAGTGCTATTGAAACTCTTGCTATTAAATGACTCCATAGAAACTAAGGAGCATCGTACCTTGTCCAGCTAACAGAAGGACCAGCTTGAATACCTAGGGTCCATCATCATCATCTTCAAAGGTGGGTCCATCTACTCTGCCATCATTAGAGAAAGGATGGTGTTAATAGTTGAGCTTAGCTGGCCAGTTGTGGGTGTCAGATACAATGTGTTGTTCAGAGCCAGTTCTCAATAACATTTACTCTCCAGCATATATTATGCATACCTACAGACCTAGATAACCCCTTGATATGTACAGCTGCTTATCCTCTCCAAAACAGGTAAGGGCTAAGTGCTGAGATCAAGCCCTCTGTCAGAAAGAGAGACTCATTAGCAGGAGAAAGGAAAACACACTTCTGAACAGTTTGCAGTCCTGTGTGTTTGTGCAGGAAATGAAAGAGCCTATCTGCTGTTTTGAAAACTGAGGGGAAAGTTCCTTTCAGAGTCATTAAATCTCAGTAAGGATATTTTAAATATACTCAATTGATCTAGTCTGAGTGAAATAAAATGTCTTGTTGACTTTGTATTGTAAAACCACATTTGAGATTCGCCTTCTTTTAGATATTTGGGCTGATTTGATTTAACAGGACATCTTAAATGTCTCTCTATGAGAAGAGAGAGAAGTGGTTTGTGGCTGAGTCACACCATGTGCCAGGATGCTGAGGCTCAGCAGAGATAAGATAAACTCACAAATAAACAACAGATGGCCGATGGCCTAATGCTTTGCTTTGGGTGAACATGACAGGGATTTATTCTTTCAACCTGTAGAAGGAGCCTTGGAAAGGCTGAAACTGCAGAAATGCATGACATGCAGGCGGACACAGTTTGTTATGGCGATTTGGTCTGAGCAGATGGTATTAAAATACAGATCTATTATTAGGCATCTGCTTCCCGTCTCAGTTACGCGATGCGTAAGATTTAGATGAAATTCCCCAAGGAACGCCTGGATCGCTTACTAATTTGTATGTGCACATCTCTATGTGTCTTTCTTTGAATTCAGACAATGGGCTACATCCTGAGCTAGGTTAGAAATGTACACTTGTAAAGTGACAGCAGTGTAACTGGAGACAGCATCTGATCCATGTTCTCACTGCAAAGAGAACTCCTTAGTGATAAACTCTAGTTAAGGATTAATACCCAAAACAGACAGAAACCCCTGTGTTGTCTTCATAAATGTGTATGAATTCACCCAGAGACAAGGCAACAACAAGGAAATGTTCTGTAAGACCTGTGATTAGGTAGAAACAACAAGGATCAGGACTTCTTTCTGCCTTATCTCCAATTTCCCTTGTGTTTAGGTATATCACAGGATCAGTGCTATGGATGCCTTTATGTCAGCCTCTGCTGGGCTTAAGGCAGGAGCAACCCCAGGCCCTGAGTCAGGTAGGAAGGGGTGATAACCCTCAGCAGCTCCCAGGCCAGTAATCCACCTCATACCAGAGAGCTGGAGCTGCAGACAGCTGCCTTGCCAAGAACGGTCCAGGTTGGGTCAAGAATCTGTGTTTTACCAGCATCCCCCTACTCCCTTCCCTCACCTCTCTGCTCCCACCAAACCGTGTGTGTGTGTGTGTGTGTGTGTGAGGTCTGTGAGGTGTGAATTTCCCTTAATTAATGCTCCCACTTTGAAGCCTTGGAGCAGAGAGAGATGCATCCATAATGCTTCACATCTCTCCCCAGGGCAGCCATGTCCAAACCCTTCTAAAGGCAAGAGGACCGCAGATTCATCTGCTTGATCTTTCAAAGGGACAGGTTGTGCAGAGATTGAGGGAAACTAGTCTACTGAATTAGAGAAAGCACTTCCAACCCAGCTTCTCAGTCCTGTCTCTTCTAATATTTAGTAACAGGTATGTTTTAGTGCAGGAAAGATGCTGCCCTAGATGTATCTCAGGGGTAACTGAGGCTGTTGTGGTATCTACCGGGTTGCAGTGAAAGGGAGAGAAGGATACTGAACTTCAGTGCCAGCAAAGTAACTCTGATAAATATGTATAGCAAAATTCCGATCAGATCAAAGAAAATAATGTATCCATTAAGTTGTACTTCTCTGAAGAAATTTCAGGCTAGCATAAGTTACTCTATTAATAAATAAATATACAGATTTAACAAGCAGTTCTCTCTCCTTACACAGAGAAGCTAAGGAATGAAAAGTAACCACTAAGGTTATTCTTTTGCCTTTGAATTCCCACTGTCTTCTGCAAAGCAAAAAAGTACATTAATTTGCTGTTCTTGTCAAATTCTTTGCCATGTCATTTCTGGTCCAAGCTGCTGTGTTTAGCAATGGGTGTATGTTACCAAAGTTAGAAGCGTTTAAGTGTGAACAAGTTCTCATATCTGATCCCAGCTAGAGTGGGAGAAAAGGTGTCGAAATTCCAAAGTTTACTCAAGAGTTGTGTTCTTACTTCCATGGTGAGCTGAGCTTCCATCCTAGGCTGGCTAATGTAGGCGAGAGGGCCAAGCTTTGTGACGGAAGGCAACGTCTGACTCATTTGTAATTTAGTTCTTCCAAGTGTATCAGGATGGAACTACTGTACCATTGAAACCATCCTAGTATGGGACTTCTGGTAGAGTTTAGGGCCTGCACGTCTTTTATGCTGACCTGTCTCATCAACCTGAGCATGTGGTCACTGCTGGTCCAGGATTTTCAGGTGTCCATCAGCTTTGTCATACCTACAGCTACACAAAAGCTCACGTCTTTCTTTTTCCAGTCAGAAAAGTGTCCCAGCTACTCCAGACAGTGCTCATGGGGTGGAAAGGAAAATTGGACACCTCTTTCCTGTTCTCTGTGACTATAAATCAGTCTGGCTCAATTAAACCCAGCTCATATGATTGCATGAGAACAGCCACATCTCTTCCAGCTGTTGTGTGGTTACAACCTTATTTAATTGCATTGTACTTCATTTTTGCTGGCTACTGAGCCGATCTCTTGAAAGGTTAGAAGATGAATGAGGCGTGATAGTAACATAGTAAGTTCTCAGAGGAAAGTTTTCTCGCTAAGGACAGAGTGGAGAGGGATGGGTGAAGATCTGAGATCCCGGTAAGCCTTTGCAGGTGGGGAGGAAAGTTAATAGCTAGGAGACTAGTCAAACTATTTCAGTCCTGAAAAAATCAGTGTCAAAGGCCATTGCACTGATCCAAAAAATGCTGTGGATTATTAAGTTTTGCATTTTCATTTTCAGTACTAGAAATCATTCTAAGTGGAGAGAAAAAATAAATACAAAAATGGGAATGGAGAATAAAGACCCTTTCATGAAAAGAGATGTAATGAGCAGAGAAAATTGCCTCTTTTTATTACAGCCTTAAGCTTGACCTCATGCTCTGTCTCACAAGCTGTATTTTTCATTATTATCCTCAGAAATATTTTATATTCCATGTGCTTTTCCTTCCTATTGAAGAAACTCAGACAATGACGGCAATGGTGGTGATGAGGAACCCTGTTCTATTGGCGCTAACCTGTGGCTGTTGTTCATCTACTCAAGGCTTCTAAAGAACCTGAAAGTGTTTCTCCCCCAGCATTTGTAGTCGATTAACACTTTTCACCCTCAACTGATGATATTTCAGATTGAGTAAACTATATCTATCATTGCTAAAGTGGAGCTGTCAGATACACGAACCACAGATTTCTTTCATTTAAAAAAAGGAAGAAAATAAGCTTTATGGATAGATAAAGCAAGTAGGAGTCTACCATAGCATAGTTTGCAGATGGCATAAAAAGAAAATGTCGATCTTTTATTAACCATCAGCAACAATTGTTTCTTGTTAAACTTAAAACTTGGAAAGAGCATTGTATCTAATTCTCTCAGTATTTTACTGAGAAGGTAGAAGCTGTTGGGAAAAGAGTGGCAAAAGTATTAACACCTCATTTAGAAAGTAAAATAGAATCAATCCTGAGTACAGCATTAGACTTTACTAGAAACGGGCATTTTGAAGAATGAAATTCATTGATGTAGCTAAAATCTTAAATTAATGACATAATGCCATATCCAGCTAAAGAGATCTAGAAAGCATAAGTGTCCAGAAATATGCAATGAAATAAGCCTGAACAAGAAGAAACACATCTGACATTTTAATTTTCTTTATTCCATCATTTTCCTTTAATAACAGGGGATCAAAATGCACTACCCATTAGTCTTCACCACCGTATACCATACTGGGAGCTCAAATCTGAGTTCCTTATCAATCATAACCTGGAGGCTTATTTATAAAACACCGTTTTCCAGGATATGAGGGTTTTCATTTGTGGGTTGTTTTGTTGTTTGGTTGTTTTTTGGTTTGGTGTCGTGTCGTGTTCCCCCCCCCCCCCCCCCCGTAG